>JAFFSR010000287.1:5562500-6040000 GCA_017163975.1 Anastatus disparis | reverse complement strand
TACACATACGCACATACACGTACATGCATACACATACATTCATACACATACACACATACACATGCACCTATACACACATACACATACGCATACACACATACATATACAAAACTAGACATATTTAGATACACAAACGCACAATCACACACACAATCCCACACATACATACACACACATACACACACACATACAAAAACATACACTAACTCACACACATACACACACGCACACATTAACACACACACACTTACATTCATATGTATGTACAAATATAAACATGAACATACAAAAATACACACGTAGACATAAAACTACACACCTTCACATACACGCATACATACGTACACACGAATGTATACACGCATACACATACGCACATTCACAAATACACACATACATATACACATACACACATACACATAGACATACACTCATACACATACACACATACGCATACACATACACATACAGACATACACATACACACATACACACATACACATACACATACACACATACACATACACATACACATACACACATACGCATACACACATACACATACACACATACACATACACACATACACATACACATACACACACACATACACATACACACATACACATACACACATACACATACACACATACACATACACACATACACATACACATACACACATACACATACATATACACACATAAACATGGACGCATACACACACAAATACACATGTACGCATACACACACAAATACACATACACACATACACATACACACATACACATATACACATACGCATACACACATGCACATACACACAAACACATATACACATACATACACACATGCACATGCACGCATACACATACACACATACACACATACACATTAACACATACACATACACACATACACATACACACATACACATACACACATACACATACACACATACACATACACATACACACATACACATACAGATACACACATACACATACACACATACACATACACTCATACACATACACACATACACATGCACACATACACATACACTCGTACACATACACACATACGCGTACACACATACACATACACACATAAACATACACACATATACATATACGCACACACACAACCATGCAGATACACACATACACATACATGCATACACATACATTCATACAAATACACACATACATAGACACTCATACACACACGCGCAAACGTTAAAACACGCATAATTGCCGGAAGATTCCATAAATATTTTATTGGAAGATATGGGTAATATAAAATCCTTTGTTGAAATATTTCAGCAATCTTGCAAGAATACTTCATGAAATATTTCGTCGGAACATTCATGGAAGATTTCCGGACTATTGATTCGAAAGATTTGAAACTTTTCATGAGCCTTTCATGGAATATGCACGGAAGATTAAAGGAATCTTTCATGAAATATTTCATAAAATATTTGTGGATGATTTTAGAAATCTGTCATGAAATATTCCATGGAATATACATGGAAAATTCGGAATATTTCAGAAATATTCCATGAAATATTCCTCTAATATTCGTATGTCCTTGATTTTTTTGACATTGAAATATTCCATGGAATATTCTTGAGAGATGTTAAGAATATTTCAATGGAAAGGTTAGGTAATCTCACATCTTTGATGATATGTTCCTAGAAGATATTTGGAAGATTTAGATGGAAGACTCAAAGTTTCCGATCTACTACGAAATATTTCTGGAATATTTCATGAAAGGTTGTAAAATGCTATAAGGAGATAGTATATATATTTTATGCTGTAGTTAGCAGTAGAGGGCGTCGTATGTAGTAGGCTAGTCAAATGGGTATTGAGGTCTCTTATAGTTGCGCTCGCAGCGCCGCTGTATTTTTTTTGTGTTATTTTGTACTAAAGTATATTTGCTGTCAGCTTATTTCCCCGGAGATATATGAACAAGTAATATATCCCCGGGGAAATACTCAATATGCTATAGTAAGTTGGGATACAACAAAACTCTTCAGTACGAAGTGAGCGTCGATGTGTTTGGAAAGGATAGTAGTGTAAACTTAAGAACATAAACAGGCGCATAGACGATCGGCGCCGCATAGTTAAGTCCCGCGCTTATTCAAATTTCATAATGGTCTTTTTCGTATTAAATACATTTTTTAAAATATACATTAAATAAATAATGGTTCATATTGATTCATTAATAATAAAATTTAGAGTTAATAGTGAAAAAAATCACAGTAAAAGTGATGTAGTGAAAAAAATAGAATAAACATAAAACTTGTAAAATTGTAAGAGAAATAAAAAATTTTTAAAATTTTTCAGTTATAAGTTTGTACATTCATATTTACAAGTACAAACAAACATAACAGAAGAAAAGATTTTATAAACAGATGTATCTATCATATTTAGTAAATCACAGAAAAATATTAAAATAATTGTGAAAGAAAAATTTGTGTATCCCAGCGATACAGTAAGTATCCCTTGCTTTGTTTCTCGAAGCGTCACGCGACAACACGTGGCGCTTGCGCGCGCAGACGAGTCTGCGCGCGCAAGACAGCCTCGTTTCACGCTTGTTCCACGCATCTTTAAATTCTACGAAATGGCTTCTTTCGCATTTTATAAATTCATGATATATACATTGAAAAATTGTAAAAAATGTATTCAATTATATACTTATAATTATATTGTTCCTCTAACTGCTTACAACAACATAAAATAATCTACGCAACATGTGACGTACGTTGGGAAAATATTTGCAGGGTTAAATGTTTTTTGCTTGAGCAGCAGAAAACATTGACCCCTGCCAATATTATCCCTTCGTACGTCACTTGTTGCGTATATTACTAATATAATTACACATTAAACTTATACATCAATACATATACGCATACATAAACATTTAGTTATAAAATCGCATTTACATATTCGCTTCGACTGTACACAGCAAAGTGCCGATACTCTTTCGCTTATATCGTAAGTAAGGTATCTTCCAACCGTTTGGGAATAAAGCTCTTATTTAACGAATATCCCCATATTGGCGTCACTGGAAACCTTCCGTAACGTTCCGCGCAACCTTCTAACGAAAACTTCATGGAATCATTCTAAAATCTTTCTTGCAATATTCCACTGGAAGATTACTTAAATCTTTCTGTGAATTATTTCGTCAAATATTCCTGGAAGATTTATGTAATATTCCACTGTACGATTTTTGAGTTTTTCGAAATCTTGCAATGAAACATTTATGGAATTTATCTGAAATCTTTCACGAAATATTCCACTGGAACATTACTTGAATCATTGTTACTTGAATCAACTTGAATCGTGTTATCTGTGATATCGCTTTTATCTAATTTATTGACTTACTATTACAGTATTACTATCTCTATTATGTTTTATGACTGTGATATCATACTGTACTATTTTGATTTTATATGTACAAGGCTATTTAAAGTATTTTTATGTATTTTTTCAACTTTATTTGTAATTTTTCACGCTTTTTTGTAATTATAATACAAATAAACAATATCTAATCTAATCATTCTGTGAAATATTTTGTGGAATATTTCTGGACAATTCATGTAATATTGCACTGTACAATTTTAAAGTTTTTCGAAGTCATCAAATGAAATGTTTATTGAATCTTCCTGAAATCTTCCATGAAATATTCCACTGGAAGATTACTTAAGTCTTTCTGTCGAATATTCCGTGGAATATTTCTGGAAGATTTATGTAATATTCCGCTGTACGATTTTAAAGTTTTTTCGAATCTTGCAGCGAAATATTTATGAAATTTTCTTTAAATCTTTCACGAAATATTCCAGAAATCTTGCGTAAATTTTTCAAAAATGTTTTTAAACATTCCTTTGAAATATTTCATAAATATTCCTCGAAGCTTTCAATGGAAGATTCCAGTGAAATATTTTGAAATATTCCGTGATGACTTCTTAGAATCTGCATTGAAGGTTCCATTGAAATATTCCAATGGAAGATTTCGAAATATTCCAATGAAATTTTCCTTGCTGTGTGGGATTTATCTAAGCATTTCAATTTTTTCCCGTTGAAAAACTATTGTTTTTCATTTTTCAAATTGTCACTATATTATGTTTTTAAATAATTTGTTATAATTATATTTGTTTTTCTTGTAATTATGTTAATATGCTAATTTTTTATCATAATTCTTTTTTTTAGATTCTTGGTTGTTTTTTATTATATTAGTGTTTTGTTTGTTTTATTACATTAAAATCTTTCAATTTTTTAATTGTTACTTTTGTAATTTATTCAGTTTTCTATCCTTTTGAAAATGCTTTTTTAATTTTTAACTAATATTGTTTTCTTAGGAATAGATTTGTTTTGTTTATTCCCTTTCATTTGAATTTTTCAATTTTATGATTGAAAATTCTATTAATTTTATTGATTTTCTATCATTACTTAATTACTTTTCAAATGTTAAAAATTTTTTTTGTCAATATTATCTTCAGAAGTATTATCTTTATAGTATTCAATTTTATATTCATTATTTTATATTCATCATAATGATACGGTTCAACTAATTTCATGCACATTAATTCATTCTGCTCATTACTAGAATACAAAAATTTAATTCAGCGTCCCAAGTGCCAGTATTTTTCATAAATCCATTTCTTAATTTTCCATATTTAGTTTCTTTAGTCGAACTTGGACAATGCTTTTACGTGTTTTTGAGCGCGTACTTCTCTCTTGCATTCGAACCTTCAATTTTCATTCTCAATAAGAATTTTTGACATTTACATAAGATTATTGATTTAAGTATAATTTAGTATCACAAATTTTAAATTTATCATAATAATATGATTTTTATCCAAATAAATTTTATGCATATATTAATTAATCCTTTCCTATAGCAATACGAAAATTGAATTCAGTACAAAACTACAATATGAAAATTGAGCTAGATCTTTTTTATTTCAAAATCGGCTAATTTATACATAATAATATAATACATAAATATCCAACCAAGCGACGTTAGAAGCGAGGTATTTTTCGCTAGTTCAAATTATTTTTAAATTAAATTGACATAAAATAATTTTAATTTTAATAATTATATCGGATTTACTAAAAAAAACAAGCATTTAAGTATGTAAAAATTTTCTATTATCTATCCTAAAAATCGCTACATCGTACGTTTTTCCTTTGTGACGCATAACAGAAGCAATTATATTAAACATATAAGTTAACTACAGAACCTATAGGACTTTTTTATTATAAAATATTTTCTATTATTATAATCAGAAAAAATACATTCATGAGTTACAAAAATAAAAATTCTATACTGCTAAAAACATGACTTTGCATCAATGAACCTACATGTGATTAAAAAGAAAATGCATATACAATATGTTATTATGAAAACACAAAAATATTAAAAACATATTTTCTAATCTTTATTTTTCATCTTTAATAGGATCAATGCACCAGTAGCTAGACGAGTAGAAGATGGACGATTTTCAGAGATCAACATGTTATATTGATTTTATATTATTCTAAATAAAACTTACCCTCAATCTAAAAAGCTTAAATATTAAGATTTTGAAATTTGTTAGTCCATAAAAGTTTATTATTTTGCTGAATGAAAAAGTGACATGACTCGTTCATCTATTGGTATTGACCATCTATAAAGTAGGTGTTTTACCCTATATTAATTGCAGAATAGTTATCACCACAATTGAAAATAATTTTAAAAAATTAAAATTAGGTGTCAAGTTTATCCATAAAAGTTAAAAATTAGAAGACACTCGACATCCAGGATATTAATTTTTTAAATTCAATCTTTAATAATTATCTTATGACTAAAAAAGATTTTAATTTTTCTTGAATTAGACGTGGAAATTCACAAAATCTTTTTGTGAAATGTTTATTCATAAAACATACAAACAATTCAAAGCTTTTTGTAATTAAAAAAAAAATAAGATGATCTGTCAAGAGAACCTTGAGATGTAGAATATAAGCTAAAACGAAGAAATATGGCGTACATGTTTTGCACATTGTGAAAAAATTGTATACTTTGCACACGCAAAACAAGCATGAAAAACCAGGTTTCGCGCACAGAGTTTTAAAAAATACATTTAATTTCTGTATTTTACGCAAATTAAAATAAAATTTATTCTTCGCATTTTTGTAATGTTTAAAATTATTTAACTTTTTGACTTTGAATTCATTTTAAATATTCTCAAAAGATCAAACAAAAAGTGTTCACGTTGAAAGCGTAATCGTTTTTTTTTCCATCTTACTTCCATCCTTATTTCCATCACCAGTAAGCAAACTTCCAAAAAAACTATTAAAAATGAAAGTATTGGTGAATGATCTTTTAATGATTACTTTTTTTATTTATTTATTTATGCTCACTTGGTTTTAAAAGTATTCATAAAGTATTCATAAAGAACTCTTATTTTGGCTTCCATCAACGGTTTTTATGAATAAATAACTATTCATTAACATTAAAGTATATTATCAGTTATAAAAATTATTTTTGTGCTATTTAAATCAACAAATATGCTAGATAAGATCAAGACATAATTCCCAACGTTTACCGACTCGACTTTACGCTTATCTTAGTATAAATTATTAAAATTTGTATAAGTCCATCATAATGGTTGTTTCAAAACAAATGGTTTATGCATACTTTTTTAATTTACATATTTAAGAATATGCTATGAAAAATTATTTTTAAATCCAAATTTTGAACAAAAATTCTTTGTGAACATTTTTTAATTAATTTTTAAATATTAGAGATTAACTTCAGGATGGAAATTCATGAATTCTTAAAGAATTCTTTGTTTTTTGAAAGTGTGCTTAATGAGTTGTTTTATTTTAAGTTTAGTTTCATTGCAATCACAATAAGAAAACAAAAAATTTCTTACGTGCATTCATGTTTAAAGTTACGAATATCCAAAGAATCAGGAAATCTAATAATCTAGAAATATGATGTCTTACTAATTTTTATTATTAGTACTTGTCCGGAAAAAATAATGACTGTTATTCGAAAAACAGTAAAAAAGAATGTTCGCTTTTATTTGATACACGTAAAGCTATTAAATCGAGTCTTATCATACGTTGATAACCTTCACTATTCAAAGTAGTTTAACATTGTTAATTCACAATATTGAGTCATAACAGAAAATGCATGTTATGCATTTTGTTTACACTTGCAGTTCATAAAGAAGTTTTTATTGATTCGAATAAATATTACTATAATATTTTACAAGACATTCTTTAGAGAAAACTTAAAATCTATTAAAGTAGCTTTTTAATTCTTAAAATTGCACGATTTGATTAAATAATACTTATATGAACGACTTACAATTCGGTATATTTTATTGATGATTGACACATATAACAAACGTAAAAAATGTTATGTTTTTCATGAATTTTGACTTGAATTGTTTTCTTAGTATGCTTGAGACCTTAAATAAAAGTAAACTATTGCTTACGTCAATTAAACAATTGATAGCTAAAATAATTATAGTGGTTCAAATACTCAAATTTTTTTCAAATTATCTATTGAATATAATCTATTAAAAGATGAGCCTGGTAAGTGCCCATCTCAATTTCCATAACTCTAATAACATCACTCAAATTAACATTGACTATTTGTCAATGTTAATTTCAATACATAGCTGTATTAACCTTATAGGTTAGGGTAGGCTTAAATAAATAAAAAAAAAAAATTGACTATTTAAACAAGAAAGCATTATGCCATCTTAAATTTTATGTACTCATACTTTTTTATTATAATTTTATTTTCATATAACCGAATGATTTTTGCAAACTATATGTAAAATATTCGCACTTAAACTTAAGAAATATTTTGTTAACCAATTACAATATTTCAAAAATTATTAACAAAAGCTATAGATAGTATGTTTTATATATTGAAAATAATACGAATTTGTTTAACTGCTGATATTGGGAGACATTCCATTAAAATATTAGGAAAAATACAGGAGTCCTGCAAGGAACAATACTTGGATCCTTAGTCTTTATAATCTATTTCAATGATCTCTTAAAAAATATGCCTCAGAATACAATAATCATATACTGATGACACAGCAGCAATAGCAACTGGTAAAATTCGGACTGAGGTAGAATGCAATATGAATAACTATCTGGAAGAAGTTCAATTTGGCTTACAATGAGAGTGTTTCTCCTTTGGATAGCCAATTTTTCTCCAATTTCGGAAAATGTTTCTAGATGTTGAAATATGAATAAAGCCAAAATCTTAGACCTTAATGCTTCATATTTTCCTAGTTACAGGCAATGAAAGAAAGTCACTAAAAAGTTACTAGATTTTCAAACGTTTATAGCTCTTCAGCATTGATAGCTAGAAGCTTAAAACTTTTTTGAATGAAAGTTGAGCTCAAATTCTTTCGAAATATCACGTATAGGGTATCAAAATCTTATTTCTTCCTCAAGTTATAGCTTAGTAAAGATTGAACCTAAATGTTTTTCTTTAAATATTAATTTAAAATAGAGGCTGAAATTCGCTCTAATATCCAAAATATGAGTAAAGCCACAGTGATATGGTCTAACGCTTCGAAAAACTAAAGTTATGGACATTTAGAGTCTTATTTTCAGAAAAATGTAAAAAATCCTCCTAATTGAAACGTAAATGATTCAGTCTTACTCTTGCTACAATTTAAATGTAAATTATGGCTTTCTTTCGGGTTCGCTTTTCGAGTTAATATAGTGAGCATTTTTATTAAGATGGAAATATAATAGTACATAATGCTACTTGGGCGTAAATTCGTATGTTTCTCCGGAGAATGGATTTGCAACCCGAGTGAGTGAAGCAAAGCGAGAGAAGTAAATACCAGAGGATAATTAAACTTTGCTCCTGTGATGCATATAATGCTTTATTCCCACCTCAACGGTGGCTTCTTTAATAACTTCCCGAGAAACCTTTCCCAAGAATACGGACCGATGAGGGTGCCAAACTCGCCACATTGACCCCACAGTGCTTGCCTTTCCGAACCCAAGACGGTACCATAATCTCAAGAACCTGGCAGCGAGCTTGGGCCTATCGCGCGTGCCAACTTTTATATTTGGAATTATCATCTATCAGATGACACAACCTATATATCTTTAGAGGTAATTATTTTACATACAATAAATAATTAATACATTAATTATTATAATTATAATAATTATTTTAATAGATTAATTAATTAATTTGAATGGATGCCTTCGAAACTTACAAGAAGAGTATTTGACCTCCAGGAAACGGATTTAGCTGAAACTGCAGGATGTGATTCTTTGATGAAAAAAAATGAACCCGTGTCTTTTTTTTTTTGCTAATAGGCCCTATAAACGGAGATATAGACATTTCTTCGAAAATATAGAGAAAAGAAGCGTTTATAAGAACATGAATAGCTAAACAACTAAAAATTTTACAGAAAAATGTATGAAGAATAGAAAAAAGTACAAGTTAAGAGCTTTAATTTAAGCCTTATTGCATCAAAAAAGCTTCTGTAGTTCAAAAGTTGTGCCTAATTGAAAATTACTAAATATTTATTAATATTTTTAGCACGTAACATACGATCAAATTTTTACCCTATTTCATTAGCATTTTTTCATCACCTGTAACTTTTGAACCATATGAGATTTTTTAATGCAACAGAGCTTAAATTAAAGTTTTTAACCTGTAATTTCTTTTATTGTCCATACAATTTTCTGTAAGAGTTTTAGTTGTTTAGTTATTCAAGTTCTTATAAAGAGTTCTTTTCACTACATTTTCGAAGAAATGTTTATATCTCCGTCTATGGGGCCTATTAGCACAAAAGAAAAAACACGGGTTTATTTTTTTTAATCAAAAAATCATATCCTGCAGTTTCAGTCAAATCTGTTTCCCGGAGGTCAAATACTCTCCTTGTAATTGAAAAATTCAGAGTTGTGTACCTAATGAGTGATATAACTGGATTTGAAGAAAAAGTTATTGTTATTGCTGTATCTCATGTATTTAATAACATGGTAACTTATTTACCACCTCTAAGAGAAGACGATAGAGAATTGTTTAACTTTTTTTTTTGAAAAAAGGCTTCACCACCATTGGAGTTTCCACATTAATCTTGTAAACTGATCTTATCACAGAATAATTCACAATCATAGTTCTGATCTGCATTACAATTAGTGTCATTTGAATTATTTGATAAGTCAGTTACCAAACAAACGTCATTTGGAAATTGATTAAAATCAATCTTGCTAATAGATTCCTCAGTCTCTATATTTACAATTGAAGAATTATCTTCGGCTTTTTTATCTTCACGTATTTTTTTGTTTACTCGTTTTAAGGTTATTTTTTGTTTTTTTTTTGTTTTTTAGCAAACATTAAAAAAAATAATTTTTCTCTATCCCTTAGGCGAAACCACGCGGTTCCGCCGAGCCTTTACACTAGAAGAAGTAGCACTTTTAGCTACAGTTGAAACGACTAACGCGCCTCCTGTCGCCTCACGTGCCTTCCGTGCCTCACGTTAAAATATCTCTCGAAGAGAAACATAGACTCGACCTAACCAAAACTGTTGCTAAAAGCCGTAGGCTCGTGTTTATGATTGTATTCTGTCTTTGTCTCTCTCATGACAAAAAAAAGACAGACGATATATACGTTGCGCTTATAAATTAAAAAGAATTGTATTCTAATAAAATATGATTCTAAACTTTAAAATCTTATATCACAAATAGTGTTGCGTTATAATCGCGTTATAAAAAATGTACAAACTCTTTTTTTTCATTTTAACTCAAAAAAAATAAAAGTGGCTTGTGTGCGTGTTTTTATGTGTTTCTCTCTCTCTTTCTCGTTCATAAAAGAGGATTCTTGTGCGCGTGTTTTTCATATGTCTTTCTTTCTCTCGTGATTTAGGCTTGTGCATGTGTTTTTCTTTGCTGCCGCCGCCAGCCTTGTCGACGCTCGTTTCACTCGCGTGACAAATGCTGGGCGGCAGCAAAGAACAACACATACACGCGCTAAAACAAAAAAAGCAAATATAATTGTTAATTTATATAACAATTATATTTACGTGGTTTCGCCTAGGGATAGAGAAAAGCATTATTTCTTACACGGAGATTAAATGAAACGCCCGCACGTACGTGTTTATGACGATCTCGGCTGACGCCTCGACCGTCATAACACGTACGTGCGGAAGTTTCATTTTATCTCCTTGTAAGAAAATCTACTATTACCTTTTATACAAATTTCAAAATACAACTTTAAGATGTGAAAACAAATTTAAATTAACCTTAAAATTAAGAGTAGCAGTAGCCAAATAGTCGTGTTTTTCAAGAATAATTTTTTTTTTTTTTAATTCAATAACATTGTATGTGAATGTAACATCGTCTTTATATGACACCGAAATCAAGAGTCAACAATTATTTACTTAAGTAAATTAACATGGGTCGTTGTAAGGTTACAAATTTGCTCTAATATAGCAGCTGCTCAAAATTTCTTATCTAAAAAATTTATAACATTTTTTCAGTCCATTCAAGACTCACTCCAGTTTACATATTTTATCTCGTTTCATCAAAATAGTTTACTCCTTTAGGAATTTCGGTGAATACTTCACTAATAAGCAGGTCGTTCAAGAGTACTGTTTTGATATGTATTTAAAAGACTTCCATATTCAATCAGTTGGCCATTGCCACTGCTTTGATAAACAGTAGTCGTGACACAGGTATGTGTAGCTCGTATATATTCGTTTTTACGTCTCCTTATAAATAATCCAAATCATACTTGACATTAACATATAGTTCTGTCTTTTTCTTCAGAACCCATCTCTAACCTATTAAGTTAGGCTCTTTTTCATTCCAAGTCATCATTGTATCTACCGTCCTTTAGACATTATTTTTATATAGTATAAAGACCAAGTCGTCATATTACCGAAGCTATTAAGCTTCTCTCCATTGCTGTTTGTCATTAGATCTTATTGTTATCTGATATAAAACATGATCTTCATCCATCTCAGTCATCAATGCATAAAGATTTTTTCTCTGTCTTGGCAGTAGCAGCCTCTTTATACTTCTTCCTCTCTAAAACGCTTCTTCCGTTTTCGATATCTTGATTTATATCTCTTTCTCAAACTCCATAAGTTATACTTCTGGATTACCTCAATGTTTCAAATATTTAATTTTCCTCGTAAAACTTTGCTTTTTCTGATTTTAGTAGAACTTATTCTATTTCCTTGTAACCTATTAATATCACCCCTTTTCCTATGATCCTAGATTTAAGACCAATTTTTCTTCGTATCTTCATATAAACTAAACATTCAGAACGTTTAATGTGATATATTAAACTCGTAATTAGGATGTTTTTCATCTCCTAAAAATTAATTTAAACCGTTATCAAGGGAATGTTAAATGGACACTACACCTATACTCATGATTATTAAAAATATTTCAATATTATTGTTAAATTTTAAAAAAAGAAAATTATTTAGTTAAATTTTTTAAATAAATTTATTCATTAGTTATTAAGAACTTAGGGTTCCAAAATCTTATATAACATTAAAGTGAAACCACTTTTTCCCGTTTCTCCGGTTCTCCGCATTTAAATGTGTCTTATCTTAAGAGTATTATAAGAGTAACAATTTTTTAATTGGGTCCTACATAATTAGTACTCATTAGTCAAAAACTTTTTTTTGGGCCATATTTCTTTGGACCTTATATTATTTTAGGTCCTATATTTTTATTCAATGTCCATTTTTTGGACCCTTATTTTTTTTATTCTTATATTTTCTTGGACTTAATATTTTTCTAAGCCTTATTATTTGGGCCTTATGTTTTTTTAGACCCAATATTTTTTGAGTGTCTATATTTTTATGGGCTTTATATGTGCTCGAGCCCTACATTTTTCTGGGTCATATTTTTTTGGGCCAAATATTTTTTTTATTCTTATATTTTCTTGGGCTCTATATTTTTCTGGGCCCTACATTTTTCCAAGTCCTATTTTCATTGGGTCTCATATTTTTTTAGCCTCTTATTTTTTGGGCTCAATATTTTTTTGATTTTTATATTATCTTAGGCTCTATATTTTTCTGGGCCTTATATTTTTGGGTCCTATAATTTTTTAGGCCTTATTTTTTTAGATCCTCTACTTTTTTGAGCTTGAAATTTTTTCAGGTCCTATATTTTTTGGGCTTTATATTTTTCTAGGTCTTATATTTTTCGGGCCCTACATTTTTCTGAGTTCTTTTTTCTTTGGGCCTCATATTTTTTTGAGTTTCTTATTTTTTTGGGCCCAATATTTATAAATAATTTTATACGTCTTTGTATTTTACCTAATAGTGCCAGACAGGGTGTATATCCCAAGGCCGAATAAAGAATGTCTATGTCTATATCTATGTCTCTTTCACCCTCTCTTGCAGTCTCCCTTCCTCTCTCGCCCTCTCTTGCTCTTTCAATTTATCAGTACCCTTTTTTTCTTTGATTTCATTTTTGTTATTCAAGTATTATTTAATTTTTCTTTATATTTATTTTGTTGTTTTTCTTTAATTTTTATATAAGCTTCTTTCTTACGTAATTGTTCTTTTTTAATTTTTATATAAGCTTCTTTCTTCTTACGTAAAGTCTCATTTGCACGTATTTGTTCCAATTGATGAGTACTCTTTTCTTTCTTGAACTTTAATTTCGTTATCTTTGTATTTTCTTACTTTTTTTTATATCTATTTAGTTGTTTTATTTCATTTAAGCTCCTTTCTTATGTAAAGCTTTATTTGTACGTATTTCTTCCAATTCATCAGTACTCTTTTTTTCTTGAGTTCAATTTTTCTTATCTTAGTATTTTCTGATTTCTCTTTATATTTGTTTGCTTGTTCTTTTTTTATTTTCATATAAGCTTCTTTCTTACGTGAAGCCTCATTTACACGTATTTGTTCTAATTTATCAGTATTTTTTTTCAATTTCATTTTTACTATCTTATTACTATTTAATATTTTTTCATATTCACATGGTCGATCTTCTTTTATTTTCGTATAATTTTCTTTTACGTAAACATTACAAGCACGCCTTAGTTTTAATTCATCATAACTTTTTTTTCTGCATTTTCATAATTATATCTTTTTCTGAATTTTCTTTATATGAATTTGATTCTTCTGTTACCATTTTTATATTAAATCCTGTTATTCATAAAGCTCCTTTGTAGTCTATTTCTTTTAATTCTTTTTTTTCTTCATTTAATTTAATCTCATCAGTCCAAATTTTAATATCGTTATTATTTATGTGGATATCATCGAAATCCATTAAATCATCATATTGTTTAAGAAAAATTGTATCTGAAATGTCATTGTCAATTTCCATCTGGATCATTTCAAGATTGTAATTCTTCTGTTTACCACACATTTCCATGATATTTTTTTGTTATGCTAATAAATGCATCTGTCAGTTTTTTTCAAGAAGTTCAATCTTGGTGATCACGGGGCTTCGGAGTAAATTTAAATGAAAATTTAATGTTACTTCAAAATTCCTTTTGAGAATGATTTCTAGGCCTATTACAAAAATTCAATTATTTTTACGTGGCCAATTTGGAGAAAAATAGATAAGAAAGAAAAAAATATTTCAAAACAAAACAATTTTATTTTATTTATAAAAAAAATGCTCAAAAGTGATCGGAACATAGGTACGATAGTGAAAATATAATGAAATTGAAGAATATTGGCCTTATGTTACTAAGGGGTCGTACCCAAATGCCGTTGACAGTTTTTTGGGGGGGAGGGGTCGATCAAAATCTACGAAAAGTAACGCTATGGAAGGGGGGGTTAGTTATTTACTCCTACGTTGGCTATTTTTTTTTATCAAAAAGATTATTGCATAATATTAGCAATTTGGAGCAGATTTTTCATCCAAAAACTGCAAAGTCAAGCAGTTCCACAGTCTGTCGACTAAAACACAGTATATTACTTTCTTTTACATGTACGCGGGCGCCGCCATACGGTGCAAAACATAAGCCGTTTCTTTTAGCGAGTGAGCTGTCTAAACAAACGAAAAATTTTCAAGCCGATTGCAGCATTTATATTTGTGCCTGTTGAATCGTGTTCTATTTTTATAACGTATTTTAAAAGGTTCATAGTTTTATGATCTTTTTCGATAAAATTGAAGTGAAAATGTTTATCGACGATTAATATATTTAATATCTTATAAATATTTATTATATGCAATGTTTAGAATTCTGTTGTTTTGTGAAAATGCTATTTTAATAAAATAAAAAAAATAAAAATATGTTCAATATTTAAAAAGTAGTTAATATAATTAAAATTTTTTTTAAAAGTTTAATAAAAAATAAAAAAGTTAGTTTACGTTACAGGGGGGGGGGAGGGTACTTTGATAGTTTACACATGTCACGGAAAGGGGACCGGGGGGTCAAAATATCGAAAAAATTGTCAACGGCATTTGGGTACGATCCCTAAGCTATTGGGCTCAAATATTAGAAATACTGTCAACAAATAATTCTATATCTACTTACGTACGGATACATTATATTCGAAGAATGTAGATATTTACATCGATGCCATCTTCTAATATATTCTTTAATTTGTTGAAGATCATATCATATGTCAGTTTTTGAGCAATTCAGTTGTAATTTAAAACTTGCTTGACTAACAAGGATAGGTTCTCACCTCTAGGAAATAGATTTGGCTGATACTGCAGGTTATGATTCTTTGATACAAAAAATAAACCCGGGTTCTTTCTTTTCGTCTAATGAACCTAGAGACTAAGATAAAGCCATTTTTCGAAAACAATAGTAAAAAGAAGCACTTAAAGAAACTTGTTTAACCAAAAAACTAAAACTCTCACAGAAAAATATGAAAAAAAATAAATAAGAGTACAATGCTTATAGTTAAATACTTCGATTTAAGCTTTATTGCGTCAGAAAGTCTTACCTTGTTGAAAATTTATAGCTCATACAGCATGGAAGATTTCACTAAAGTATTTCGAAATCTTCCACTGGAATATTTCAATGGGACCTTCCATGCAGATTCTAAGAAGTCTTCACGAAATATTGCAAAATATTCCACTAAAATATTCCATTGAAAGCTACCAGGAATATTTATGGATTATTTCAAAGGAATGTTCAAAAACTTTTTCGAAATATTACATGAAATATTCACAGAAGATTTCTGGAATATTTCATAGAATATTATATGTAATGTTTATTAAATATTCCGGTGAAATATTTCATGGAACATTTCAGGAAGATTCCATAAACATTTCGCTGAAAGATTCCGAAAAACTTGAAAATCATAAAGCGAAATATTACATAAATCTTCTGCTGGAATATTTCATGAAAGATTTTAGGAAGATTTCATAAATATTCCGAAAAACTTTAAAATCGTACAGCGGAATATTACATAAAACTTCCAGAAATGTTCTACCAAAAATTTCACAGAAAGATTTAAGTAATCTTTTGGTGCAATATTTGATAAAAGATTTCAGGAAGATTTTATAAACGTTCCGCTGAAAGAACCCAAAAAACTTTAAAATCGTACAGCGGACTATTACATGAATATTCCAAAAATATTTCACGGAATATTTCAAAGAAAGATTTAAGTAATCCTCCAGTGAAATATTTTATGAAAGATTTAAGGAAGATTCCATTGATATTTCGCTGGAAGATTCCAAAAAACTTTAAAACCGTAAAGCGGAATATTACATAAATCTTCCAGAAATATTCCACGGAATATTTGACAGAAAGACTTAAGTAATCTTCCAGTGAAATATTCCACAAAATATTTTACAGAAAGATTTAGATAATCCTCCAGTGAAATATTGCATGAAAGATTTTATGAAATATTCCAGAAATATTTTGTAATGGATCTGAAGCTCTGAATCTTTCATCGAAATCTTCCAAAAATCTTTCAGAATCATTTCATGAAAGATGTAAAATTATTTAAACCTTCTATTAACATATTTTTTATATCTTTTAAGAATATTCCATGAAATATTCCTATGTAAGAAAAATCAAGGACATACGAATATTAGAGGAATATTTCATGGAATATTTCTGAAATATTCCGAATCTTCCGTGCGAATATTCTACGAATCTTCCATGAATATTCCATGGAATATTTCATGACGGATTTCTAAAATCATCCAGAAATATTTCATGCAATATTTCGTGAAAGATTCCTTAAATCTTCCACGCATGTTTTATGAAAGGTTTATGAAATTTTTCAAATCTTCTGTTTTAATATTCCAGAAATCTTTTAATGGGATGACCTAAATCTTCCAATAACATATTGTTTGAATCTTCTAATAATATTCCATGGAATATTCCAATATAAGAAGAATCAATGACATACCAATATTACAGGAATATTTCATGGAAGATTCCTAAAATATTTCAAATCTTTCAGGTCAATTTTCCAGGAAGCTTCCATAAATATTCCATGCTGTATGGAAAGTGATTAAAATACGCTTATTAAATAGTGTGAAAATTTATCATATTTTACATGCTAAATTTTTAAGAAAATATGTAGTAATATTTAATTTAGCATAACTTCTGGACCACAAAAACTTTTCTGACACAATAAGGTTTAAAGTAAAGTGTTCAATTTGTACTTTTTTATCTTCCATGCACCTTATTTAAGAGTTTTAGTTTTTTAGTTATTAAAGTTCTTATAAGCACCTCTTGTTACTACATTCTCGCGAAAATTAACTTAATCTTTGTCTCAAAGCTTATTAAAGGAAAAGAAACGACACGGATTCATTCTTATCATCAAAGAATAATAACCTGCAATATCAGCCAAATCTGCTTAGAGGTGCCTAGAGGTGTGAAGACCTCACCTTATTAGTCGTGCAAGTTTCAAATTACTACTTAAAGTGTGTATTAACAGATGTCATCGAGGTAAATATTTACATTTTTAGAATACTATGTATCTATAGGTAAATAGCTATAGAACTATTTTTTGACATTAATTTTAATATTTGAGCTCAATAGCTCCATAACATAAGGCAGATATTCTTCAATTTTATTATATTTCTACTATTAGACATTCTTATTTGTTGTGTTTCGAAAATTCCTAATAAATGTAATCGCATTTATGAAATATCATATCTCAAATAACATGGACATGAATTATAAAGTATTGCAACAACAAAAGCAATCGCAAAAAAGCCGCAATCATAATTATTTGTTTGTGATTGTACTATTTCGAGAACTATGCTGAATTCCGATTTGTTTGGAAATAATCCGTTTATATGAATCTTATGCTCATCTTGTAGATATTTAAGATTTAAACTGTCATATATATGATTTATTTTATCATTATAATACATACAAATCTAGTGACCTTTTTCAAAAGTTCTGGAAAACGATACTTCTTCATCAGTCGGTACTGAATTAATATATTGCGGTTTTTGAATTGGTAAAGTTGTTTGCATATTAAATGAGGTGCACCGATTTAAAATATTATTAAATCCTAATATATGAATATCAGTTAACATGAAAGCAATTCCATTATACACTTCTTGTCCTTTAACAATGAATTTATCTTTTTCAGTCGAACTTATTTTTGAAAATTGAAAATATTTAAAAATATTAAAAATAGAATTGCTTTTATATTGACTAATTAAATTCAATGTATTTTTACTTTTAAAAGGTGAAAAATATAAGAAATTATAAAATGCTATGAATTAATTGTATTAAGATAAAAATCTATAGTAAAATTTGTAAAAATGATATGACAGTTTGAAAATGGTTATTTTCGGCTATCATATATATATAATCTAATTTGATATCAAATGAGGTTTTTTAAAATTATTAATGGATCGAAGTATTATATTAAATATATACTAGCAAAATTTACCTCGCTCCTAACGTCGCTCGGTTGCATTTTCATTATATTATTATATACAAATGTGCTAATTTCATTGACAATAGCATTTCAATATGAAATATGTATTTAAATTTTTTTCGAACTTTAAAAACTGAAATCATTAATATGTTGTTCGTCGTACTAAATTTAACAATCATTTGTTAATCACTGATAAAATGATACTATCTATACGCATATAAAATAAGTTTCCTTTTATCGAATCATATTGTATGTATAAATATAAAATATTATATTTATTATGAAATTTTTTTATGTGTTAGCTCTTAAAAAACTGGTATTAAATTATAATTCATAATAATTGTTCTCTTATAAATTTATTTTATATTCATTTTTAAAAATGTATATTCCCATCGATGAGGATCTACAAAATTATAAGTAAATGAATATGAAAAAAAAATTGAAGCAAACTATGAGCGTTTCAGAAAACTGAAATAAAACCATTAATTAAATATGTATATTTTTTATTCCACACACGCACGCACGCACGCACGCGCACACACACACACACACACACACACACATACACACTTTTATTACTTTAGAATTGTTATTACTATTTAGTTATTACTTTAAAATTGTTCAAAAAATCATTTAAACGTTAACATTGTAATATAATACTGATGTTTGATCTAAAAAAGATTTTTCAACAAAAAACAAAACCAACTTCAAAAAAATGCACTTAACAGTTACAAATAATTTATGATCTTTAATAATGATACGGATACTACGCATCTAATTTAACACATGTGCAAAGTTAGATGTGCAGTGTCCGTATAATTATTGAAGACCATAAATCATTTGTGACTGTTTAGTGCATTTTTTTAAGTCGGTTTTGTTTTTTGTTAAAAAATTTTTATTTTCTATTTTTTAATGAATATCCTTACTAAAAGCGCAAATATAGGCAGACCCAATGATATTGTCCCTAACTTAATTCATAACGCATGCATTAGTACACTATACCAAGCAATGTATAGGAGGAAAAAGAGTAGGCTCAACGGCACAGTGTCGTTGCGTGTTCATGTATACATATTTAAGCTTAGGTAAGAGAGGGAGAGAGAGAGAGAATGAGAGAGAGTGACAGAGAGAGAGAGAGAGAGAGAGAGAGAGAAAGAGACAGAGAGAGAGAGAGGGAGAGAGACAGAGAGGGAGACATAGATATAGACAAACTTTATTTGGCCTTGGGCTATACACCCTGTCTGGTACAATAAGAAAATACAACGACGAATAAAAATAATAATAATATTTCAAATCGATATTTCAAATTAATTAACAATGGAAATCAACAAATAATAATAAGAATAGTGTAGATCTACAAGTGAGTATAGTATGTTCGCAAAATTTTTAAATTCAAGTGTTTACAGGTAACTAATATAAGTTTTAAATCAAGTTGAAATTAAACAATTACAAGTACAAACAGAAGTGCATTATGACAAAAATGTTTATAGCTAGTAAATCAGGAGGCGCTATGCCATTAATAGTGACCAGCTGACAGATCAGCCAGCACCCATCTCATGCTGCCAAGATTCACACTCACTCAATAGAAGTTTTCATACAAATAACGTTTGAAAGTGAGAAAATCTTCAGAAGTAAAAGACTCCAATAAAGAGAGTTCTTTGTTGAAATAGTCAGCCGCAGAATTAATAAAAGAATGCTGCATAGCAGCAGTGCGAATGTTAGGACAAATAAATAGTCTCGGTGGTAACCAAGCAGAGAAACGCACAGACGCATTAATGTGCTGCCTTACGAACCTAGTGACTAAGTATGATGGGTTACCGTGAGCAAGCACGTTGAATGCTAAGGAGATTTTCAAGTATAGGCGTCTATTTTGAACCGAAAGTCAACGATATTGAAGGCGAAAAAGCGTCACTCTGTTTCGGCTGCCTATGTGGCCATGAACAAAACGAATGCAAGCATTAAAGGCTCTATGCAGACGCAAGTTTAGTGTTTGTGGAATATCATCATAAGTGACTGCTGCATAGTCAAAATGCGGAAAAATAAGGGACTCCACGAGCTGTTTCCTAGTATCCTGAGACAAAGCATGTTTATAAAATTTCAGCGACCGTAAAGTAGCATGTACCTTATGAATCGTCGCAGAGACTTGCTTATTCCAGTCAAGAGTGGAAGATATCCATATACCCAGATTTTTAACTACCGAAGAATAGGGAACAATGGTATTTCCAACCAGAATATTAGGAGCAGGATTATCCTTCAACCGAGAGATATACAATACACTGCCAATGATTATGGCTTGTGTTTTTCCCGCATTCAGCAACAAACCATTTTCATTTGCCCACTTAACCACAGAAGCAATCTCACGATTAATAAGACTAACCTCATCTACCAGATTTACCGGTGGGAAGGACTTATAAATTTGAAGGTCATCTGCAAAGAGTATATGTTTAGATGAAGACAACACATCAGAGGTGTCATTTATACAAACCAAGAACAATAATGGCCCCAGGACACTACCCTGAGGAACACCAGCCGATACAAACGATCATTCAGAAGTATTATTCAAGTTATCCAACACAGAATAAGATCTATCGGATAAGTAGGAGGCAAACCATTTGATGACAGTATCAGAGCAGTTCATAGAACGTAGCTTGACAAGCAGATTAACATGAGGAACTCTATCAAACGCCTTAGAGAAGTCAAAGAGAAGTAGCAAGGTAACCATACGACGATCGATAGCAATCCTACAATCATCCAACAAGTGTAATAGGGCTGTTTGAGTACTATGACCCTTTCTAAACCCAGTCTGATGAGTGTCAAGCAAGAGAGAAGACTCAAGATAAGCTGAGAATTGGGTGTGGACCAAACTTTCCAAAACTTTCGAGATCTCGCATAGTTTGGCAATAGGACGAGTCTGAGTTGGGCTGTGGATCTTAATCTGCTTAGACAATGGTAGTAGGAATGCTCTTTTCCACGCTGTCGGGAAATACCCGTGAACAAGAGAGTCATTCATAATAGAGGTTAAACCATCAGCTAGGGAATAGTCCACAAGCTTAAGCATTTCAGCAGAAATAGAATCAGGACTAACAGCTTTAGAGCCAGCCGAACGCAGAATATTTACTATGGTATTTGAACTAGTTGGAGTAAAATCAAAGACTGAAATATCTGATTTAAGAGGCGTGGAGAGAACACGGTCAATGTCAGCATTAGTCAGAGCAGGGCTAATAGATGAAACCAATGTGTAATGCTTTAAGAGCGCCGATGAAAAAAAATATTTAAGAGGAGACGGCAGAGTATATTTGAAGCACGTCCTCACTTGCGAAGTTCAGACCATTTATTTTTGGCCGTAGCAGCAGATAAAAGCTTGTTAGCTATATAATCATTTTTTGATTTAGAGAGAGAGTTTGAGACTTCATTTCGTAGTTGTTTAAAACGAGCATAGTCATCTGCCGAACAAGTTCTCCGAGCCAAGCGATAGTAGTTATCGCGATGTTTCATAAGTTAGCGTAAATCATGAGAAACCCATGGTTTCCGCTCAGATAAAATTTTAACAACTCTAGCAGGAGCAAACTTATCTAAGACTTTAACAAAACTAGAAGTAAAATTAGTAACCTTAGCATCAATAAGATGACCATTCGATTCAGCCAGTACAGAAAGAGGTTGATGTAAAGTAATTGAACCTGAGTAAGTAGAGTATAATGGATTTGATAAACCATGAGAAGAAAAAGTAGATAATGGACTCGCAGGAAAACATGTAGATAGACATTGAGAAAGTTCAAGCTTAAGAGCTGTAGTATTACAATTACTAAAGTTTCTAGTTAAGAAAAATTTAACAGCCCTTTCAAGTTTAGAAAACTTGAATTTAATTTCAATTAAATCATGACCAGCAATAAATGGAGCATTGGACTTTTCATATGCTAGTAATGCTGACCTATCGTTTATGGCAAATAAATCCAGCCAAGTATGAGAGTTATGATCCAAGGTGAAAACGTGATGAATGGCCTCAGAGGGCACCAGAAACAATGATAGAGAATCAAAACAAGACCTAAGAGCATCGGATGAGTATGAAGGCTTATGTAAATTAATGTTGAAATCTCCAGTTATAATAATATTTTTGTAATTATACGTATGCTCAGATAGGACATTGAAGAGGCTATCGAGCGAGGAAGCCTTAGGTCTTACATAAACTATACAGAATAGCAAAGAGTTTGCGCCAACACTTATATCTAATATGAGGGATTCCGGGGTATTATCAAAAGAGGGATCAGAATGGTGAAGAATTCTGGTTTTAAAGGTATCACGAACATAAGCACCAACACCACCACCTGATTTGCCTTGTCTATCCAACCGAAAAAACTCATAACCATCTATATTTATGATGGTAGTGGAATCAAATTCCGAAAGAAAGGTCTCTGTGACCCCAAAAATATCATAAGCCTTAGACCTACACTGAAATTCAATCTCGTTGAAATGAGTTTTTAGGCGGTTAACATTTTCGTGGGCAACACTTACATAATCAATTAAAGGATTCGAATAAAAAACATTACTTAAGTGACTAAAGGACAATACAGCAGACGAAACAACCTGCGAGTCTCTTAAAACTCATTTTTGATTAGGAGGTAAGGAGGCTAAATCAACTTCAGAGGCGATAAGGATAGGAACAGAGTCCTTCGTGCGTCTCATATATACTCTGAGATCAGTGACAAAAAGCCACTCATAATTAAGTTCCTTCTTAGCCGCCTTAGCCTTTCTTAACAATGAGTATACTTCTTTAGGCTATAATGCCCGCAGAAAGATTTTAGAGTTTCCACCACAGCCAAAAATATGCTTGCATGAAAAATCATGCAGTCTAGATGCCGATCCGACTGCACGATCACGAACGTGACTGGATGAGCACTGAACCACCACTGAATTTTTAGTGATATTAACCTCCTCATTACTCTGATCTTCACCAGCAGTTTTAGGTAACCATTTACGCACACTAAGGAAGTGCGATCTATCAATATTAAGTCCCATGGGAGTGAGGATCTTCATAAAATTATCAATACTCAGTGAGTCAATTTCTAACGGCAGACCCGAGACCAAGATCTCACAAGAATCCTTATAAGGACGGGACAACACAGACTCAGTGCGCAACAAACGAGATTCAATACCACAGTAAAAGAATAAGAGGTGATTCGACTATCCTTTTCCCACCATTAAAACGTGTGTCGCTTATTGAAGTGACTCTCTACTTCTCCACGTGGCGGAGCCACTTAGGTAGATACCCCACGTGCACACCTACATAAGCTCACTGAGTACGCATCGTTGTGTGCGTGAGCTGTTCATGAACAGCGAATGACCGTATGTGAGTGAACACATACGGCGTGTGGCATTGTTTTAGTGGATTAAATAAACGCTCATATAGCCTATAGCCAAAATTTAGATAGTAATTATGAGTTACTTATGTATTTATTTAATAAATTAAATTAATTATTGAATTATTTGCTTTCATAGTAAATAATAGACTTATTTTATATTCTTATGCCTCAATAAAATTAAATAAGTACAAAATACTTTCTACTTTTTCATGAAATTAATTGATTAATATTTTTTTGATATATTAAATTTTAAAATTTTATAAAAATGAAATCATTCATGAAAAAATATTGAAATTTAAACTTTTGTAAAGTATATAAGGGCAGATGAGCATATATCATTTCATGTTTACTTATTTATGATGCAGCTTTAGCGTAATGGCTACGATGTGCGCTCTGGAATGTTGTCGCTCTGGGTTCAAATCCGGGTACATTCAATTTTTTTTTTTTTTTTTTCATAAAAGTTGTATTTTTATGTTTTTAAATATTTTATTTTACAAATTTATTGTTTTAAATCATTGAAAAATAAATAATTAAATCATTTGATTAATAAAAATCTTTAAGTTGAAATTTTTATTTATCATTTTATTTATTTATTTCGCAAGTAACTATAAAAATTACTATAAACACTAAATATAAATTATTTACAAAAGTAGAAAAATGTAAATATACTATATTATCATAAATTTATTTTTATTATTTTGATTTTTTACAAATTAAAATATTTACAAGTAAAATAATAAATTTTAATTACTATACAATTCAGCAATTTGTTTTCTCTTGACTTGTTTTTGAATATCTCTATTTTTAAGTTTACAAAACCGACCCATCCCAAATGTTACATAATAATATATACGCTGTGAGAATAATATAGTTGGCCCTACTATTTTCATATGTTTGGCTTTATTTTTAATTGAATTTTAAAAATTATTTGATACAAATGAAATTGAATAATTTCATAAATAAAAATTAAATATGTAGAAATACTGAGTTAAAATATTTATAAGTTCATAATTATACTATATGTAACTCAAAAGTACGTAGCAAATCGTAGGTTATAATATACTAGGTTTTCGTTGATACACCACAACATTATTAAGATTTCTTATTGAATTTTATCTTGAATGGATAATTGATTTAAGAAGTACGGATTAAATAAATATTTATCTACGCTTTAAGGTAAGTAAATAATTATTATTTATTAATTTTATTGATTTCATAATACTTATATAATCATGCGTAACCCCATAATGAATTGCGTAAAATCAGAAATATATGATGTTGTAATTTTTTAAGAATTAAAAGCAACATTAATTTGTGATAATGAATAAATCAAGCATTGTTTCTTTTTTTTTGTTGTTTTTTACCTTCTCTTCACGCCAGCGTGTCACGCTGGGATCCTTACAATATTCTCACTATTAGAATAATTTATCACGTAAAAATTAATGGCGATCCTGCCAGGATCCTGAAGAAAAGGTCTCGCATCGTATTGTTATAAGTCAGAAAAATCGTTGTGCATCCATAGGATAAAATTTAAATATTCGGTTTTCTACGTGCTTTGTTGAATGCCTTGAGTATGAGGCCCTTCTATTTAATTGTAAACATTGGACGCAGCTCTACAAAGGAATTGTTTAACAGCTATTATTATCAAATGAGAAACCTGCATCGGTGCTCAATACTCGAGTCGAGTATATTAGACATTTATGGATAGCATGTCAAGAAACCAACGCGCAAATACATCGCATAACAACACCAGACGAAAAGAAGAATCTCTCCTACTTCAAGGCTAAAGAGTTTGGTAAGATAGAAACTCTAATTTTTTCGACGCTTGATGATATAGCCGAACGACTCGCACTTCTCGCACCGCAAGAACCCAATCCAACATCGATGATCGTACAACAGCAAGGCCGAATAGCAGAGAAAACGGTAAAGTTGGCGCCGCTTGAATTGAAGAAGTTTTCAGGCAAGTTTACTGATTGGTTACTGTATCGTAATATGTTTATTTCAGTAGTTAAAAATAATCAATCTTATGACAATTTCGCAAAAATGACTTATCTTAAAAATTCATTCGAATCGGAAGCGTTAGATATAATTTGTAATCTTGACATTACTTCGGAAAATTTTGAAATTGCATGGGATCTGCTTTTGAAACATTATGATAATAAAATGTCGTTAATTACCGCTTATTTAAACGCGCTCTTTTCAATATTTCCCTTAAAAAAGGAGTCATTTGCCAATATTAATTCTTTACAAAGTTCAGTTGCTAAGCATATCGGCGCATTAAAAAATTTAGGTAGAGATACAGATGGTTATAGCGACATTTTAATTAATCGAATCGTAGCTCTATTAGATAATCGTACAAAACGTGATTGGGAATTATCGCTTTCTTCGAGAACGACATTTCCAACATACGATGATTTAGATAAATTCTTATTAGAGCGTGCTCGAGTTTTAGAATCTCTCGGTAGTTCAGATAATGATACAAGCACATCTCATGCAACGTCTAAACCAACTACGAAATCATCTGTAAAAAATCAACTTGTCAAAACTCATTTAACTTCTACGTCAAACAATAAATGCGTAGTTTGTAATGAAAATCATACGCTTAATAAATGTCAAACATTTCGTGGGAATCCCGTTCAAGAACGTTTTAATATAGTTAAAAAACATAACCTATGTATAAATTGTTTAAAATCTGGTCATCGACTTAGTGAATGTAAAAGTCAAATCGATTGCTCTAAATGTCATAAAAGGCACAATACGTGGCTACATAAAGATTCTACATTAAATGAAAAACAAGGAGACACAACTATGTCTCAATCTAACCTACCATCAGATAGTGGTATGCAAATCGCAAATAATAGCACAATAAACATGCATTTTTCGTTGTCAAAAACTATTAATCATATACATATTTTACTTGCTACAGCACGCGTTTGGGTTTTCTCACCAACAAACCGCGCAATCAGAGTTCGCGCATTGCTGGATCCGGGCTCAACGTGGACTTTTGTATCGCATGAATTAGCACGCGTACTTGGATTAAAATCAAATCGTATCTCTGCTTCGTTATCGGGAGTAGGAGAATCGCAAGCCGTTCCCGTATCGTCGGTAACTAATATACAATTATCACCTCACTCTCATGGTGAGCCCAACATCCATACTTCTTCATTTATCGTTCCTCGAATTACGTCATATATACCGGTATGTAAACAACCATTAAATACGTGGCCACATTTAGCTCAACTCAATCTTGCCGATGACCCTACCAGTAAAGATCCTATACATTTATTGATTGGCGCGAACTTGTATGGAGATCTTCTCCTTAACGGTGTCAAACGAGGCGGCGTTGGAGAACCTATAGCACAAAAAACAATTTTCGGCTGGGTGATTTCAGGAAATACTGATATTAGTCCTGCAGATTCACATAATCTTAAACCACAATCTATTGTTCTCCACCATTGTATTTCGAATCATGATCTCGACGCGTCACTTAAAAAATTTTTTGAAACTGAGGAACTACCTCAAACAAAAGTCATGTCTATCGAAGAAGACCTCTGCGAAACATATTTTCAACAAACTTACTCTCAAACGAACGATGGTCGTTACATCGTACGCATCCCATTCAACTCATCAGTCCCATTAAACATTGGTGAGTCACGCTATCGTGCGGAACTCAGCCTCAAAAGAATCGAAAATCGCATAGCAAAAATTGATGAACAGCGTGTAAAATACACCTCCTTTATGACCGAATATAGAGAGTTGCATCATAAGCAATTATATGAAAATTTGCCACTTGAATTTAAAAAATTTAAACCTGTTTTTATACCACATCATCCTGTATTAAAAGCTGACAGTATTACCACACAGCTTCGGGTCGTATTTAATGCATCAGCAAAGACAACAAATAATACATCACTCAACGACCATATGTATACTGGCCCTGCCCTACAGTCTGATTTGCCAACTATTATTCTTAATTGGAGATCATATAAGTATGCTTATACAGGAGATATTGCCAAAATGTATAGGCAAATTATGATTAAACTTCATGATGTATGGTGCCAGTGTATATTATGGCATGATAGACCTGACTTACCCATCGAAGAATATTGTCTTCTCACAGTTACATATGGTACTCGTAGTGTCCCGTTTCTTGCTTTGCGAGTAGTTTTGCAGCTAATCGAAGATGAAGGTGGACCTTTTCCATTAGCATCAGCTGTTTTGAAACATGACACATTTGTTGATGACTTATTGTTTGGTGCTCATGACAAAGACACTGCGATAGAGACACGTAACCAAGTAATCAGTTTACTAAGTAACGGTAAATTGCAAGCTCGAAAATATTCAAGTAACTCCAAGTATTTACTCGACGGTATAGATCTAACTGATCATGGATTAGCTTGGACTGCCCCATTAAATGAAACAGACACGGTTAAAATTCTCGGAATCAGCTGGAATCCTACGACAGACTCATTTGTGTTTAACACGTTTATTAAACCTCTTGAACAAATAACAAAACGAACAGTTTTATCATTACTTGCAAAATTATTCGATCCAATGGGGTGGATCTCGACAATTATTATAGTAGGAAAAATGTTCATGCAACAATTGTGGCGCGACAATTACGATTGGGATGATCCGCTACCTACAGTATTATCTTCATCGATCGTTGAATATATCGACTCATTAAGAGGTATATCAGAACTTACAATTCCTCGCTGGACAGGATTTTCTATGGATCTTAGTGATGTTCAACTTCATGGTTTCTCAGATGCTTCTGAGAAGGCTTACGGGGCTGTGGTCTATTTAAGAGCAGTCACGCCATCCGGCCAAATCATTATTTCAATTCTTTCTAGTAAAACCAAAGTCGCCCCACTCAAACAACTTACAATCCCACGTCTTGAATTACAAGCCGCTGTTCTACTGGCACGACTCATTGTTGCAATTCGTGCTGCCCGTTCATTATCACAAGTCAAATATCAGTGTTGGACAGATGCTGGGATCGTATTAACTTGGCTTAATCAACATGCATCGCGATGGAAAACATTTATTGCCCATCGAGTATCAGAGATACACTCACTTTTACCATCGTCTCAATGACGCTATGTGCCTACTGAAACTAATCCAGCAGATATCTTATCCCGTGGGAAATCTGTTGATGAATTAGTAAATTCATCCCTATGGTGGGATGGACCTCCTTGGCTATCTAACTCTAAAGATCAATGGCCGCTAAACTTAATACATGTATCACCTGGTGCCAACCTCGAAGAAAAGCAAACGACCTTAATGACTCATCTAACTACACCTGATTTCGATCAATTATCGCACCTATTTGGGTGGTGCTCAAGCTGGATAAAAATTATTAGAGTTGTAGCAACAGTTTGGAAATATGTACAATGCCTGAAGGCCAAAGTTAAAAACAAACCGATGAAATCAAAGGATCTCGACGCTTACGATATAAATGTTGCAGAAGTGCATGTTATTAAATATTTACAGAAACTGCTCTTCCCTCAAGAAGTTAACGACTTACAGAATAATAAAACACTCTCATCAAAAAGTAGATTAGTTTCCTTAAATCCGTATCTTAAAAATGATATTATTCGCGTTGGGGGTCGCCTTTCTCGAGCAAACTTAGCAATGGAGGCTAAACACCCAATTGTGCTTTCTAGTCATCCTTCACATTCGTTGTCTGCATGGTGGTATAAAGCTTACCTTAAGCATTCTTAGACAAACTTATTGGGTTATTAATGCGAGAGCCCAAGTAAAGTCAACAATTTATAACTGTGTAACATGTGCTCGAGTACGAGCTACTCTTGCTAGTCAGATCATGGCAGACTTGCCCATTCATCGTGTGACACGTCCACCTCGTGCATTTACTAATGTTGGCGTTGATTATGCCGGACCACTGCAAATAAGTATGACAGGAGGCCGAGGCCATAAATCTCACCCTTGTTATATCGGCATATTCGTTTGTCTAGCTACTAAAGCTCTTCATCTAGAAATAGCCACTGACTATACATCTCAAGCATTTATTGCTTCATTTCAAAGATTTATCTCCCGTCGCGGGTTTCCTACAAGTATGTTTAGTGATTGTGGCACAAATTTTCGAGGTGCTGAACGTGAGTTGCACGAAGCTTTCCAACAAGCCTGTAATAAGACAGAATTTCAAACATCACTTGCGCACAATAGAGTAACGTGGTATTTCAACCCCCCTGCGTCCCCACACTTCGGCGGTTTATGGGAAGCTGGTGTTCGAAGTGTAAAGGGCCACCTAAAGCACATCCTCGGTAACAAAACACCAACTATCGAAGAATTTAGCACACTGTTGTGCCAAATAGAAGCTGCACTTAACTCTCGCCCATTAGGGCCGTTACACGATCACGTCGATGACTTCGAACCGCTCACACCCAGTCATTTCTTAGTGGGCGGTAACTTAATCGCGGTACCGCAACCCTCCGTCATTGAATTAAACATAAACAGATTGTCACCGTGGCAACAGATCTAGCAATGTTATGAGCTCTTTTGGCATAGGTGGTCAAATGATTACTTACAATCGCTTCAACAGCGATCTAAATGGCGTGTAGCTAAAGAAAATTTACAAGTTGGACAAATGGTTCTATTAAAACAACCAAACATGCCTCCGACTAAGTGGTTACTTGGTAGAATTAAGGAATGCATTCCGAGCAAATTAGATAATAAAGTTCGTATAATTCGTGTAAAGACTGCTACTTCAAGTTTTTTTACGCTCTATTAATCAAGTTGCATTATTGCCTATTGATCTACAAAAGGATGTATCAAGTTCGGAATGCACACCTCTAATCCCAAAGTAAAATTCATGTATTAACGATAATTCAAATTATATTGTATTCATTTTTTCTTTCGTAGTACGGCAAACATGAAAAATAATGTATGTTATTGATCGTTACTTTAGCTTCGATTATCGTTTCATTTAATATTGTGCTCCTTTTCATTACTCTGTATATTGTAATTGAACCATGCGGGTTCAAGGTGGGCGGTATGAATAATATTGTGAAATTTAAAATTTAAGTCAGTTAGATTTATACTAAGTGTATTTGAAATTGTATTAAATTCTCGGAAACAATATAATCTTGTATTTACTATGAGAACGCGAGCGAACGACTTTATTATATGTATATCTATATATTGATGTTTCAGGAATTTGAATAAGTTAGACCTATACTGGTCGCGACGGTTTTAGTTAGTTGTCAGTCGTTCGTTGGCGAGCTCACCTCGATGCTTATAGCTTACACAGCCGCCGTTATAAAATTAAGTTCGACTATCACACAGGCTAAAAACAATTGGTTAGCCATTTATGTAAAAGTTAAGCCTAATAAAATTAAAGCAACATTAATTTGTGATAGTGAATAAATCAAGCATTGTTTCGTTTTTTTTTTTGTTGTTTTTTACCTTCTCTTCACGCCAGCGTGTCACGCTGGGATCCTTACAATATTCTCACTATTAGAATAATTTATCACGTACAGAAACAGTCGTTTGAAAAAGATTTTTTACAATCACGAAAAAGTATTTTAAAACTAATGTTTCTTATAATTCATTTATTTTTGTAATGTATGTTTTACATATAACAATTTTGAATCTATGAACATTTCAAATTTTTTTTTGTTAAATTATTATAAAAATATGTTTGGTATCTGTATTTCTAAACAATAATTAATTCTATACAATAAGAGAAATATATAGTTTTATCCTCGGTTTTATCGCACAGATTATAATAAATATTAATATGTGTGAAAATTCAAATCCAAATATGTGTATGTTTAAAGGTTATATGCCATATTTAAATGAACTATACGTTCCAGTGAAGAAGGAATATCGTATATTAATAGCTTTTCAAAATATTATAGACAAATAAATGATATAATTGTCAGAAAAATTACATCTGTTAGTATAATAAACCTTGAAATATTTTAATATTCAATATTTATTCAAATTTCATTATTTGATTCAATACATTAATGTACACTTGGCGGAAAGGATATTTTTCCGAATGCGTACCTCAAATGGCAGCGCTGCATATTTTACCACAGACATAAGAAAACTTCGAATTATGCATTGAGTTCTGCATCACGATTATTTTGTTTTTTCTTATAGGTTATTCATGCAAAATTCAAATGATAACAGCTTAAATTTTATTGCTTATATAATTTAAATTCACAATATTAAGTTCTATATGATTATTGAAGAAAGAAATAAAAATTTTATTTAATAAAATTATAATTCGGATTATGAAAAAAGAAAGTAATATTGTTTGTTTACTAAAATTATGAATAAGTAACGATGATGCGAAATTTGCTCTATAATTTGAAATTGTCTTATGCCTGTGGTAAAATATGCGATTTTGCCATTTGAGGTACACATTCGGAAAAATATCCTTTCCGGCAAGTGTACATAATTTGTATTTATTTATTTTTATAGTTATTGATTTTATAATAACCTTTTAACGTAAGTGTATAACAGTACTTATTTCGAGTTTAATCATAACGAAAATTGTTTTTAAAAATTTGAAATTATAAATAAATTATCAACTGGATAATTATGGGTAGCATAAGTATTAATAATTTGTACTCATGAAAATTGTTTTTTTTTATTTCAAATATATTAAAAATGTTATGAATGAAATTAGTACAAGACTTTTTTTATTTTCATAATGCATATCGCGGCACTAAGAAGTGGGTATTGTTTCGCTTTACAGATAAAACAGGAGGCATTAGTGGTAAATCATTATATTTAACTAACAATATATCTTCTTTTGAATCAACTACATATGCATGATGATGCGAATCAAAAGTAAACTCCTTATACGTTTCAACATTAAATAAAATTTCATAATAAACATATAATATATGGAGTATCTCTCCAAAAGTTATTTCGCAATCGCCTATATCAATCACTATAAATGTTCCTTTTGCATAAGGTATACCTTCAATATTTATCTCATTATAATACTGATAATTTGCATTACTGACATGTAAATAACTTTTATCTTTCGAACCAAATGTAATAGGAGTAAGGTCATTTAATGAGTGCATTATATGGCATAATTTTAAAACTTCTTTTTTTGCTATAGTAAGCAATAAATTTTTTCTGCACGATGTTGACTGAGCTGCAGATTTTATCAAACGAGGTCGAGATTCATAACGCATACAACAAAATGCTATTACAGGTCCAAACAACAATAATAATCTAGGATGATGCGTTAGAATATGGAATTTGGGTTTCAAGATTCCTCCCAATTCTATGTAAAGTTTATTGAGATCTTGAATTAATAATTCAAGTCTGTTTGCATTAGATCTTACTAATGTTGGAGATGTTAAAATATTTACAATAGATCTTAACTTTGTGTAAAGCTTCCAATGCTTATCGTTTTTTTGAACTTTATCACCTATAAATACTTCAAAATAGCGAACTAAACATAACATCTCTGATGCAGACATTTTCAAGTTGAATTTTTTTTCATTCTTTTAAATGAAATTAATGGAGGTTTGTTAACTCCTTCTACTGTTGTGATAGGAAAATCTTGAATAATACAGTTTAATTCTTTCAAAGTAAATAATTTTTTTTCAAATATATACTCATAAATGATCATTTGCATGACATATGCAGAAACACCCTCCAATACGTCATGCATCATATCTACTGATATGTTCTCCAAAATATGGAAATCATTAATTTTATGAAATGCACAAGCATGTTTTACTCCAGTTTTCTTAACATCACCTAAATTAACATCAATATTATAATTTGATACTGTTCGAAGATTTCTAAGATCTTCTTTAACGAGCTTTGAAGATTCATTAGATGTTATGTAACAAATTCTACAATAATAATCCGATTTAAAGGACTCGATAAAACCGAAAACACTATTGAGCTCTAAATTATCGCCTAGTATCAAAATACATTGAAATTTAATTTCTCGCTTTTTTCCGTCTACAATCACAGATATCCCATCACTTTGTAAATAATTAAGATCTTCTATTAAGAGTTTGAATACTTGATGAGGACCACAAGTTTTTAAATCTTCAGCTCGTACAAGCGTTGTTAATATTATACTGTTAAGTTTAGATGCTAAATTAGGTGGCAGGCACGCGATAGATGCATAAGTTGCCGTAAATTTGTTTTTACCAGCGTGACTACCTAAGACATTGCCAACTTCTAGATCATCAATAAATATATATAAAGGTAAAACAAATTTATTACTGAATTTAGGAACATACTTAGTTGTCCACAAATCACATTGCATAATGTTTATAATGATTTTGGAATGATTTGATATTTTTTCAATATATCTACCAATTTCCTTCAATATTCCTGGAATTTCCAGAAATATTTTTAAACTTTTTTTCAAAGAAATATGTATACCATGAAGCTCTTCTTGTACGTATTTTATTTGCTCCCCAACCAACTTAGGAACATAATTTTTCCCAATTACAAATTGTTCCGGTTCAACTAAACCTACTCTTTTTAGCAATATAAATCGCTTATTTTCTGTATTTACGTAATTAAATAAATCAGAATATTTATTAAAAATTTCATCAAAATTTTTTATGATGGAATTACTAGATATATTATGCTTTTCCAAAGTAGCAATCAGATCTTTTTTTAAATAAACAATGAAATAATTTTTAACGAATTCATAAATAAAATCAATGAATATTTGTACAAGTTGACGAGGTAAATTAGGATCTGCATAAATTAGCAAGATAAAAGAAATTAGTTTATTTAAAATAACTTCTAAATCCATATTTCAAATAAAAATACGTAATAGATGTAATATTAATAAACTATTTTTTAATAGATTTTATGCAATATGATCTCTAATAAAGGTCGTGACAAAAGCAGATTTTTTAAATGCATTTAAACGATACACAGTTGAATCTAAAAAAGCATATACATAGTTGCATGCGAAAGGAATTATTCGTAGCGCTACCATGCATTTATAACAGGCTTCTACCGCTTTCACAGCATCGGTGTAAGGATATCCTATTATATAAATATTATCTTATTTATATAAATAAGCATTCAAAACTAGGAATATTTGGCAATTTTTTATTGAACCGGATAATATTATATATAGATGATGATCTACTGAAGGAGATTTGAAACTTTCTATCCAATCTTCGAATTCTTTTTTTTTCAGATCGAAATTTTCCGACTCCTATTAAAATATTAAAAAATCTATATCACAATATAACATTAGAATTCATAATGTGTAAACTATTTTATTTACCTTAATATGAAAAATAAATGTATCACTCATTTCTTGCTTTGTTAGATTTGTTGATGTTTTTCCATCCTCGCTTCTGATGCTAACTGTATTCCTGATGCATAAAGGTAGTAAGAGCAAAGCCAATAACTCTGAATGACTTCCTAGAATCGAATTTCATGGTAATAAATTAATAATTTGTACAAATATGCCTATTTTAAATTAATATAATTACCAATAAGTTTTAATTAATTCATACACAAACAACAAACTTGGTTTTATTACACAATTTTAAATTTTATAACTTTTTTATTAAAAAAGGATGCCTATGAGCTTTCATTTTCATATTTATCAAATTAATAATCATTAGTAAACATTAATAGCAGTTTGGTACATTTCTCTGCGTTTCCTTATTTGCCACGTATTCATGGGCATCCTTTATAAATTTACTTATTCGTAAATTACGTAATTTATCATTTCCTTAACAATTTTTTTGTAACAATAATTATATACTCATATTGTACGTATATATTATTCTTTTAGATGTATATATTTACCTTTTAAGTACCTTTTTGTTTCTAAAAACTTAATGATTTCTGGCTTTTTAAAAGTCCAACTGAACTTTATAATTTTCTCAGCTGTTTGTGGCCAATTTTGAGAAAGTAGCGAACCATATGATGATAATCTTTCTCTTGGTATCGTATTAGTTTCAGACAATTCACGAATATGCCCATTAAAATCTTGTTCAAGCTGCAAAATGAAATAATAACTCTATAAAAATTAAATGAACATTTCTGGAAATAATAATATATATATTTTAATCTGCGAACCAAAATTATTCCAAGAGGTGATTCTAAACATTTAAAAGTCGCAAAATACGTTGACAGTGAAGCTTTTTTATCTTTTTTATTTTTAGCACCTAAAAATTGTAACCTTTGTTGATACGTATCTTCCCATTTACTTGATATTTCAGCTGTCGTATAAGCTGATTGATTTCCATCTAACAAACAATCAGAATTTGCAAGCCCTAAAAATATTTTTATCATACATAACAATAATCGTATACAGAAAATGTAAATCATATATTTATAACATTACTTAAAAAGGGATCTCACCAGTGCTTATCAGAGTTGTTACTTTTTTTCTTTTGAGTTGATGCTATTTGAGCTTCTCTTAATTTTGATCTGATTTCTTTGTATTCATTGTACAAATAGCCTCGACAGGATCGACTGACTTGATCCTCTTTATCACGCAGTTCAAAAACTAGTTCTGGCACCTCTGTAGGAAAAAGTTCCACGATCAGCTCCCGTAATCGAAGAAATTGACTTTCCTTGATTCTGAAAAATGTAGTAAATATATAATTCTATAACATCAAAGTTCAAATAACGTTAATTGTTGTTTTCTACAATTTTTTATAAAATTCAAAGAATGTAAAATAACTTTAATGATTTTACATTTAAATTTGAAAAAAAACCAATATCTTATAAAATGAAAAGAAACATTAAATTAATTTATTGTTCATATTTAAAAGCAGGAATTTGAATTAAATTTTTAAAAATAGTTTTATTATATAAACAGTAACCTAAAAATATACTAATATTTTCATCCTTTTACTGTGTAATTTATACTCACTCGTAATTTATCGGATCTTTTTCTATTTCTTTGTAAATAAGCATTCTTTTCAACGCATTATCCACTTTTTAACATACCTATAACGGTTTAAAACAACTCTACCTTCTAATGAACTGGATAAGAAATTATATAAATCGTTTTTTTTTAAATAATTTCCTTCACTATTATCTAAATGAATTCATAATCACAATTTAAATTTAATATTGATTTATTATTAAGCAAAATAACTATAAGATAGGAACCTGGTACTGATGATTGCGATTCTACAAATCGGAATGAATCTTGTCCATGTACATAATTTTCATTTGTACTCACACAATCACTGCTTTGAGAGGTAGAATATATAGGATTTTTGTTTTGGTTATAATTTACAAGAGAAGGATCGCAAATGTTATGTTTGTTTGCTATTACATTTGGCGATGCATGATTATTTTGAGGAAATTGATTATAATTATTATGAATAGAATGATCCAAGTAATATGTATTATTTGTTATTTCTGGTTGGGGAATGTGACCATTTTAAGAACGAGTATTAAAAGATATATCCAAATATTCAAATTTTCCTGACGAATTCGTATTTTCTTGAGCATATGTTTAAGTTAAATTCAATGGATTTCCCAATTGATTTAATGTTTCAATAAAATTAAAATCTTGATATGTATTGCTCATTTTCACAAAACTTTACTCAATTTTGATGATCCATAAAGATTAAGATTTATTTTAATTTATTTGTATATAGAATTTTTAAAGGAATTATGAAAGCATTATCATTGCCAAAAAAATATTTAATTTTATGTAAATAAATGAAATTAGTAGGTTAGGATGATGTATTATGCATTCGTGCATTCTAATTTTTTAATATATTTTCTTAATAAAAATAATAATATCTTACCTGTTTGTGAATTATCTCAAACAATATATGTTATATTGTTCCAGCAAAAGTACGATCTTTAAGTTTCACTAGCGTACTGTAATATCGACATGAACGATAACGTGTAACCTCGGAGATCTGTAAACATACGAACGTGTTGCTAAGCTACGCTCACGCAAAGATATAGCACGTGAAGAAATCTTAAGCGGTTCTTAGTTTACGGAGTTAAAAGCTCCGTCAAATCGAATTTCTATGACCCTACTCCGTGCTTCTAAAGTCCTAACTTTTTTTCAGTGTAGGCAACTTTTATTGCAAACAGTATGGATCTGGTGATTGACGTGCAGTTTTTAAAAATCAACAAAAATCGCTTGGTTCCAAAGGAGGTGGCTATACTCGCTATTCATAAAAACTATCCGAAAAACGTGTTTTTTCATTAATTCCGTTTTTTGACACCTAAATCACTATTATGCAGTCCAGATAAATTCTGACATATTTTTGCATAAACAAGCATAAAAAAATGTTCCCCTTGGATTTTTGACTTAACGACATAACCTAATAAGGCTTCTAAAATCTTAAAATCACTCTCAATACTCGCCATTTGAAGGTGTGAAAAAGATATTTGGTAAAAAGTTTTGAGAAAATGGTCTTAAAAAGTTATAATTTTTTTAGGTTGTTAGGAGTAGTGCGCCTCACTGAAGCCAATTATAATAAATCTAATAGCATTTTTTAATTCTAAACGTTGTTTTTTCTCGTTTTTTAATCAATGTTTTAATGTTTTTGATTTAAAAATTTTTTTTTATTGACGTTTCATTGTAAACAGGATTAAATTTTTTTGTCTCTAGATATAAATATTAACCCTTACAGAACGGAATTTTTATTCCATCATGAAAAGTTCTGATAACCATTTAGCGATGATAAGTGTTCATTTATTAAGCTAATTTTACGATGAAAAAAATTTTTTTACTATTTTCTTTTCAAGTTTTCTTAGTTTCTATCAAAGATATAATAACTAAGGCCCTCAGTTTGAGATCGGAAATAGTCCACTTCAATCTAATACACATATTTTTTTTTTAAAAATTCAAAGCCACTTTTGCACAATTTCAAAAAAGTTAAAAAATGTCAATGTACATTGTAATGTACATTGGTTCTGAAAGAGTTAATATTAATTGTTTCTATAACAAAATTAATAATACATGTAAATTATGTCATAAAATTTTCACAATCGAAAACATCATTTAACGGGAGGCCGGAGTAGAACCTGATACCGACCGAGTAACATTTGAGTTGTTTGTTATTTACTCAAGTATTAATCGGTGCATCTTCAAATTAAAGGTCGAGCGCAATAGATATTATTATTATGAACATCTATGCACAAGAAAAAAAAAATCTATCGCTTTGTTTTTAAGAAAAGTAAGTAACGCCAAAGTAAAAGTTTATGTTTATAATATTTTCGCGTTACTTACTTTTCTCAAAAACAAAGCGATAGATTTTTTTCTTCATGTGCATAAATATTTGTAATAATAATATCTATTGGGCTTAACCTTCAATTTGCAGATACACCGATTAATACTTGAGTAAATAACAAAAATGCCAATTAGACAAGGACAGCGAATCCGGCCTGCTCTTAAGGAAATTAAATAACGTATGATTTGTACATAGCTACCGACATTGCAGTTTCTCAAATTTTTCATCTTTATTGAAAAATTTCCCGAAATTTCTCTATATTAGGCTTTCTATTAGTAAAAACGGAAGGCAGTAATAAATAGATGTTTAAAACATTTTTGGATTAAGAATAAAAAATTTGGGAAACTATGATGTCGATGTTTTTTTACAAAATTAAATAAAAATTAAATTAAATTTATAAAGACTATATTCGAGTATTTGATTTTGATTTTAGTTTAACAAAATTTAAATTTAATCATTTGATTATTAAACTTCAATTTAGCTTTTTCAAAATGATATTTTCAAACCTAGACTTTAAATAAAATCGTAAAATTAATAATTATTTATATGATTAAACTTCACGATGATAAGAGGATAATTAGCTGATTGTAAAAATGATATTATTACCTAATTTTCATCAATTATTAATCTTAAACTTATGTGTTATGATGTATCGCTATATACAAAACTTAAAATTAGCTATTACCAAGTTCACTATAAGCTTAAATTCGGCTAAATTCAGCTAATTTTTAGCTATTTCAAAACTTTAATTTAGCTTGATTTAGTTATTTCCTAGCTAATTACGAGCTTAAATCTAGCTAAATTTGACGCTGTAATGTAGGTCCAAGAATGAGGGACACATTTCTGACGATGACAGCTACGACAGCGGTGATATACTTTCAATAGTGTAAAGAGAATATAATATAAATAGATCTAAAATGCAGCTGGAATTCAGCTGAAACCAAACCAAAATTTACCTAAAATTGCTTAAAATTAATATAAATTTTAGCTTTTAGCTAATTTTCTATCTTAATTTTGCATAAATTTAGCTAACTTTTGATTTAATGCAGCCAACTTTTAGCTAATTTTTAGCTAAGTTTTAGCTTGATTTCGGCTAGATTCTAGCTGAATTCTAGCTAACCAAGGACAAATCGAATTCTTATACACAGCGGCAACGACAGTGACAGCAACAGCGACAGCGTCGGCGAAATTTTTTTATAATATATATATATATATATACAGGGTAATTGGATAACATCGGTACATATATATATCGCTGGATTCAGCGCAATGAGCTGATCCTGAAATACATAATATAAAATTTTTCTAAATTCTACTAATATATTGCCAATATATTCGCAACGTGTTGGTAAAATTTTCTCTAATATCTCCAATATATTAGCAATATATTGGTCAAATTTAAAATACATTCTTATCATTTTTTTCGGAGTCAGCTTATTGCGCTGAATCCAATGATATAAATATGTATCGATGTTATCCAATCACCATGTATATATATATATATATATATATATATATATATATATATATATATATATATATAGAAAGAAGAATAATATATAAAAGCGAACAATCTTCGCTGATAGGAAAGATTCTCTTAGCGAAGAACGTTAGTTTTCTGCAGTTTTCATAAGTTAGCGCTACAATCTAAAATTCAATTTTCCAAACCACGATCACAGGCTCGAACTCATAGACACAATTTGGGTATTGAGTATAACTTGGAACTGAAGTATCGTTACTTGAGTATCAGCTTTCATTTCTATTGAGTGTTAATCACACAGATAAGATACTCGTTGGTAAAAATATAATAGTCAATCGAACTAAAAGCTGGTACGCAAGTAACGATACTTAAGTTCCAAATTATACTTAATACTCAAGTCACGACTATAAATTCGAGCCATAGTTCTTCCAAACAAAAAATATGCAATCATTCGAATTTTTTAATTGAAAATTCAATTATTTTATGAAAAGATTGTATATCATTAAGGTTTGTTAAATTAAATAAAATTGATGATCATATTCGATTACTAATGATAAATAATTACTCATAAGAATTAGGGACGAAAAATCATGTATTTTTTTTTAAATAAAATTTTCTATACAAGTCACCTTTTTCTATTATATATATATATATATATATATATATATATCTTCCTATATTATATAGTTGCCTGATTCCATTCAGATTCATGCAGGCCGTCACTGATCGAATTTTTTTTTTCTTCTAAGTAATGAAAATACCTTCTATTATGTATATGAAGATAGAATTTACCTCGTAAAACGCTCAAAACAATTTTTTTTTTTTACTACAGCAATTTTAGTGTTGGATGTAAAAACAAAAATTCAAAAATTGAAAATGAACCTCTACTTTTAAATGACTATAGCTCCATCAATTTTTAACCTTTTTGCGCGTTATTATAACGAAAGTGTGCGGAATTCTGTCTAGTTTTGAATGCAATCTTGATTTTTGTAATACAATCCGATCTCGCTGAGTTATTTACCAAAAACCAAAAAAAAGCGATTTTTTTCAAACACGATTTTCTCAAAAACTATATTTTTTTTTTTTTTTTTAAATTTTTATATGATTTTATACATGAAAAATACCATCGTACTATTTTTCCAACTTTACGTGTTCTTACAACTATTTTTATGCTTTTATTTATTTATATATCAAAAATATCAACAATAATCTTTAAAATAAACCCCGGATCGAATATTTTTATCAATTAGAACAAAAGTTATCACGATCTAAAGTTAAAAAAAAAATGCTGAAACTTTAAATAAATATATTTACTTTGAATTTTGAATTTTGAATTTTGAATTTTGAATTTTGAATTTTGAATTTTGAAAAGGTGAATTTTTTAAATACTAAAATATATTATTTGGTCATTTTCAATGAACAAATAATATGCGATACAATTAAGAAAGATCACTAATAAATTGAGAACTAATGTGAATAAAAAAATCCGAATTTGAATAAAACCTTTCAATTAACTTCTTGCCACTCATGTCTCGAAGTTTTGGCAGTGTAGATTTGGTTTCGTTCACTTTTCCAACAGTGAATCTTTTGAATACCTTTAATTTCTTTTGCATTTTCTAACCGTTCCATTTTTTTTGTCTGTCGAAAAACTTCTAACTCATCCTTGCGGATAACAAGAATGTTAATCGACGGAGTATATTTTGATACGTGAGTGGCGAAATTTTCAGCGTATCTAATAAAATCTGCACTCTTCTTGGACAGATTATGCGTGGTAGCGTAATGTATAACTAAACCACCAATACCGTCACAAGCGCCTTTACCATGACCTGTTGCAGAAAAAAGCAATTTTCTGTTTACTTTTGAGTTTTAAAGCTCATAGAATTGATATCTACTTTTAAAATGATTGGCAGCTCCATCGGAAATGGTTATGATTTCATCAAGATCTTGCGCAATATGTTTTTGTTTCAAGTTGTCGATAATTAAATTTATAGTCATTAGGGCAAAAGACGAATCATGTTTAATATCGTCAGAGACGGTGACATAACTGACTGTTTTATCATTTCCAAAATAGCACACTGACGTAAATATTGATATTTGATTTTTACTCTAATGATAGCTTTGAATTTCATTTTGAAGCAGAACTGTCCAATTTTCTGCAAAATCGACATGAATAACTAATTGAAAGTCATTATTTTTCGCTAAAAGTTTAAACTCTTTAATTGCTATACGTTGAATTTCTTTGACCAATTTATGAGCTCTTACAGTGAGAGCACGCTCTCTTGACTCTATTAAGAAATTTTCAATTGTGCTAGTTTTATTCAGTAAATTTGACTTTTTCCAAACACCATAAATTATTTCTTCATATAAATCTTCTTCTGCCAAAGAAATTATTCGTGAATCAATAGAATCTCCAATGGGGCATTCTTTACATTCTCTTAATACACATTTCATATCGTCTTTTGAACAAAAAAGTGAAGAACATATTTTCAATTCCAAATCTGCAATGTCTTGTTTATTCTCTTTTTTATAATTATTCAAAGCATCTAACATAAGTTTAAGATTCTTGCAGTAAACGCAAAGACACGAATCGGTGGGTGGATGTGGTATAACCCACTTCGGTCTTAAAGCGTAGAATATTGATTTACCAATTTTTGTTTTCATTTCAGGATCTTTGTCTTCAAATAATTGATATATTTCTTTTATACTTCGCGTAAGAAAGCGTTTGACTTTTTTAGTTTTTATACCATTTTCTTTGATAGATACTGTGTCGCTTTTATTTGCACTTTGACGAGAACAATTAAAATCATCGTTCAGATAATAATCCTTTACTTTCATTACAATTTCACTATCCAAAGAATGACCACAATAGTTCTCAGACTGCTTGTAAATTTTTTTATTATTAACCAATGATCGTGCTTAATCAATGATATAAATAGTTACATTTGGTAAAACTGATAATAAATAATCTTTGGAAATATCACTTGGTATAATACTCAACAATCGCACTTTCTCAAGAAAATTTGAACAATTATCTAATGCAATTTTAATATTCTCAAGCCATTTATCATTTGTTTTACATTCATTATTTTCATTCGATGCGGGCATATCCGTTATATCGTAGATTTTCATCATTTTATTTGCTATTTGTGAATCAAATGCATCGTTCATTTGTTTTCTTTTTCGGAGAGCATAAGATTCTCGCATCTTGATATTGATACTTTAAGGCATTTTAATTGGTGAAATGTTTAATTTCAAATTACTTGAAGTCTGTTTGAGCTGTTCTACCACAGCCTCACTATGAATAAAATCTTCCGAAGATTGTTAACTGCTTGAAGTCGATGAAATAAGCGTATTTTTCACTTCATCTAATAATATTTTGTAACACGAAGGGCATACTTTATCTTTTCTAGAGAAAGAAGTATTTGGATACAAGCGCTTCAAAGACTCCGTTAGATCACCTAGTTCTCTAAGCGGACTTTTGAAGCAATCATAAACAACTTTTTTGTGTCTTTCTTTTAAATCCTTGCACTTTATTTTAACAATCAGTGATGCCATTATTGATATTCTGTTCAATGACAGATCGAAAAAAAAAAAATTTTTCTTAAACATCTTTATTTTTTATCTTCCTTTTCTTATATTTTTAAACACGTCAAGTCGTTAATGAGAATGCAAAGAACGAATCATGCCTAGTAGTGACATGCGTCAACTCCCTACAAAATAAATTCAAATTCTAGGCGCGAAATTCAAACTGATAAAAAAATTATATTCTTCAACAAAAAATTTATATCTTCAGATTTGATTCTTTAACGAAAATTGCGTTTCCTCAATGTAAATATCATATTTATTTAAAGTTTCAGCATTTTTTTTTTAATTTTAAATCGTCATAACTTTTGTTCTGATTGATCAAAATATTCGATCCGGGGTTTATTTTAAAGATTATTGTTAATATTTTTGATATATTAATAAATAAAAGCATAAAAATAGTTGTAAGAACACGTAAAGTTGGAAAAATAGTACGATGCGCCATGGTATCAATGTTTTAAAATCGAAAATGTAAAAAAAACGTTTAAAAATATGTTAAAAAAAATAAGGCAAAATCGCATATTCTCACCTTCCTTAAAAGTTAGTATTTTCTATGTATAAAATCATATAAAAATTTCAAAAAAAAAAAATATAGTTTTTGAGAAAATCGTGTTTGAAAAAAATCGCTTTTTTTGGTTTTTCGTAAATAACTCAGTAAGATCAAATTGTATTACAAAAATCGAGATAGCATTGAAAACTAGACAGAATTCCGCACACTTTCGTTAAAAGAACGACCAAAAAATTTAAAAATTGACGGAGCCATAGTCATTTAAAAGTAGAGCTTCATTTTCAATTTTTGAATTTTCGTTTTTACATCCAACACTAAAATTGCTGTAGTAAAAAAAATTTTGAGCGTTTGATAAGATAAATTTTATCTTCATATACATAATACAAGGTATTTTTATTACTTAGACAAAAAAAAGGAATTCGATCAGTGACGGCCTACATGAATCTGAATGGAATCAGCCAGTTATATCAGAAATTAACCCTCGGACCTCCACCCCCCACTCCCCTCTATAGCCCCTACACAGCCACCCACAAAATAACGTAAAATTGTTTAAAATATTATAATATTTTTTAGTGTTGCTTTTGGTCTAAGTACCCCCCCACATCCCTCCACACCCCTCCTCATCCCTCCACAGCTTCCCCACGGCAACCCCACAGCACCCCCACGACCCCTCTACTGCCTCCTCCTATATTATAATAATGTATTTATTGAATATTAATAAATTAATAATATATTTGATGTAAAATTAAGTCTAAAAATAAATATAAAAAAGGAATTATAACAAAATAATTTCATCAATCTAAAGACTTAAAACTCAACATAATAATATATAATTTATAGCATTAAAATTAATTGATGCTAGAATTAATACAAAAATTTTATTTTTAAAATATTCATTTTCTTTATTTTTAAATGATTATAAAAAAACAATTTTTAAATTATTTAAAAAAATATAAAAAAATTAAATTTTAATATATATTTTTTATATTTTAAATAAAACATATAAATTATAAAACAAAATCTAAACAAATAACAAAATGGATTGGAATGCGATTAAAGGTAGATATGTTATAATTGATAATGTAAATGATCAAGAAATGATGGATAGTTTAAATGATAACATTGAAGATTATTTAAATTATGAGAAAGAGTATGAATATTACTTGGGAAATCTTGCTGATAATAATAGTTCACATAGTACTGAAATATCTGTTTTAAATAATATAATAAATTCATATATTGGTGAAGATAATGAAAAAGTAGGATTTCATAATTGGAAACAAGTACCAGAATATTATAAATATTACACTAATAAAATTATAGAATATAAAATAACATTACATGAACAAATAATTGAATTTTATCTGAGTCAAAATTACGAAACATATTCAAGATATTTATTGAACATTGCACATATTTTAAAAAAAATATTATGATATAATATTTTTTTTTAATTTATTAATTATTTAAATTATGAATTTAATATTTTTATAAGATGTTTAATATTTTATTAAGATTAAATTTTATGAAACAAATTTTGATATATTTCTAAAATGTAAAATTAAGTAAAAAGATATCAAACAGGAATTATAACAAAATAATCATTTAAATCTTAAATATCATAAATATACATTTAGATATATCAAACATTATGTTGAATTAATATAATAAAATAATTAGAAATTATTTTTTTTAATATATAATGTAACATTTATATAAATTATTAAACATTATATACAACTGTTGATAATTAATAATCGAAAAATTTTGATATATTTATAAAATGGCTGATTCCATTTCAAATCGAACAGTCAGTATACACTCAAGTCACCAATTACTGCGCTAATGAAGTATGTTATTCTACCCTAAAAATAAGGGTATACGTATTTTCTAATTTTGCTGAAATATCAAAATTGCATCAGATATGCACTTTTGAAAATTGCATACAAAAACTAAATGTTAAAACTAAAAATGTTGAGAATAACTTTAGAGGGCTATCGTCTTACCAATTTTCAATGAATTTTGGTAAACCTTATTTTGTTTTATTATGTTTAAAGCCCTCTTTAATTCAGTGCAAGAAATTTCGAAAAAGACTAAAAAATGACTAAGATATGTGCATTTTACCAAAAAATGCACTTTTTATGCACATGCATTTTTCTCGAAAAACCCATTTTTTTTTGCTAAAATTTTTTATGCTCATACAGGACCAAATTACCTATCTAATGGTACTTGGTTGATCCCGTAATTATTTGTTTGAAGCGAGAAAAAAATTCACAAATTTTATTGGTGAAAAATTTTTGTATATACGTTCGAAAGTCTTAAGCAACGTTCATTCCAACGCTGTCGCATGCTTCGCTCATTATTTGTTTACCTTTGTATGTACGTATATATCATCAATAGTGATATATATATATATATATATATATATATATATATATAAAAATTCGTAATATCAAAATAAATATTAAAAAATGGAAAATAATAATTCTATTCGTGTATATCTATATTATGTATGTTTCGATGTGCAGACAATAGGAGGCTCATTCGCGGACAAATACCTCGCGTAACCAAAACAGCATATTAGAATTGTTATATACAAGCTAGTTATTCTAACGTCTGCTTTGAAAGGTACTTTTCGGACTTGTGAAAAAGTAAACAAAACTCTGCAATTACGATGTCCGAAATTCACTCTTCTACATGAATTCGATGTCCCGATTTTTTTCAAATGCATAAGAAGGTAGTTTATAAAAGCAGAAATTTACGTTCTAGACCGTTGGAAGATTTGGCCATTAATTTGGCACAGCTTTATCCAGATTTAAAGATACTGCCCTCTACTAATGTATGCAAAAATTGCCATGAACGCATATCAAAAATGATTTTAAGTGATCTTGAATCTACATCTGAAAATGAAATCACTGAACTTTTTAGCGGAAAACATGATGATTTTATCCCCAAGACACCCGAACGAATACAGGAATTAAACGAGAGTATTAATACAATTTTACCTCAATGCGTCTCGCCGCTAGAAAGAAAAACTGCAAAATCTAAAAATTTAACAGAAAATTACGTATCTGAAAAGAAAAAATCTTTAATTTCAGCTTTTTCTGCTACTGTCGGAAGTAAATTAGAAGATGCGTATGGCATTTCAGTTGAATCAATAGAATCGGACAAAAGTTCGACTGAAAACTATTGGAACGAATTTGTAGAAAATTTTAAATCGGCTTTAGGAAAATGTTCTTCTGTTTCGGAGAAAATAAAACTTCTAACTCTAATACCTTCAAAATTAAGCAAAATAAAAATTTGCTCACTATTCCCGAATATAAGCGAGTATATGATAAATAAATCAAGAAATCTCGTGTAAAATAAAGGAGTTTATTCGGAGCCTGATTCATATACTGGTCATCCTATTGATGAAAATACAAAAAATATCGCTATGGAATATTTTTTAAATGATGATTTTAATTGTAGTAGACCAAGTCCAAATAAATCTGATGTTGTTACTGTTAAAGTTAATACAAAAACTAAAAAAGTTGAACGGTTTCTTACTCGAAGCTCAAAAGAAACATATAGTCAATTAAGACAAGAAAATCCGAACTTACAAATAGGAAAATCGAAATTCTATAGTCTAAGACCAAGTTTCGTCTTAACAAGCCCTGTGAAGGAAACTTGTCTTTGAGTACATTGCGAAAATTCTGAACTGTTTCTTACAAGTTTAATTCGTTTTAGAGGCGATAATAATTCTGAATTAGATTTAATTCGTTCAGAAATAACTAACGCAATGTTGTGTTCTGAACCATCTGATTCGTGTTTCTTGCAAGAATGCAATTATTGCCTCGGTAGTGAGGGTATCACATTAAAATTGTTAAAACTGAAAGAAAATTGTGAAGATGAAATTACGTTAGCTTTGTGGGATAATGGTAATATTATCAAACAAACAGTAAGCTTATCAGTTTTTAAAGAAAAATTTTCAATCTGCGCACTAAAAGCAAGTACTCACGTATACATAAAAAATATTCAATGTGAAGCTATAAAAAAAGAAAAAGAAGAAGGTAAAGCTGATCCTACTAAGTTAATTATCCACGTTGATTTTGCAGAAAATTGGTCTGTAATAAATAATAAAGCGGTTCAGGGAAATCATTAGGTAAATAACCAAATTTCTATTTTTACTGCATTCTGTTTCCAAGGAGAGATAACGCAAAGCTTTGCGTTCGTTAGTGACGACAAAAAGCATGATACTGCATATGCGCCATTAGCAATAAATAAAATTATCGATCTTATGAAAAATGATTTAGTTACTAAAGTCACTAATATATCAGATGGAGCTGCAAGCCAATTTAAAAAGCATTTTCATCTTCATAAATTCAAACATTTTTCTTATCAAATGAAATGGTTATTTTCTGCGACTGGTCATGGGAAAGGAGCCGTTGATGGAATAGGTGGGCTTCTAAAGCATTATGCTACTTCACATAACTTAAAAAGAGTTCATGAAGAATCGATACAAAATGCCGACGATTTTATAAATTGGATTCAAAAGTACACCAGGGCAATCAAAATCATATTATTACTAATAAATGAGATTGAAAAATTTAGAAAAGAAAAAAATATTGAATGGAGTACAGTTCCTAAATATAATGGGATTCAAAAAAGTCATATGTGGTTAAAACAACTTGGGGAATTGAAATCGCATATATTTGTTGGCAGAACAGCTATACATGCACTGACTGAAGTGAAAGACAAGAAAAAAAAAGTCAAACGTCGTAAGGCTACACTTAGAACTAAAAATAATAAGTGCAAAAATAAAAAAAAGTAATTATTTATAATTATATTTTTGACGCATCCCAACAGTGAGAGGCAAGGGGAACTCACTTTAAAAAAGCACCCCGATGGGAACAGAAACCTTCTACGTCCACGTCGTTGTTCCTGGGTAATGCTAAAAGAAGGATAGTGTTTAAATCTACATTGCTTAAAATTTCCGAACTTATATACAAAAATTTTTCACCAATAAAATTTGTGAATTTTTTTTCTCGTTTCAAACAAATAAGTACGGGATCAACCAAGTACCATTAGATAGGTAATTTGGTCCTCTATGAGCCGAAAAAATTTCAGCAACAAAAAAATGGGTTTTTCGAGAAAAATGCATGTGCATAAAAAGTGCATTTTTTGGTAAAATGCACATATCTTAGTCATTTTTTAGTCTTTTTTGAAATTTCTTGCACTGAATTAAAGAGGGCTTTAAACATAATAAAACAAAATAAGGTTTACCAAAATTCATTGAAAATTAGTAAAACGATAGCCCTCTAAAGTTATTCTCAACATTTTCAGTTTTAACATTTAGTTTTTGTATGCAATTTTCAAAAGTGCATATCTGATGCAATTTTGATATTTCAGCAAAATAAAAAAATACGTATACCCTTATTTTTAGGGTAGAATAACATACTCCATTAGTGCAGTAATTGGTGACTTGAGTGTATACTGACTGTTCGATTTGAAATGGAATCAGCCAAATGTGAAATTAAGAAAAAAGATATCAAACAGGAATTATATTAAAATAATCCTCTAAATCTTAAAAATCTTAAGTATACATTTAAATATATCAATTAATACTATTGATAAATTTTATTAAAAAATTTATGATTTAGAAATATTTCATTAGAAATTTTCTTTTTCATTAATATTCATTTATATTGAAAATTAATAATAATAATAATATAAATTAAGAAAAAGTGGAAATATTTATAAATTCATTCTATATATATACTAGGGGGGGTACCCCCCTGTTCGCTCCGCTCGCCAACTCCCTATTAGTTATTTAAGTTACATTATCTTTTTTTTTTATTTTTATTAACTGTAAAAAATATAATCATTAAAAATATTAGAAATAATATGTATATTGAATTTAATATATTTAAATATACAAAAAAATATTACTTGTACTTACTATTAAACAGTATTTAGAAATTAAAAAATTTTTTAAATTTATAAATTTAGAATATTAAAAAAATTGTACCTGTTTTTATTATGACTAATAATTTTGAAAACAGAAATTTAAAAAATTTTTATGTATTATCCTCTTTTTTGTCAATATACTTAAAATTTTTTTCATCTTTTTGTTCTAATTTTTGTAAATATTGTAAAATTATTTAATATAATTGTTTATAAAATTTTATATAATTTTTTACTTACTTTTATAAATAAAAAATAATATTTTAATTATTTATATTCGTAGTTAATAGTGTATAACATTTAAAAATTGAAAATATTAAATATAAATTTTTAAAAATATAATAAAAAAAATTTTGTAATATAAATTTACATTATAAAAAATATAATATCTTTTTTAATGTTTTTATATTATATGAACTAATCATAATTTTTAATTTATAAACCAAATTTTTTTTTTACTGCAAATAAATATTTTATTGTTATAAAAAATAATTTTATAATTATGAATTTTCAAGTAGAATATTATTCACGTGATTTTTTATATGCCTTTTTAAATGATCGTTTCTTGAAAATTTTTTATTACAAATAAAGCATGTAAATTTTTGTTTTCTATGCTTAGCTATTATATGTCTTATTAAATTAGATTTCGTACTAAAATTTTTTCTACAATAAATACATAATTCCGTTTTTTGTTTGTAAGTTCTTTCATGTCTTCTAATATTTTTAATTTTAATAAATAAGCCACATGTTCTACAACTTATAGTTTTAATATAAATTCTATTCATATGTATTTTTAAAAATTCAGATGTAGAATAAGAATTTTTGCAAAACGGGTATTTAAATACATCCATTTTTCCTATTAATATTAAGTTTAAATATTAATTTTCATTTGATAATAATTTTATAAAAAACTTGGGAAACATTTTAATTATATTTTGTACATGGGGACTAATAATTTTATTCAAGTTTAATTTTATTCTGTTACTATTATATTTAAAAAAATAAAATATAATAAGCATAACACATTTAATAATTTACATCAATGACTTTTTAGGGATTCACCTTTGCTTTATTTGACATTTTCATTGATTGCAATTTTCTAATGTGAAAGAGAGAGAAAGAGAAAGAGTCTACTTACTCTTTACTTAGCTGCCTACCCGACACTGAAGTGGCTTTTGCTGATCGCTTGCCCTACGCACGCACTTATTTTCACAGCTATGCAGAAACTGTTTTAGCTTTCAATTTAATTTAAAACAAGTTTTACAAAAGAAAAAAATCTTTAATTTTAGTAAAATAAAAATAAAATACCCTTTAAGTGAATCAAATTTACACAACAAAATGAAATTTAAAAATCAATTAATCGTTAAAATTAAATGAAATGAATGGTAAAAATTTAAATAAATTATTTATTGAAAATTTCCGTCCGAACAATGTTATCTATTTTTTATGTAATATCTAAATTATTTTGAATATAAATATTATTAAAAAGTTTACATCTTGACAAAGCAACGTATAATTGACCATGTGAAAACAATAGTCTTCTTATAAATAAGCTTATATTATCGAAACTTTGACCTTGTGATTCATTTATAGTTATTGCAAATGTTAATATAATTGGAAATTGTTTTCTGTAAAGAATAAATCGTAATGAAGAATTATTTCCTGTATTTAAAGTAATTTTTGGAATAAAAATGTTATTTCCACTCTTACCGCCTGTTATTATTTCAGCTTCAATATTATATTTATATAAATTTATAATTTTCAATCGTGTACCATTACATAATCCTTCTGATATACTAAAATTTCTCAACAACATTACTATAGCATTAACTTTTAAATTAATTTATGAGGTGGTAAACCTTCTTTAATTTTATTTAAAAATTCTATTTGGTAATTCAAATAAATGTTATCATCAGTTTGGTCAACACCTTTATGCGTAGCGTAATCAATACTATAATATGTTTCAGTTTTTCCATTTAATAAATTTAATACTTTTTTATTTGAATTATTAATATCTTCATTATGAGGAGCTAATATAATTTTTTCTTTACAACAATTTTTATTAATATTAGAATAAATTATAGAACAAATATTGTTAGTTTGTAATTTGTTTGGAATTATGAAAGGGTTTATTTTGCCATCACCAATTTGTAATAGAAATGAAGCGAATTTTTCATTTTTAGATCGAATATTTTTTGTTTATTTTAACAAACTAAAAAATTGCAATATATATGAACTTTTTATTGTTTCTTCTATAATTAAATTTCTATTTTCATGTTTAAAAACTGGTAAAATTTGTCGAAAATCACAACCTAAAATAATTAATTTTCCACCAAAAAGAAAATTATTATTACAAACATCTTTTAATGTATTATTAACTATTTCTAATGCTTTTGTTTGGAATCATTGATGCTTCGTCCCATATTATTATATCAGCTACTCTTGATTTTTTTTCATCTGATTCTAATTCTAAAATTGCATTTTCAATTGTATTTAAATTTAAAGGTAATCTAAAAGTTTTATGACTTGTCATTCCTTTAGGTAATAAAGTAGATGCAATACCAGTCCAAGCCATAAACAAAATTTTTTTATTAATTGATATAAAATAAAATATTAAAGTCTTATATAAAAAAGTTTTTCCTGTTCCTCCAGGACCATCAATAAAATATATTTTCTTATTATCTTTTTCAGTTAAAATTTCAAAAATTAATTTTTGTTCATCGTTTAATTTATTATACATTAATTTAAGATTTCTTTTGCTTTTTATTTCATCATGATGATTATTGTTCAAAGTAATTAAATTTATTTTTGGTTCAGGTAAACCAAAATCTTTACAAGATATATGTTCATTAATAAAAATATTATTAAGTTCAAATAAAGCATTATTTTTTTTATTTTCATTAAAATCTTCAACAAAATAATTAGTAGTGGAGGTTGGCGCGCTTGCGCACAGGGGGCTTGCGGAATTTCCATTTTATCATATTTGATGTCATTTATTCTTTTAAGCAATAATTGTACATTTTATAAAATTTATCATAAAAATTCTTAACTTAATATGTTTGTTCTATATATTTAAAGTAAAAGCAGTAGGTGCAAACAATAAAAATTAGCAAGAAGCTTTTTAAATGATGGAATTTGAATGAAATTGAGGATCAAAGAGGATGAGCTAAGGAGCAGCTAAGGAAGAGCAACAAAAACGTAAAATAACGTAAAATAACACAAAAAATAACACAAAAAATAACGGAAAAAAGTGATGGATTTTTTGAGTAAGAGAGAGGGAAGAGAAAATGAAGGCATGAGGAAACTTAAAAGAAGAGAAAAAGAAGAGGGGAGGAAGGGAAAAGGAAAAGAAAAGGAAGAGGAACAAATAACGTAAAATAACGTAAAAAAAAGGAAAAAAGAGGATCAAAATTAGGCAAGAGGACGAGGAAAAAAAGAGAAGGGGAGAACCTTGGTCGTAGAAATTTTCCTTACAACTATATAATATAGATATATATATATGGGACGTTTCACGTCAACTCACCTAACAAAAAAATAGAATTCGTCGAAAATCTGTGAAAATGTTCTATTTGATACCCAAAATATACAAAAAAAATTTTAGAGGTCCAGGTCAAAGGGGTCAGGATTTAAACGTGATGGAATTTTTCGAATTTTCCAAAATTTTTGCTAAATAAATATTTTAATGAATTTTTTCCTCAAAAACTATCAATTTTTCGTTAAAACTTGATAGAATACTTTTTCTTGGAAATTAGATGTAGAATTCACCTGAATTTTTGCAAATTATAATATACTGATTTTTATGCTTACTTGATCGATTTAAACATACTATTTAGTATATCTAAAAATCGAGCAGGTTAAATTGGCTTTTTAAAGTCTTATTTTTTTTGTTTTTTTATGAGGAAAAAATATACGAAGCCCCCAGTTGGGCAGCCGTCTCAAAGTTACTTAATTGTGCAAAAAAGTCTGAAAAATTTGTTATTTTGGATCAATGATGAGATTCGTGATTTTTTTTCTGAAAAAGTATTGATTTTTGGGACAAATGTATAAAAATGTTTTTTATTGGAAATCATGTGTAGAATATTTTAGATGAAAATTACACCAACATTAAAAATAGTCTAACAGCTTCCTAAAGAGAGGCACATGTACCAGGGTAGGCTTAAACTGTTCTTTTTACCATATTCATTATGCTCAGAAAATTTGAGAATGCTCGAAAGTACTTTACTTTTTTTATAGCTCAAGAAACATACGTAGAAAAATATGAAAAAAGTATCATTTTCGACGTATAAAATTATGTACCGTAAACAACGATTGTTTAATCAATACCAAAAGAGTACCCCCCGCTAAAATAGGTAAAATGCCCTCCCTCATATATTTTAAAACTAATTTGTTTTCTTGTTTTTATAGTAATTAAGATTAGGTTTTGTTATATTTATAGTTTCCTAACACATACCCTAACCTCAACATAACCTAAAAATCACTTTTTTTATAAAATTTTTTTTTTATCTGGAAGGATGAATGATATTAATCCCGCGAAAATCATATGACTAGGACTTAGCACTCTCTTTTACTGTGATTTTTTGCGAGTCCTAGAAAGCAGTTTTTCTAACCTAAAAATAACATTTAAATCATAAAATCTCCGTAACTTTGCTCAGGGAGGGGCTACAAGCAATTTTCTGGGCTCAAAATTTGTATTTTTAAAAAACAAATACAATTTATACTGACCAAAAATTCGAATCTGGCATGGCGCCATGGCGAAAAACTCGAAAAACCATTTTTTCATAGGTTTTCTGTCGGTTATTGGTCTCTACCAACTCACAAATCATTTTTAGAGAAAAAAACATAGCTTTATTGGATTCTACGTAAAAAAATACATTGGAAATGAGCATGATTACTTTAGGAATACTTGGATGCTGTTACAAAACAATTAAAAAAATAAAATAATTCTGAAATTATTACATATCTACTTTGCATCGTTGCTGCATTTTATGTTTTTATGACTTTGGTCATCTCTTTAGAGTCTCAAAGCTACTATTCAATGTATTCATAGGCAAATGACGTCCACTGTACGCGAAAAACAGAGACAAATACTAGACAGATAACTATAACTCCTATATATACATATATATATATATATATATATATATATGGGACGTTTCACGTCAACTCACCTAACAAAAAAATAGAATTCGTCGAAAATCTGTGAAAATGTTCTATTTGATACCCAAAATATACAAAAAAAATTTTAGAGGTCCAGGTCAAAGGGGTCAGGATTTAAACGTGATGGAATTTTTCGAATTTTCCAAAATTTTTGCTAAATAAATATTTTAATGAATTTTTTCCTCAAAAACTATCAATTTTTCGTTAAAACTTGATAGAATACTTTTTCTTGGAAATTAGATGTAGAATTCACCTGAATTTTTGCAAATTATAATATACTGATTTTTATGCTTACTTGATCGATTTAAACATACTATTTAGTATATCTAAAAATCGAGCAGGTTAAATTGGCTTTTTAAAGTCTTATTTTTTTTGTTTTTTTATGAGGAAAAAATATACGAAGCCCCCAGTTGGGCAGCCGTCTCAAAGTTACTTAATTGTGCAAAAAAGTCTGAAAAATTTGTTATTTTGGATCAATGATGAGATTCGTGATTTTTTTTCTGAAAAAGTATTGATTTTTGGGACAAATGTATAAAAATGTTTTTTATTGGAAATCATGTGTAGAATATAAACATATTTTTACAAATTGTAATTTGAGATATTATCAACCATATATACTAAAAATTTAACAAAAAATAAATTTTAAAATTTCAAAATTTTATTAATAATTTGTGATGTTTAGCAAATAATGGTTTACAAAAATTTACATACATTTTACATACAATTTCCAATAAAAAACATTTTCATACATTTGTCCCAAAAATCAATACTTTTTCAGAAAAAAAATCACGAATCTCATCATTGATCCAAAATAACGATTTTTTCAGACATTTTTGCACAATTAAGTAACTTTGAGAAGGCTGCCCAACTGGAGGCTTTGTATATTTTTTCCTCATAAAAAAACAAAAAAAATAAGACCTTAAAAAGCCAATTTAACCTGCTCGATTTTTAGATATACTAAATAGTATGTTTAAATCGATCAAGTAAGCATAAAAATCAGTATATTATAATTTGCAAAAATTCAGGTGAATTTTGCATCTAATTTCCAAGAAAAAGTATTCTATTAAGTTTTAATGGAAAATTGATAGTTTTTGAGGAAAAAATTCATTAAAATATTTATTTAGCAAAAATTTTGGAAAATTCGAAAAATTCCATCACGTTTAAATCCTGGCCCCTTTGACCTGGATCTCTAAAATTTTTTTTGTATATTTTGGGTATCAAATAGAACATTTTCACAGATTTTCGACGAATTCTATTTTTTTGTTAGGTGAGTTGACGTGAAACGTCCCATATATATATATATATATATATATATATATATATATATATATATATAATAACTTGCTATCCCTCGTATATACATAAGGAATGGCGAGTTGTTCTTAGGAACGCAAATTATTCTTCTTATACATAGATAAAAAACCAATGTTTATCTATTCCTGTAACTATTCTTTTTAGTGTTCTTTTTTAGCTTGTAAGAGACCTAACATGTTTTCTGTCCTCCATAAATCACGAACTCGATAGATTTGAACAATTAAATGATTCCAATTAAGTTCCAAATTCAAAAATTAAAAGATCATTATCTCTTTAGAGTCATAAAGCTACTATTCGATGTATTTACAGCTAAATTACGCCTATTGCACGCCAAAATAAGATTTTTAAACATAACTGAAGTAACGGTCGTATCATCTGTCTTTTTGTATTACAGTAGACTCCGGATACAAGAGAATCAACGGGCCTTCAGGAGAGGAATTTTCTTGAAAATTCTCTCATACAAAGAGTCCCCAACACGCTCGAGTCAAAAGTGATACCCACACCTACTGTTTTGTTGTGTGAGTTGTATCCAACATGCGTGTATATTCTGTCTCTCTCACTTTCATAGAGGTGGGGTAACGCAAATACTTAGGCTCACGCCCATATTTAGGAGAAAGAGCTCGAAATCTCTTATATCTTAATCTCTTGTATCGAGAGATCACTGAATCATTAGAGAGACAAAGACGGAATAAGGTTTTAGTAACAATATATATATATATATATATATATATATATATATATATATACACAAAGAATAATGAGCTATTGCTAGGAACTCTAGGAGCTATTGCTTCTCATATATATATATATATATATATATACACAAAGAATAGTGAGCTGTTGCTAGAAACAACGCGCTTGATTCTCATATATGTAGAAGCAATGTATTTCTTATATCGGTTGCTACTCTATTTTTTGCGTATAATGGCCTGGAGACAAATCATAATTGTGGCAGTTCTAACAAAGAATATAAATGCTTACATAGAAGTGTACTTTCAGGCTCGAATTTATAGACCCAACACGATTGTTACTAAAACCTTATTCCGTCTTTGTCTCTCTAATGATTGAGTGATCTCTCGATACAAGAGATTGCGATATAAGTGATTTCGAGCTCTTTCTTCTAAATATGGGCGTGAGCCTAAGTATTTGCGTTATCCCACCACTATGACAGTGAGAGAGACAGAATATACAAGCATGTTGGATGCAACTCACACAACAAAACAGTAGGTGTGGGTATCACTCTTGACTCAAGCGTGTTGGGGACTTTTTGTATGAAAGAATTTTCAAGAAAATTCCTCTCCTGAAGGCCCGTTGATTCTCTTGTATCCGGAGTCTACTGTAATACAAAAAGACAGATGATACGACCGTTACTTCAGTTATGTTTAAAAATCTTATTTTAGCGTGCAATAGGCGTAATTTGGCTGTAAATACATCGAATAGTAGCTTTATGACTCTAAAGAGATGATGATCTTTTAATTTTTGAATTTGGAACCTAATTAGAATCATTTAATTGTTCATATCTACCGAGTTCGTGATTTATGGAGGACAGAAAACACGTTAGGTCTCTTACAAGCTAAAAAAGAACACTAAAAAGAATAGTTACAGGAATAGATAAACATTGGTTTTTTATCTATGTATAAGAAAAATAATTTGCGTTTCCTAAGAACAACTCACTATTCCTTATGTATATACGAGGGATAGCAAGTTATTCCACACACATATATATATATATATATATATATGTACATATAGGAGTTAACGTTATCTGTCTAGTATTTGTCTCTGTTTTTCGGGTGTAGTGGACATAAGTTGCCTATGGATACATTGAATAGTAGCTTTGAGACTCTAAAGAGATGACCAAGGTCATAAAAACATAAAATGCAGCAACGACGCAAAGTAGCTATGTAATAATTTTAGAATTATTTTATTTTTTTAACTGTTTTGTAACAGCATCCAAGTATTCCTAAAGTTATTATGCATATTTTCAATGTATTTTTTCACGTAGAATCCAATGAAGCTATTTTTTTTTCTTTAAAAAGGATTTGTGAGTTGCTAGAAACCAATAACCGACAGAAAACCTATAAAAAATTGGTTTTTGGAGTTTTTCGCTCTGTTTTTCGGGTGTAGTGGACATAAGTTGCCTATGGATACATTGAATAGTAGCTTTGAGACTCTAAAGAGATGACCAAGGTCATAAAAACATAAAATGCAGCAACGACGCAAAGTAGCTATGTAATAATTTTAGAATTATTTTATTTTTTTAACTGTTTTGTAACAGCATCCAAGTATTCCTAAAGTTATTATGCATATTTTCAATGTATTTTTTCACGTAGAATCCAATGAAGCTATTTTTTTTTCTTTAAAAAGGATTTGTGAGTTGCTAGAAACCAATAACCGACAGAAAACCTATAAAAAATTGGTTTTTGGAGTTTTTCGCCATGGCGCCATGCCAGAATCGAATTTTTGGTCATTATATACTCTATTTGTTTTTTAAAAATACAAATTTGAAGCCCAGAAAATTGCTTGTAGCCCCTCCCAGAGCAAAGTTACGGAGATTTTATGATTTAAATGTTATTTGCAGGTTAGAAAAACTGCTTTCTAGGACTCGCAAAAAATCACAGTTGAAGAGAGTGTTAAGACCTAGTCATATGTTTTTCGCGAGATTAATATCATTCATCCTTCCAGATAAAAAAAAAATTTTATAAAAAAAGTGATTTTTAGGTTATGTTGAGGTTAGGGTATGTGTTAGGAAACTATAAATATAACAAAACCTAATCTTAATTACTATAAAAACAAGAAAACAAATTAGTTTTAAAATATATGAGGGAGGGCATTTTACCTATCTTAACGGGGGGTACTCTTTAATTACATATTCTACTCACAGAAACGAGTAATTTAAGCCCTTATTGAAGTGTGTGCCACTCCAGAAACTTGTATTATAGACTTTTCAATTGTTGTGAAGACAATTTCTGAAAATTAAAAAGTTGCAGATATATCCCTCTATAAGGCCAGAATGATCTCAGCTTAATCGCAAATGCTCTTCGTTTTTCGAAGAGTTGAAACTACGAAATTTACCTCGTTTTTGTTTTTTCCTTCAAATGGAAAATCATTATCGTGTAAAGTCATTTTTCAATGACATAATTCATGAAAAATGCCTTTTTTTTTCCTAAATTTGGAGAAAATAATGTCTTTGAAAGACGTCTTTGATTGTGTCTTAAATTGGAACAAAAAAGACGTCATTTTTCTAATGTTTCGAATAGCTATTTAACAAATAACGTCTTTTTATATTTTCAAAGACGTATTTTTTTTTTTATTAAAAATGCGTCTTTTTATAATTTTAAAGACGTATTTTTTAAATAAAAATTCGTAAGAAAAGGCGTCATTTTTATTAAAAAAAATACGTCTTTGAAATAATAAAAAGACGTCATTTGTTAAATAACTTTTTTAAACATTGGAAAAATGACGTCTTTTTTGGTTCCAATCTAAGACACGACCAAAGACGTCATTTTTTTCAACAGGGAAGACGTCATTCATCTTTAAAGACATCTTTCAAAGACGTAGTGGAAAGATGCCATTATTTTCAACAGGGCGCCGTATTTACAAAATCTTATTATGCGTTAGATAGCTCTAAAGAACCTTTTTGATTGGTCAAACAGCTTATCTATAAATAAACCTCCAGTATGTGCAATAGATTTTCGGATACAGAAATATACTGAGCATTGCTGGTACGCAACTTCGAGAAGTGTATGGAACACAGCCATTTCCCCACAATATTCTTGCTGACAGCAACTATACTTTATTACAAAATATCAGGAATAAAATACAGCGGCGCTGCGATCGCAACTATAAGAGATCTCTATACTCATTTGAATAGCCCACTATGTACACGCCCTCTTACTGCTTGCAACAGCATAAATATTTCGAAGCATTTGGAACAAAGCCGATGTATTGCTAATGTGTTATATATATACATATATGTATTACATTGTATGAATGCGTGCACAGACTTTTCATTGTCTTGCTTACGAAATTACGTTAGTATACAAATGATTGTTCCACACGCGTCTCGAAGTTGCGCACCAGTAAAGCTCAGTATATTTCTGTATCCGAAAATCTACTGCTCATGCTGTGGGTTTATTTATAGATAAACTGCATCGACCAATCAAAAAGCTTCTTTAGAGCTATCTAACGCATGATAAGATTTTGTGAATACGGCGTGCGCAATCTCGAGAAGCATTTGGAACAAAGTCGATACATTAGAAGAGAACGAAAAAAAATACTCTTGTGTCCTTTTGCCAAACGATTGTGAGGACTTTGATAATAACGGATTTTATTCCGTTAAAAATCACCACTGTCAACTTTATTGTAATCCTTCGAGTCACAAAGGCGAATATTTGAGAGCCAACATTTTATTTCTTGCAGGTAAGATAAAAATATTTAATCCTCTACTATGAATTTTACGTATTGAAATTATTTTTATTATTTAAATATGATTAAAAGTATTATTTCTAAATAAATCAAAAGTATTATTTTTATTGTTAAAATATGTTAAAATAAATTGCTTCATTTTTTATTTAATCTATTTTGAATATATATTCCAACCATCTTAATTTTCATTATCATAGACGATCTTGGGCTCCTATTCATAGACCTAACTCAAGTAGCGGTTGTTACTTAAACCTAATTCTGTCTTTGTCTATCCGTGATAAGAATAAAAGACAGATCATACAAACGTTACTTGATCTAATAGCTACACTGGGAAAAAAAATTCTTAATAACAAAAAAGATTTTATTGTATCTTCTTTCTGGCAATCGATAAAATATTTTTTGTATCAATATCATTTATTTCGTCAGTGAAAATAAAATTTTTAAATATCAATAAAATATTTCTCAACGTACATTAGATATTTCTTAAACTTTACAATATCTCATACTGAAAATTATTAATTTTATTTTAAATTTATATCTCGTAATATTAAAATAAAAATTAAGTTAAATAATTGAAATAAAATTTTTTTTTATTCAATAAAATATTTTTATGCATCTAAAAAATATTTTGTATTAATTAATTTCTTCGTACAAAATAGAAGTAACTATTCATTGAATAAATATTATCTTTCTTTGAAAATATATCTGAATTTTTCAAGCCTAAGAAATATTTTTTTGTAGAAGAATATATTATTTGGAAAACATGAAACATCACTTTTAAGCATAGAAATAATTCGTTGCAAGTACCCATATGGAAATAATTTATGTGAAAAACTGTAAATAATAGTAAATAATTGTAAATAACTGTTAAAAAATGTAGGAATTGAGACATAAATAATAGTTATTTACAGTTATTTATTATTATTTATTATTAATTACTATTATTTACAGTTATTTACAGTTATTAACTGTTATTAACTGTTATTTACAGTTATTTACAATTATTTACAATTATTTACAGTTTTTTATAATTATTTACAATTATTCATAATTATTTACAGTTATTCATAATTATTTACAGTTATTTACATTTTCAAAAATTTTTGAATTAGTGGATAATTTAATGTTATTAATAATTATTTACAATTATTTATAGTTATTTACAGTTATTTACAGTTTTTTAGAGTTATTTACAGTTATTTATAATTATTTACAACTATTTACAATTTTCCATAGTTTTTTACAATTATTTACAGTTATTCACATTTTTAAAAATTTTCGCCTATATATAAAATTATTGAATAAATTTGTTGTTGAAAATATACACACTCATACTAGGTGTCGCCACCTATTGAGAATATTTTAATAGACAGTTGAAGAGAATCAAGTTGCATCTCGTCGTCGTTCAGTTCAGTTCAAGTCCGTCTGTTAAAGTCAGAGCTTGTATTTCATTATTGTATAGAGAGATCATTTAATTAAGTTATTCTTGTATTGATTAAATAAATACTTTTCATTTAATATAAATTGTGCTCTGCTTTTATTAATTATTTAACAGGTTATGAGCCCAGAGTGCTTTTAACTGCGCGTTTTATTTAATAAAATTGAGAAAGAGGTTTGTGTGGTTTGGAGCGTGCGTCAGTCTGGTTGGTGAATTGTTTTATTGTTCTTTATCTCCTGGTGGAAGCGACAGAGATGACGAGTCAAGGAACGAAAAGACAGGTCGAAGGACAACAGAGGAAAAGAAAGGAGTTGACTCCGGGTAAGAGTTTTGTTTTTTGGTTCTCTCTCAATGCTATACGGCAGTAATGGCGTCGTATGCGCGTTAGTAAAAAGAAAGCTAAAGACAGAGATAGCTAGCGTCGTGCGCTATTCTATAGTGAGAGAGAGTGAGAGAGAAATAAAACGAGTCGCCATGTTGGGTGCTATGACGCGAGGTAAAGCCGGAAAGCGACAGGTTCGTGCGTGTTTGTGCGATCTTCTTTTGTTGTATACATGCATATATATGTATATGTGTATGTATATGTATATACATAGAAGGAAGAGGACCGTGCACGCACGAAATAATTATGATTATTAATAAAATAAAAAAATGATGAACGACGGCAATAAATAAAAGAAAATTTTTGTTGATTAAATACGTGTGTGTGTAAATATGAGTTTGTGTATGCCGCGTATCCATGTTTAAGGCAGATGTATATGTATGTATATATGTATATATATATATGTGTATGTGTGTGTATATATATATGTATGTATAGTGGATGCACGCGCGAGGTCTGAACAGATTTATGACGGTATAGACAGAAATAAATGAAAACCGGTTAAAAATAATATTTGCAAAAAGTGCCGCTTGAATTTGGTTAAATTTCGCTATAATTTAAAATGAATGTAAAAACGGACGTGTTTTTATGTTGAAATACTAAGTATGATTGCTTGAAGGAAGAAAGGCGTTGGCCTAACTTCTTCAAACTGAAAGATAATAATGCACACAAACATAGCGGCCATAGGCCCAAGTCGAGTTAATGAAAAGACGTCGACGCCGTGTACAATAAAAAGACCGTGAAGACGTGCGCGCGCAATTAGAAAGAGACAGAAAGACGGTGACTGCTAAAAAGGCGAGAATAAACTCGCAGGTATATACATATGTACGTATAACATGGTTATAGCATAAAGAAAAGAGACAGTATATAAGTGTGATCGTATATGTATAGGAGTGTGCGCGTCGTCGCGATAAAAATGACAGATTAAGAAAGAGACAGAATTAGTGAAGCGAAACAAACTAAATCAAAGCGGACAAAAATAAAGTTTATGTAAATGTATACAAAAGACCGATTAAAAGAAAAGACAGAAAAGAACGACTTTAAGAAAAATATATTTAAGAATATTTAATTAATTGAAATTATCATTATACAGAGGAAAGAAGTTTATTGCAACTTCACAAAACATCCTCATGAGAATCTGTATATGACAGTTGTTGAAGGCAGTATTGTATTCAAAATTATGACAAATTGAATACAAATTAAGTAATGAATAATGATTATTTCGAATTAAAAATTTTATTTTATTAAGCTTGAACGTACGTATATAAAAATATTTTTTAATAAATATATCCATGGTTTTAAAAATAATATTGATCGATCATAGTTGCTGCTTTCACATACATAATAATACTTGTGTTCAGTATATTGTGTATGGGAATAATAGCACATATGTATAATTGTAAATATGAAAATATACATAAATAACTGGCAAATTTGATTGATTTAACATTGCTTGTGTTCGGCATGTTAGATTGATTCTCTTAAATTGTCATAAATATGAATCACCTAATATTGCTTGTGTTCGGCATACTAGGTTGATTCACTTTATTTTGATAGATATATTGAGCTTGAAGGGCTTGTGTTCGGTCTATTAAGCTCATAATATATATATATATATATATATATATATATATATATATATATATATATATATATATATAATTAACTCTAACGTAAAGTATCTAGTTTTGCTTGTGTTCGGCAAAATTATATAAATTTTATTTATATTGGTTTACTATTCCTATATAGTTGACAAGTACGTTACGAGTGAAGAATTTGACCTGGTGATAAGGACAGTCACAGAGATGAAGACAGATTATATATGCCCTATTGTACGACAGGTGGCCACACTATGACTGATAAGAAAGAGAGAAAAGACAGAATTAACGACAGCAATGAGACTGAGAAGACGGAGGGGCTATATAACGAGACAGAATAGAAAGTAGAATAAAGTGACGGTTTTGAAGACGGCTCTGTGAAAACTGTAGTTAAAGTAACTGCAGGAGGTCAAATAGCGACAGTTAAGGAAAGACAAAAACAAATCAAAGGTTTGACAGCAAAATTGAATGATGTATTGGAAAAATATGTATACGACAGAAAAACAGATGAAAATAAGAACGAAGACGGAGCTAAAGACAGAGAAGAGACAGATAAGCATTACAATATGACTGAAACGGCAGAAATAAAGACGGAGACAGAAAACAGAATGAATGAAATGACTGAAGCAAAATTGGCTGACCTATCTGATAAACTGGACAAGGTAATGGATAAACTCAATACCGTTAAGGCAGAAATGGCAAAGAGCAAGAGAGACGAAGAAAAAAAAAAAAAAAAAATAGAGGAGAAAGGTGATGACGATTTGATGGCTTTGATGGTGAAGGAGGGAAGCGCCATGTGGGTCTTTGGCGGCCAGGCTCTGGATGCGATGAGGGAGGAATTTGAACAGGGGAAGGAGGATGACTACAGGTAATGAGGCAGAAAGGACAGATAAATCCAAAGACAGCAAAACAACATATAAGGTAAACAATGATTTTGAAAATTATACACTTAATGCAGAAGGTTTCGGGAACTCGACAGTCTTGGACGAACACTTAGGACCGTTAAATAAATTGGAAATATCGCGTTTAATACAAATAAAGGTTGATAAAAGATTTATTAAAGAAAACGACAATATTTTAGACATTTTTTAAACAGTTGACAGAAATTATCAAAACTGGACTGACTGGAAAAGACGGACCAGTAAAACGCTATTATAAATTAACGACTCAAATTATATTTGAAAATTTTGGATTATTTTATGTCTGAATTAAGTTCGCTGGACTTATTGGATGTTGTAGATAGTACTATTGTAGCAAATGAAAGTTCGTAATATTTTAATAAATAGAATAGATAAAGACTATCATGCTAGAGTTATGTAGTATAGTATTAAAAAAATACAACATACAGTATAATCCAGCGAAAGAAAAAAGGCAGTTAATTTTATAGACAGATTTGAAGAAATAGTAAGAAGTTATAATAACATGCCAAAAGTTAAATCGTTGCCTGAAGAAGACGAAAGAGATTTCTTTTATAATGCTATCATAAGCAAAGTACATCAAGTAGAAGGAATATATTTTATGACAGAAATTGTAATGGTGAAAGAGTTATCTTATGATAAACTAAAGTTACTTATTATACAGGTTGAAAGACATCAAACGACAGCTATGACGGTCAAATCAAGGGCGATACAGAAAGTGCGATGTTTTGAATGCGACAGTTATCGGTACTGTGCCAGCGACTGCCCACGACAGGGAAATAGCATAAAGAAGTGTTACTTTTGTCAGATATTTACCCGTGATCATGTGATCTCAACATGTCCAAAGCGTCAGGGACACTCGAGACAGAAAGACAGAAAAAGGTATGAATCAAAATATTATAATAATAAAAGTAAAGAAAGTACAGGTCGGACAGCATTCACAAATAAGATAGCTGATCTAATTAATATTGTCAATCAAAAACGAGAAAAATCTGTCAATAAAAAGAGACAAGAAAATTATGTAAAATATAACAGAGGAAAATATAAAAAATGAGTCAGTTTTAACCAATTAGAATCTAGAAACAAGAAGACTAATGAACCGAGTGCTGACAGTGGTGCGACAGAACGTTTGACAAATTCAAAGTTGATTTTCAGGACATTTATTGAACAACTAGACGGAATCCAATGCGCAAATAAAGACTGCAGCGTAAATCTTAAATCTAAGGAAGAAGGAAGCGTGCAAACAAATACGACTGATGGAAAATTTATTATTTTAGACAGAATAATCTGCATGGAAAACTTAAATGAAAATTTTTCATCCTTACCAATATATAATCAGCCATATTGATTGACTGATTTTGAATCAGAAGCGACAGAAAATAATTAAAAACAAAGACAGGTTCTAGTATATGTAACGACAAGTAGAATGAATGAAGAACAGAATATTGAAGAAAATAATCAATTTAATGAAAAGCAAGAAAATCAGACAGTCAAAGAAGAAAAATATTTAGATTGCAGACAGAAATATTTATAAATCACATGATTTTAAAGTCAGTGAAGAATCTTAATGTGAGATTGAAAATACAAAAGCGACGGAGAAAATTAATACAAACAACTACGCTATGTTGTGGCATTTTCGAATGGGCCATTCATCAGTTGATTATTTAAGAAAATTACAATTAAAATTTCCTAATATCAAAACTTTAAAACAAGCTGTATTTGATGATACGTTGAAAGACTGTGAAGTGTGTATGATTGCAAAGTTTAACAAATTGCCATTTAAGACAGTCAAGCATAGAACAATTGAACCTTTGCAAATAATGAATTCAAACACAATGGGTTTTATGTAAACTATAAGAAAGCAGAGATGTACGATTCAACGAAAAATTAGTCTACAAGGACAGATATGCAACAACTGATATACAAGACTGGAAACAAATTGATGAAAAGATAAAGATACATAGTTTGTGAATTTTGTATTAGAAGACAGAGAAAATGAAACACGAATACAAAAACCGGAGGGAGAGAAATTCAAAAGACCAGTTAGACCACCAAGAAACGAAAATAATAAGACTGATAAAAAGTAACAAGGATTGGAGGGAGAGAAAATAAAAAAAATTAGTAGGACAATCGACAAAAGTTAAGAAAAATAGTGAATATGAAGTGCAAGAATCGGAGGGAGAGAAAACAAAACGACAGATTGAATTATAAATGGAAACACAAACAAGTACAGAAAATAAGATAAATGAAGAAACTTATGTTTTATTAGCAGAAATAAATAATGACCTGAGTACACACTTGGAAGCCATGAAGTCAAAAGATATAAAAATAAAAAAAAAAATGGACCAAAACCATTATTGAAGAATTAAAATGTATGTATAAGAATAATGTATGAAAATAAGTTGACAGATCAATTGTAATGAATGACAGAAAAAGATCGAACATTATACATTCAAGATGGGTATTTAAAAGACAGAAGTCAGTAAAATAAGATATAAAGCCAGACTAGTAATTCATAGTTTTAAAGACAGAAATGAGTATGATATACAAGAAACATATGTACCGGTTTCACGATTACATTTAATCAGATCTATACTGGCAATGGCAAACAAATTGGATTTAGAAATATGTCAGATGGATATGAAGACAGCTTTTCTAAACGAATATTGAAACAGTGAGATATATATGAAAATACCTGAAGGGATGACTGCTTATGAAAGGATCAAACAAAACAAGATGTGTATATTGGAAAATTCTTTATACGATTTGAAAGTCAGTCTAAAATGTTGGAATGAAAAATTTAAAGAGACAGTAAAGAAATATGGACTTACATCATTCAACAATGAGCCTTGTCTATTTACTCAGCAAGAAAAAGACGGATTTCTTATCTTGATATAGTATGCAGATGACATGCTAGTTTGCAACAATGTAAAGATGCTTGAAAGAATGAAGACAAATGTAAAGAAAGAATTTAAAATAACAGAAACTGGTGAGACTAAAAGTTCTTTAGGCTCAGAAATAAAATAAGACAGAAAAAAAAGGATACTGAGCATTAAGCAAGAACAATAAATAAACAAAATGCTAAAGAAGTTTATTTTGGATCAATCACCCGCCCAACGAACACCTATGGTAATCAATCAGGTAGCCAATAAAAAGAGAAGACAGCGTGAAGAAAAGAAGAAACCAATGCAAGCAGGCCAGAAATTGCATATGAGGTAAATACTCTATGCAGACACCAAATCAACTTTACTGAAAAATGACTGGTAGAAGATTGAAAGAGTATTTGAATAATTAAGAAGAACAAAAGTCTTTGAACTTAGATATAAAGGACAGAACAACTGTTTACAAGGATTTTCAGATGCAAGTTTTGACGACTGCGAAAATTCTCTTACGACCAGTAACTATGTGATCAAGTTTTTCGAAGACACAATATCCTGAAGAACTCACAGACAGAAATATGTTTCTATAAACGAATGCGCTCAAGAATTGATATCCTTATATCAAATTTTAAAAGATTTTTAAAACAAGAATTAGCACCAATTCTATTATGGTGTGATAACAAGGCAGCAGAAGCAAGCGTTAAGACTGGAGGTGAAAACAAATTAAGACATATGACCGAAATAAAAGAACATTATGTAAAGGAATGTGTAACTAGAGGTTTAATTAATGTCAATTGAATTTCCTCTAAAAGTCAGATAACTGATGTATTCACAAAACCTTTGTCATTTGAATTACATGAACGACTGACCAAACAAATATTTAACGACTGATAACATTGACTGATTATATTTCTGATATGTATTTTAGTTAAGTTATTAACAAACTTTTCCTCTATATTACAGGAACTAAATGAACGATCAGAACAGAAACAATAGGAACGAGAAATATGCTACAACTCCTTTAATTAAAATATGTATGAGTGTGGGAGGGAGTGTTGAAAATATACACACTCATACTAGGTGTCGCCACCTATTGAGAATATTTTAATAGACAGTTGAAGAGAATCAAGTTGCATCTCGTCGTCGTTCAGTTCAGTTCAAGTCCGTCTGTTAAAGTCAGAGCTTGTATTTCATTATTGTATAGAGAGATCATTTAATTAAGTTATTCTTGTATTGATTAAATAAATACTTTTCATTTAATATAAATTGTGCTCTGCTTTTATTAATTATTTAACATTTGTGATAATTTTCGAAAATGTAAATAACTGCAAATAAATGTAAAAAACTATAAATAATCGTAAATAACTGTAAATAATTGTGAAAAAAGTGAATAAATGTAAATAACTGTAAATAAATATAAATAACTGCAAATAAGTGTAAATAACAGTTAATAAGTGTAAATAACAGTTAATAACTGTAAATAAGTGTAAATAACAGTAAATAATTCTAAATAATTGTAAATAACTGTTATTTATGTCTCAATTCCCACATTTTTTAACACTTTTCTACAGTTATTTACAGTTATTTACATTTATTTACATTTATTTACAGTTATTAACAGTTATTTACAATTATATCCAAAAATTTTTTCCATATGGGTAAATTTAAAATATCAGTTCAAATAAATGTTTTAACAAATTAAAATTCTTTTTCTGCAATATAAATTTCAATTTTTTTTAATTACTTAAACTCTTTTGATTCCAAGAATTATTTTTTTATTTAAAGAAATATTTCTTTAAAACAATTAAATGTTAATTTTAATTAAAATTTATTTTTTGTGGTTATGTTTATAAATAATTGTTGTGAAAATTTTTTTTTTACTGAAATGTACATTTCTAATCAAAATAATGACTACTTTATTAAAATAAGAAAATGTTTGAAGTTTTTAAGTTATATTTTCTTGATTCTGACAATTATTTTTTTTCAATTCGAAATCCTCTTTTTAATGTAAGAAAATGTAATCAATTACACCGCTTTGTTGCACCAAAAAACATTCTATTGAAAAAATAACTCTGATCTAGTTGATACGTTAATAAGTTTGACTCCCGATTTTTCATTTAAAATTATAATGGGAGATTTAAATGCCGACCTCCTGCGAGAAAGCAGTGATGCGAAGTTTTTTAATAAGCTGTCCGCTCAGCTTTCGCTTCAGTTGGTCCAGCACGGTGCCACGCATATAACTCTATTATCTCCCACATGGATAGACCTGATTTTTGTGGATGACAATGACATCGTACTTGACGCACGTAACGTATCTGCAAACTTTCATAGTCGGCACAACTTAATTGACTTTTCAATAGCCTACAATGTATGCAGTTTAGTGCAAAAATCGATAAGGTATTGAAATTATAAGAATATTAATGGGGATTTATTATTAGAGAAATTAGCTGGCTATGATTGGTCCAAATTGACAACTGATATAGTGGATCCAGAGTCTGCACTCGACTGCATTTGCGATAATCTAACTGCTGCTATTGAAAATTTAACACCAATAAAAATATTTAAATGTACAAAAAATAAGCAACCATGGATGGATGGAGAGTTGTCGCAAATGCGGTACAAGAGAGATGCCACTTATAGACAATACAAACGGACAAATAACAGTGAATATCTCTCTGAATTTCCACATTTACGTAAGGTAGTGGACGAACAGACTGACCCACATAGCACGAAAGATTCGGGAAGCTTCCATCGAAAGATTCAAGGAAGATTCCAATATGTAAGCTTCTAGCAAGCTTCCCGGAAGCTAAATGAAAGTTTCAGGAAGCTTCTATTGCAATCTTTTATGTAAGCTTTACGAAAGGTTCAGGGAAGCTTTTATATCTTGCAGGAAGCTTAGAGTAATATTTTGCGGAAGATTCCATTCAAACTTCCTGCAGCTTTCCACGGAATGTTACAGAAAGAATATTTCAATGTTCACGGAAGATTACCAGTAACTTGTCAGGAAGATTCCCTGTAAGCTTCCCATAAGCTAAATGAAAGTTTTGGGAAGCTTCCATTGGAATCTTTTATGTAAGCTTTACGGAAGGTTCAAAGAAGCTTACATGTAATATTCCATGAGGGCCAAATAGAATATTACAAAATAGCTTCCAGTACATTTGAATGATTGAAAATTTTTTATAATTGTGTATAACTTTCGATAAAAAATTGTTATTATTATTGAATTCAATTAATAAAAAAGAACACAAAAAATATGTTATTTTTTAGGAGAAGTCGTTAATTTAATAACATTTTATAAATAAAAAAAATTAATTACAAAGTCTAAATATCTTTACAATGTTTTGAATACATAAATTTTTTTCTAACATAAAGATTTTTCTTTTAAAAAGCAAAATATTTTGTGTTCTTTTACTAACTAAAAATTAATAGTAATAAAAAATTTCTACCCAAAGTTACATAATTATAGAAATTAATTCATTTAATTTGTAATCTGCTTTTTCCGTATTTATATAATATAGATAGATAGATAGATAGATATCAATTTATTTTGTAAAAGAGTACAAAAAGGCATGTAATACATCAAGCAATAAATAATAATTCTGTATAAAGTATTGCACATAATATGATAAGATATCACAGTCAAATATTAAAATTAATATATAATACTGTATCAGTAAGTCACTATGTAAAAGCGATATCACAGACTACTCTAAATACACGCAGAAAGTATGAAAACATAAATTACAATGAAAACAGTCTTAAATATCTATCAGTCATGAAATTAAAATCAAATTAAAATCAAATAACACAATTTAAAAGATAAAGCATAAAGCATAGTCATGACATCAAATAAAAATAAAATTGGACAAAACAATGCAACAATAAATAATAAAAAAATAATATAATAATAAAATTCAAAGAATAAAAACTTGATACCGAAGATGTCATAACTATTAATAAAAAGAAACAGAATCACTCATTCTTTCTGCATTCATTCAACCATCATTCGCGCTAATAAATACATTCACACCTTAAATCTATATATAAGACAAAACAAAATAAATTAACATAAAATTAAAATACTTAAAATTAAGATCACTCGAGGTCGAGTAAGCACCTCCTCAAAGCCGATTTGAACCTGCCGAGCGATGGAAGATTTCTTATATCGGCAGGCAGGGAGTTCCAAAAATGCGCACCTTGAACTTGAAAGGAATTTCTTCCAGTCTCAGTACGCATGAAGGGCACCGCGAAGTCCTTAATCTCTCCCCTAGTGGCTACCCTAGGTACATATCTAGTAAAGAGACTCACTAGATACTCTGGAGTATTCATGCGCACGATTTTGTACATAAGTACAGCCATAAAATACTGTCTCCTTGAATCAGTACGCAGCCAACCAAGAGCGGCTCTATAAGGAGAGATATGATCGCCCATTCTCACACCCATTACATATCTCACACATGAATTTTGTAGTCTTTGTAAACGTCTTCTCAACCCCTGCGAAGCATCGAGCAAAACTACTGAGCAGTAGTCGAGGTGCGGAAACAACAAGGCGGCTGCGAGTTGTTTACGCAGGGCCTCAGTGGTGTACCGACGGAAAAACCGCAAACTATACATTACCCTATTAAATTTTTTAGTCACCATATTAATGTGCGGCTCCCATGACAACCTAGCGTCAAGCACAACACCAAGGCTCACAACGGTATCAGAGAAAGATATGTCGACACCACCCTCAAGCTCAATCGTTCTTGACTCACCAGTATAGAAGTCATTAATAAATCGACTACTGCCAAAAACGATTGCTTTAGTTTTGCTTGCATTTAATGTGAGAGAAGCATCGACAGCCCACCCCGACACCGCCCTGGCCGCCCTCCGCAAAATACGAATACCTTCATTCACATGTTCATAAGGGACCTGAGTATAGATTTGGAGGTCATCAGCATATAATATGTGCTCGACGAAACAGAGGTCGAGTGTGTCACGTATGTTATTAATGTAAAGGCAAAACAACAGAGGCCCCAGCACTGAACCCTGTGGAACTCCTAGATTGGTTGTTAGCCAATCTGAATCCTCTTTAAGTGTGTAGAAACCATTTGTTTCCTACCTGATAAATAGGAGCTAATCCATTCAAGTGCAGCCCTGGAAAGCCCCATCGATCTAAGCCTCGCAAGCAATTTGGAGGGGCAGATCGTGTCGAAAGCCTTACTAAAGTCAAATAGAAGTAGTAACGTGGCAAGTTTCTTGTCAAGACCTGATCTTATGTCGTCTGTAAGTTTAAGTATGGCAGTCTGCGTAGAATGGTGCTTTCTGAAGCCAGTCTGCAAAGAGTCAAGTATTTTGTGTGTCGTAATGTACTCTTGCAGTTGGTCATGGGCAATCTTCTCCAGAACCTTTGAAAGAAAACATAATATTGCTATTGGCCTAAAATCTTTAGGCATCTTAGGTGCAGGACACTTCTTTAAAGGCACAATGCGTGCACGCTTCCAAAGGCAAGGGAAGATCCCCCGCGCAAAAGAGGAATTGAAAACAGTCACAAGATGCTCTCCAATAAACGGTAGTGCTTTAAGTATCACAGTCTGCGGAATGCCATCCTCGCCACAAGCCTGTGATGAAAAATGCGAAATCGCAAGGATTACATCATTAATATTAATTGGCTTGAAGGCAAAGCCACTTTCACTACACTCCGAAAGAATCTTCTTACGTTCCGCAGTATCATCGTGTGGCGAGACTAACACTCCCGCAAAATGCGCATTAAGCTCATCAGGAGTGAATCCATTCAAGTCCCCTTGAGGTCCGGAGAGGAGTCCCAGGTCTTTTAACTCCTTCCAGACATTACCTCTAGCAAGAGCATCAAACAGTCTATTATGATAATAATTTGTCTTAGCATGTTCTGTCTGTTCGTCTATAGTTTTACGCAGTTTCAAGAATTCGGAGAGATAACGCTCCTCCTTCGTCCGTTTAAATCTACGATACGTGGCATCTCTCTTGTGCCGCATCTGCGACAACTCTTTATCTATCCAAGGAAATTTATCTTTACCAATTTTAAGTGATTTTAGTGGCGCCAGATTTTGTATTGCTGCCGTAAGGTTGTCGCAGAGGCAGCCAAGCGCAGATTCCGGGTCAACTGTACCAACTGTAAATGGCGTCCAATCACAGCCGGCCAAACTCTGCACCAATAAGTTTGGACAGATATCTTTATAATTCCTATACTTAATTATCTTTTCATCTATCTTCATAAAATTACAAGAAATGCATACATCAATTAAATTGTGCCGACTGTGAAAATTCGCCGGTAAGTTGCGTGCGTCAAGTACTGTGTCATTATCGTCCACAAGAATCAGGTCAATCCACGTGTGAGACGTCGGAGTATGATGCGTGGCACCGTGCTGAACCAACTGTAACGAAAGCTCAGCCGATAATTTATTAATAAATTTGGCATCACTGCTCTCACGCAGGAGATCGGCATTCAGGTCTCCCATTATGATTTTATGAGAGTATTCAGAGGCAAAATTTCTTAAGTTATCTAAAAAATCAGTATTTCTAAAAAAGGAAATTGCAGGAGGTCGATAAATAACAGAAACTAGCACAGCTTCGGAGCTGCCCAATTGCACGGAACAAAAAATATATTCAGGTACCTCCGGTTTACCTTCACTATGATTAGTTTGAGTATCCGAAGTAGCCAAAATAGTGCACTTTAAATTATCTTTAATATACAAGGCAACTCCTCCACCACGCAAGTTTCTGTCCTGTCTGAATACTTTATACCCCTTGACCCGAATGACGTCATCCGAAACAGATGGACCCAGCCAGGTCTCAGTCACTCCAAATATGTCGTAAGAGGGACCATCACTCAGAAATTCATGTACCTGCCCAATGTGAGCCCTCAAAGAGGTCACATTCAGAAAGCATGCTCGCAGTTCACCCCTCCTCCCTGTACGACCCCCCGAGGAGGCCAGGCGCAGTCATTGGGGAGAGGCCACACTTGACGTTACTCCATTATTCGCCATTATATTTCGTTGATGATCAGAGGCTTTAGTAGTATTAGTATCACATTTATTATTATTGCACTTAATATTCGATAGAATTTCAGAATTGTCTTTATTTGCATTTACACCGTGATCTAGTTTCTTGCTATCTATCAATAAGTTATCTAAGTCATTTTCATTAAAAAAGTTGTGTGCTCTCTCCCCTCTCTCCCTCCTCACCAGAAATCTGCCATGTCTGTGCCAAACAAATTTAAAGCCTTTTTCTATGGCATACTTTTTCAATTTTTTAAAATTAGCATATTTCTCTCTAGGCAAAAATTCATTAATAAATATCAAGCTGTGGTGTTTGATGGAAGAAAGACTGCTAAGGAGGGAGGGATTAAGATCCGCCGTCGAATAACCAGTGAATTGCCGTTTAGCTTCAATCACCTTTTGCACCAGGTCCTCCCCAGAAAGTCTAACCAGCAATGAGAATGAACCCCTCGGGCCGTCACTGATCTCACGCTCTGTAGGCACCTCGTTTACATTGTCATGTTTAGCAATTTTCTTAACAGAAATTATATTCGTACGCTTGATTGTCGGGAGAATGGTACCAAGAACGGCACAGGCGTAATCATCTGGCCCAACATTGACTGCTGAGCAGTCAACTCCGCCAGAGATCACCAATGTACCACTCCCAGAACCACACTCCGTCTCAACTTGACGAGGTGCCTCCTCACTAATTATATTATGTGTATGTGGTGTTTGTGTTATTTCCACAGATTCAGATGCGTGTAATGTATGCTCATTTATTCCCGTGAGATCCGCAACGGCCTGCGCTACGCCAGCTACCCCGGTTGTAAGGTTAAAGAAACCCCTGTCCACTCCGTGAAACTCGTTGTTAAGAAAAGTTTGAATGTTATCAAATTTATTACTTATGATTTTATTATACGTTTCAGTTTTATTGTTTAGAGCAGACAGGAAATTCCTTTCCGAAGTGACTATTATTTCCTTAAGTTTGCGATTTTCCTCTAACAGCTGCATCTGCCCAGTTTCTAAATTTTTAATAAATACATTTTGTTTTTCAATTTTGGACACAATATCCCGCAGGCCCTTGTCAAAATTTTGGACTTGGCTTTCAAAAGTTAAAAGTCGATCAAAAGAATTAAATAATTTATCAAGCCTGCCAGATAGTGCGCCCTCTAGAGCAGATACAGCTGCCTGCAATGAGGAAGAATCTAAGTCACCTCGGACCACATCAAAATTATTTTTCTTAAGATTATTACTATTATTATTATTCGGGGCAGCGTGCGCAGCGCCACCTCCTAATTGCTTATCAGATAAATGTATACTTAAACTACTTCTCCCTCCATCCGCCGTGGCACCGCTGTTGTTGTTGATGGTTGAAGTTTGCGATGACAAAGTAGTTTTCACTCTTTCAGGCTGCTTCTGAGCGGTGTTGACAGGTGTCACTTTCGAGTCAGTTCGTGAAGGTGTTGAGGCACTGATGGGCTGATTGGAAACAGCTTTGCGTGCGATCTGCGAAACTCCATTGACCTTGATGCTACCACTGGCTGATGATGTTGAATTATTTTTTATTTTTTCAATGCACCTTTTACATTCATACTTTGTGCCATTTTCCATTTTTGAACGAGTCATGCATTTCGCATGACAACGCTGCCGGCACGTGAAACACAAATGGAGCTTTGCCATGCCCCATTTATCATTGGTGGATAGCTTGCAAATCGCACAACTGTCCATTACTCCGACCTCTAGTGTACACTACAGTAACTACAACTGACCTCCTTATAGGGTAAGGTAGACTTCTATTTTATCGGTCGAAAAAATTAGCCACCAGGATCTCTGCCTGCAGATGCAAAATTGCCTCCAAACTAACCTCAAAACTGCGATAATTCTAACCTCCAAGGAACAGCACCCTGATGTAAAATACAAGATAAAATGCAAGGACCGCTGAAAAAACTGATGATTTATAGCTGAGACGGTTCCTTGCAAATTGAGCGTGCAAGAGTCTGTAAGAAAAACGCCCTAGGGCACAAAAATGCAGTACCAGAACAAAAATAAGAAGAGCGAAAAATAAAACGTGTTTAACTACTTACAGATGGAGAGAGATTACCATATATATGCATATATAATAATCCTCCATTAATTTTATAAATTAAAAATATAGTCTTTTTTGTTAAATTAATGTATAAAGATATTCATTTTAATATAAAAAATTAATATCGGATTATTATATGAATACGAATAAAACGATTAAAAAGATTACAAATTAAATGATTGAAAGTTTTTATAATTGTATAACTTTAGATAAAAAATTTCTTTTAATATTAATTTAAGTTAGTAAATAAGCACACAAAACATTTTGTTGCTTTTTTAAAGAAAAGTCTTTAATTGAATAAAGTTTTAAGAAAGAGTATTGTATTATTTATTTAAGTTTTTTAAAATAAATTTATTTTAAAATCTATATAAAATGAATTTTTCGACTTCATATAGCATGAAAATGTTTGCGTGTGAACAATACGTTAGTACATGTACATATACATTTATCTGTATACATAAAAAATATTTAAATTTAAAAAAATAGTGAACTATATGCATGTGCAACATAACTTATAAAAAAAAAAGAAAATTATGTTCAGTCGGGAATCGAACTAATGACAGATATCTTACAAGTCCGTCACCTTCGATTCGCAGTTACGCCTACAGAGGGATACGCGTTGAACGGGCGTTTTGTCCCTAAGTGGTGAGATGATACCACACTTACTATATAAGTCGAACGTTTGTTCGAATCGACAGATTTGTTTATTTTTATTTTTATTAATGTTTATGTGTGTATTTTATTATTGTAATGATCTGTGATATCACTCTGAAAAGTGACTTACTTGTGTAGTATTATTAGTTTTAGGAAATCGACTGTGATATCATGAGTGCAATATTTACGCGTAACGTTACAGTATTATCTTTTTTGTATTTTATTATGTATTATTTTTTGTACACACTTTTTGTAAACTGTCACAAAATAAATATATATCTATCTATATATCTATTGTTGAAAAGAGATAGGTTTATCGAAGTCATGAACTAATTTGTTTAATTTAAAAATTATGTCTTTAGATTAAAAAATTATTTGATGTATTTTTTTTATTTTTATATAAAAATTATTTTAAATAAATATTAGATTTTTTCAATAAAAAAATATTCTAGCATTATTTTTAAGAAAGTTTAATGACTTTCAACACTATTTCTGAAATAACTAATTTCTTAAAGTTAATAAGATACTAGCAAAAAATACCTGGCTCCTAACGTCACTCGGTGGAATTTTCATATATTATATTATGTATAAATTAGCCAATTTCAAAATGAAAAAGAATCGCCGCAACATATAAATTTTGATATTGTAGTTTTGTACTAAATTAAATTTTTATGTTTTTATAAAAAAGATTAATTAAAGTTACAACGTGCATAAAAATTGTTTAAATACAAATTATATCATGATAAATTAAGAATTGATTCTACTAAATTGCATTAGAATCAATGAAAAAATATAATAGGGATTCATTCTTTTTAATCACGTGTTTCAATTACGAACCATGAAATAATCGAAAACAGTATTTGACGTTTACTAGAACTAATAGCTGCACGGAGAAAGGAAAGTATTGTTAAAATAAGTTCTAAATAAAGTATATATAATTTATGTACTAAGGTACTAAAAAAAAGAGTGGCGATATAATTTCAATTAGTACTATAGCTTGAATTTTAGGGACCAATGTTGGTAGTATTATATTATGAAGTAAAAGCATAAATTTGCGATGCTTAGTGTCTTTTTTGTTGGTACTAAAACTGGTATTTGACCTACTCCATTCAAGGGCAATATTTCGCAGAAAATGTAATTATTAATCTCTTTTCGGGCGGCTTTTCCTGTTACTAAAATTAAAAATGATTAAATATAGAATTATTTACATAATATATAACACTTTAAAATTACTAATAATTAATATTTTCATTCGTGATATTTAAGGAATAAAACGATAAATGTTTATCTTCCATATTCCGTTTTAAAATATTTACTTTTGAGTTTTAAATTAATTATTAGTATTTTAAAATTGATATATATATATATATATATATATATATATATATATATATATATATATATATATATATATATATATATATATATATATATATATATATTATATAATTTACATTCTATTTATCAACTGTTGAAAATTGTTACACGATTCAATGGGTTTTACGTTAATAGGTATTAATTATATTGAAGTTTCTCGCTCCTGACGACGCTCGGTTGAATTTTCTTTTAATATATTATTTTGAATAAATGACAAATTTTAAGTAAATAAGAATTAATTAATTAAAGCTAATTTTGAGTTCTAAATAAAATTGAAAATAATTTGATGAAACATAATATAAAAATATATGTACACATGTGCTTAAAGTAAAAAAGCGTATAATTTATTCCATCAAGTGACTATTTCTCACTCTACTTCCATAAGAAAAACAAAAATAGTACGATATTTAATATAAATAAACTGCGAACTGGGAACTGAGTAACAACTATAATTTCTAGACCTCAATATATGACCATGAATTTGAATTATGAAATTAATTTTTCTTTGACTCGAAGAAATTCTTTTCTTTGCACCGTATTCTTCTATTCAAAAACAACTTCTTTAGAGTTAAAAAAACTTTTTTCTCTGTGTAGTCAAAAATTTTGCGTAAAATTCCGTGATAAAAGGAACATTTTCACTTATTAATTTAGTATAATTTCAAAACAATGTATACTTGGCGGAAGGGAAATTTTTCCGAATGTTAACCTCAAATAGCAACATCGCATTTTTTACCACAGGCATAAGACAATTCCAAATTATAGAGCAAATTTTGCATCATCGTTACTTATTACTTAATGACATAATTTTAGTAAACCAACAATATCACTTTCTTTTTTCATGATCCGAATTATAATTTTATGAAATAAAATTGTTATTTCTTAGTTCAATTATCATATTGTGACAACCTTGGGGATCAGGAGGTTGCACTAACTCGGAGAGTGTCACACCTCCGGATCACAGATTTTGCTCAAACTTCGGGATAAGTTTTCAGATGATAAAATATGGAAAAAGGTTAAGTTATAGTCACAAATACTCAATATTTCCCTAGTTACAGGCAATTAAAGAAAATTACTAAAAAAGTTACTAGATTTTTAAACGCATATAGTTCTTTAGTATTAATAGCTAGAAGCTTGAAACCTTTTTCAAATTAAAGCTGAGCTCAAATCCTTTCGAAACAGTGGTTACAGCATATCAAAATATTATTTTTTCCCAAAGTTAGAGCGTAATAAGAATTTGACCTGAATTTTCTTTTAAAACATGAATTAATAATAAAAGCTGAAATTAGGCCCAATCTTTATTACGCTCTAACTTTGGGAAAAAATAATATTTTGATATGCTGTAACCACTGTTTCGAAAGGATTTGAGCTCAGCTTTAATTTGAAAAAGGTTTCAAGCTTATAGCTATTAATACTAAAGATTTATATGCGTTTAAAAATCTAGTAACTTTTTTAGTAATTTTCTTTAATTGCCTGTAACTAGGGAAATATTGAGTATTTGTGACTATAACTTAACCTTTTTCCATATTTTATCATCTGAAAACTTATCCCGAAGTTTGAGCAAAATCTGTGATCCGGAGGTGTGACACTCTCCTAGTAAGTTTTAAAATAAGTTAAAATGCAATTAATTAAATGAAAAAGAAGCTTTATTTTAATAGTTATACACTTATAGTACACGTGCTCAAAATGAACGCCAGCCGCGTATAGCGTACGCAACGCCGCTTGCACTAGTTAAGTAACTATCGGCCAATTTAGCACTTGCTCATGTGTCAGTAGAAAAGTGTAAATAGCTAGAAATGTCAGTACAATGTGTATGAGGAATACTTGAATAGCAAAAGAAAAGGAGTAATTTAATAAACACACAAAATGGCTTGGGGTGTCCTCATACCGGCATAGAGATCCACCTTATCTACATTTGAATTATGCATTTTAATAAAAATTCAACTATTTTTGACTAAAATTCAAAGAAGAGGCACATTCTTAACATTCTAAAGAATTTATTGCAACGTTAAAAGACAAAATAAAAGTGAAAATGAAGACAAAAACTGCATGAAAAGACGCGTAGTCTTTTTCCAACGAATTTTTTAACTAAATTTGTTGGATGATTTAGAAAGAAAAGAACGTGGTTCTTTTCCTTTAAAATTTTATCTAATCATGAAATTCCCTAACTAATCTTATTTTGAATTTACCCTTGTTTGAATAAAAATGAATTGACACTTAATTTTACTTTAACTTTGAATCCTTTAATTGAATTAAATTTAAGTTTACACTGTATTTGACTTTACCACTAATTTTTGCACACAAAGATCTATTAATTTGCAAAAGTGAAATTAAATGATTCTACTGATACAAAGCAACTAACCTTGCGGTTGTAGTTGCTTTGTTTTAATTGATTTTATCTAAAATTTACACTTTATTTATCGGGAAAGGATTCACTCAATAAATACACAAATATAAAGGGAAAAGCCATGTGGCATAAAAACCCTTGATTTATTTCCTACAACTTTACAAACTATTTGCCGCACGATTATATTTTTATTCGCACGCACGCACGCAAAAGAAAGAAGAAAAAGACACAATGAAAATTTGTATAGCCGCGGCTTAGGTGGGCGAAGGTGATGCGTTGATTCGCAATCGACCGTTCGTCGCTGTACGGAAACTTGTCCGCACCAGTAAAAGCCCCAGGTAGCTTTTGAAAAGAAAGAAATTTAAAACGAAATTTGATGTTCTCGCAAGAGACAAGACCGCTCGAGGCGATGTCACGCTTGATACTAAACTACTCTTCCGCGGCATTTGCAAAGTCTCCCTGTTCTCTCCCCCCTTTCGTCTATGAGCTGACTTAAGGGAGGTGAGAACAGGCGACTGTAAGTGCTGCCGCTCATCATCGTTTTTGATTTTTACATAAATTTGTGTTGCGACGCAACATACTGCGGGCGCAAGCTGCAAAATAAAGTTTTATGTTAAAATTGATTTTGTAGTAAATGAAATGAGTTAAACTAGATCGAAGCTTCGATTTCGCAACTAACCTAAAATTTAAATTTACATTAACTGGTATTTGACAAGTGTTTGACTAAACAAATATGTTTGAGCGTAGTTTCGTGTGGAGTGACTACGTCGTTGATCGCAAGTTTTATGAATGAGCGCAGTTTCCTTTGGAGTGACTACGTCGCTGATCGCAAGTTTTACAAATGATTGCAGTTTCCTTTGGAGTGACTGGTTTGCTGAATGATTTTATTCGCAATATTCGCAAGTTGAATTTGTGTTATTTTTTTCGTTTTTTACAACAAAAATAGATATGTACAGATATGAAACATGAATCAAAGATTCAATATACAGGTGAAAGACAAAGTCTTGTGATGTTACGCTGATAAACGCCAGTGTTGGTCTTGACAGAAGCCACTCGAGCGATGCCGCCGTCCCCGGGAGAGACTTCCAAGACAATACCATTTTGTTTAGATTTGTAATTCGGATAATTATTCCTGATGCCAGTGGGCCCAAAAAATGTTGACAAGCCCTTGCAATGAAATTGCAAGCTGATAGTTTGTTATCTGAAACTAAAAACAAATGTTTTTCTGGTAAGAAATTGAATGGTCTACCTACAAGAAAATGTGCTAATGTTATTACTAAATGATCATTAAGATCAGCAGAGATTGCATACAATAGTCGCAAATTTAAAATGTGTATATTTCTATATAAAAATCTTAAGTTGTTTATGAGTTAAATTGTTACCCCTTAAAACATTTTTTCTCCAGTTGTACCTAAAATTTCTAAACTAATCGTTTCTACTAATTCTGGCTATGTATTTCCTGATTGTGCTAACCATTTCGGCCCTAAGAACTAAAGTTGATTTTTTAAAGTCTGAAGGCAATTGTCGTCTGGACAATGCATCCGCTGGGTTGTCCTCTGATCGAACGTAACGCCAATTAACTTGGTTCTCTACTGCTTGTATTTTAAATCATCAAGGACTTAATCGTATACTATACCTAACGTTTTTTGAATAAGGTTATCCGTTACTATACAATCTAAATAAGAAATTCTTTTGTCAAGCCCATCTAAAATCTCTGTGCAATTGGATTACCATTTGCGTATGGCGAATCCTCCCTTACTTAATAATTCTATAATCTCATTTAATTTTTATTGATTCTTCTAAAGTTTCTGTTCCTGAAATAGAATCATCTACTTTAAACTCACGCAATAATAGTTTGCTAGCTATTGGAAATTTTCCTAACTCGTCGCGTGCCAACTATTAAATGGTTGTACTAGCTAAAAATGGAGCTAAAGCTATGCTGAATGTTACGGTATTTAATTAAAACGTTCTAAGTTTGTTTTCCTATCATATTAGTGAAGTAAATTCTGCCTACACATTTTGTCTATATTAGCTGTTACTACGTATGTATGTATACGAAAACTAAACACCTGTTAGAATATAGTACATTTGTAGTGTACGCCCTACCATGAGTGTATCGTTCAATGAAATACTTGTTGATGTTTTAGCTGATGCATCGAAAACTACTCGAAGTTTAGTTTTTCGCTAGATTCTTTTACTACAGCATGATGAGGAAGGCAATGAATTCATTCATTACTTTACTACATTCTAATTTTAAGTTATGATTAACTTCTAGTCGTTTTTCGAGTGCATAGAATCTACGTACTGCTTGTTGTTCTGATTCACCTAAGTCAAATTTACTATTTCTAAATGGAAGCCTAACAATATACCTTCCTAAATTATCTATTTTGGTGTGAGCAGCGTACTGCTGCTTGCAAGCCATGTTTTCCTAGATCTAATTGGGTTTTGTTCAAAGTTTCTCTAGACCAGAATTGTTTTATCAGTCTAACTAATTTAATTACATTACAGCTAACTTCTTTATCCTAAATTTTATTGTTGATTCCACCTGCTACTATCCAACCTAAAACTCATTTTTTGTAATGTAATTTAGAGGTTAGTGTGTTCAATTTTTATTTGATTTATAGATAGATTAGAAAGTGTTACATTTGATGTTAATAAAATATCTATGTGGTTTGGTATGTGAAATCGTGGATTAGTTAAAGGAATGTTCTTAGGTATGTTCAATAAGTCACGAGGAAAAAACTTCATTGGGTACTGTGTCCGTTATGCTCGGTACAATTAAAAAACTAAGTTGATATTTATACTGATTGTAATTTGATTGAGTAGTTGATTTTACGTAATGTTTTGAAAGAGTACATATCCCATTAATTGCCCCTATATCAATTGAACAATAATGATTATTTAAATTTAAAGAATTTACAAGAGTTTCTGTAATAAAATTGATTGTGGAATGAGAGTCTAATAATACGCGAGCCGCAATGAAGTTTCCTTCTTTATTTTGAATTGTGACTACAGCTGTAGTCATTAAGTTGTATCCTAAAGGAAAAGCTACCGATCAGTATGATCAATAATCTATTCACACCTCTACAGTGTCTGACTGTGTAACTTGTGTGGGCTCTTTATTTTTAATCTCGTGAAGCAAAGTGTGATGGTGTTTGTTGCATGTTCTGCATCTTTTCTTGCTTGATCAAGGAAAGGTGTGTCTGCCTAAGCAATTAAAACAGAGTCGTTGTGATTTTACAAATTGCCATCGCTGTTCTACATTTGATCCTAAGAATTCGGAACATCTGTACAACTCATGAGGTTGCCTACACTTCGGACAACTAACTAACCTATTGCTTGTTGATGCTGAAGTTGCTAATACAAAATCTCTACCCCTTTTTGTTCTAAAATCTCCTACACTATCCTTTGAGTTTCTTTTTAAATTTGTCCTATCGTGATTCTTTGTATTTTCAAGAGATTGAAGCTTAAAAATGCTACTCTGTAAAAAGTCGTACATTTCTTTTGTTGTAGGAAGTTTATCTAATTGAAGTCTATCCTGCCATTTACTTTTTAACCCTGGTGGTAAATTTCTTTCTGCTATCCTAACTAACATATTGTCAAATGAAGCTTCACCTAACTGTTTTAGAATATGTTGATGCTGACGCATCTTGTCTAACAAAGATGACACGCCTTCTATTGTTGCATTTGGTACTACTGGTAAATCTAAAATAGCGTCTAAATGTCTATTGCTAACTATTCTTTTATGATCGTAAAAATCTAAGAGGGCTTGCCAAGCCTTTGGATAATTTTCCTCACTAGGCACGAATTCTATTATTTTTAATTTAGCAGGACCTGAAAGAGCTTCTAAGAGTTGTGCATGTTTGACTGTATTAGTTGAATCATCACGGGAGTGTACTAATGCAGTGAAAAGGTTTTTGAAAGCAAGCCATTCTTCTGATTTGCCATCAAACTTTGGTACCTTTGTTTCAGTTAATTTCGGTAAAGTGTGTTTTCGTGTCAGAGTGATGTTAGAATTGTTTAATGTGGAACTAGCTATTGGTTCGTTAGTTTGACATAATTTCTTAGCCGAAGCTGCTGTAGAATAATACATTGTTTCTACTACCTTCAATTCATTTATTATTTCATCACCTAAATTAGCAACTACTGCTTTAACTTTCATTACATGTGTATCTTCGTGCAAGTCTGATAAATGTTCCAAACGTATTTTAATGTTTTCCGATTCTGCGTCGGGACTTGATATGTACGTTTGTAACGCATTTATTTGATCTTTAAAAATCCCTAGCTTTGCATTCACAACATTTATTCCTGCTGGATCATTCATTTTGAATGTGTAAAACTTAATAAGAGTTTAAGTAATAAATTGTCAAAATATACAACTATATGTTGTTTTAATTAAACCTTGCTACCTGCCCGCTGTTTTTGAAAAGAAACAGAATTTTTCGCTGATCCTTCGCCTTGCGTGCGCTCTTACTGTCACGAAGAGAATTCCGTCACTATTGGTGCGACGAAACCTCCTCACGAATGTCGCGGCTTGGGCAACAGCGATAATTTTTTCGAACTATCTAGTGTTGTTTTGAAACCTTTATTTAAAGCGACCCTAGCTACATGAATTACCTCAAACTGTAAAAACTGACAGTAAATGTTACAAACAATCAAAGCAAAATTTATTAAATTTAATTTTAAATTTAAATTTAGAAAAAACTAATGTGAAAAAAAATTAACTTGAAATCAATTTTGAAGTCAGATATGTATAATGAATTTAATTAAAAATTAAATGTAAATGTAACGATAAATTAATTTATCAAACAAAATTTACTTGAATAATAAATGTGAAGTTGTTCAAAATTTAATGTACCTTTATGAAATTTTAAAATTTATTTTTTAAAAAATGGATAAATTTATCAACTCGCTTTTCCTCTCGCAAATTGATGAATTTATGTTACACCTAGCTAACGTAATCTCCCTTGAGCCAGGAGCCGTCACTACACAACTTAATCTTTCATAAAAATTTTCTTAAAAATAGTTTTAAGTTGCTACGTCTTACTTTCGTAAAATCGTAAAGGACAACTTTCTATCTCATTGAGAGCACGTGATCTCAATCTGAGAAATGTTCGCTTTGTAAGACAAAGAACCTTTTGTGCTTTGTAAAATAAAATTCTATATTCTATTTTGTTGTTAACCTTTCAAAAAAAAAGAATTTTATGAACTAAATTTTATGATGCTAAATCTTAAGTTTATGAAAAGAACAAATTTTTTGAAAAAGAAATTTCTAACTTAAATGCAATTTTTAAAAGTAAAAATTTTAAATGTAATTTTCAAAAGTAAAAAATTTTAAATGTATGAGATTTATTCAACAAACAAAATTTTAATTTACTGCTTAATTTTAATAGACTTTGAAATTGTGTAAGATTTTCTAAAAATGAACCTTTTATTTTAATGCTAAACTTTGGTTTGAACAATGTAACTTTCTGAAAGTTATATTTTAGACTGAGATGAATTTTTCTTTGAAAATGCTAAATGAAATATTAAAATATGAATTTCAATTTTAATTTTTATTTGTGCGTTGATATTTCTTAGAAACTAAATTTTTTCTAACCAAACTGATAAATAAAATTCTCACTTAAATGTAAAGTTTTTCAAAATGAAACTTCAAATGAAAAATAAAATTTTTAAATTAAATTTTAAGTTTTACGTTAAGTTGTCTTAAATTTTAATAAACAAAAAATAAATTAAAAGAAACGTTTTCTACAATAAAAGTTTTGAAATAAACTAATTTATGAATCTCAGATTTGAATAAATGAAATCTTGATTTGATATTAATTTTCAAATTATTTTGAAGTTGAGAAAATATTATGTTGTTACCTCGTATATTGTATAAAATACTTATCTTATTTTCTAAGAAGTCTCTAAGTTGAAGCTCTCCTTTGTCGGGGATGGCGTTGCTCGGTGGCTTGTGGCTTGTATACCTATATATATATTCGCCGGCCGGCGCCTGTTTTGACTTTCTGAGAATTCGCTTTGTTCGTCGAACGCTTTAGCGGTTATGATTTTTTCGTAAACCAGGGGATCGTGATTTCTGACCTCACAGGATTGCACCATGAAAAGACGCGTAGTCTTTTTCCAACGAATTTTTTAACTAAATTTGTTGGATGATTTAGAAAGAAAAGAACGTGGTTCTTTTCCTTTGAAATTTTATCTAATCATGAAATTCCCTAACTAATCTTATTTTGAATTTACCCTTGTTTGAATAAAAATGAATTGACACTTAATTTTACTTTAACTTTGAATCCTTTAATTGAATTAAATTTAAGTTTACACTGTATTTGACTTTACCACTAATTTTTGCACACAAAGATCTATTAATTTGCAAAAGTGAAATTAAATGATTCTACTGATACAAAGCAACTAACCTTGCGGTTGTAGTTGCTTTGTTTTAATTGATTTTATCTAAAATTTACACTTTATTTATCGGGAAAGGATTCACTCAATAAATACACAAATATAAAGGGAAAAAGCCATGTGGCATAAAAAACCCTTGATTTATTTCCTACAACTTTACAAACTATTTGCCGCACGATTATATTTTTATTCGCACGCACGCACGCAAAAGAAAGAAGAAAAAGACACAATGAAAATTTGTATAGCCGCGGCTTAGGTGGGCGAAGGTGATGCGTTGATTCGCAATCGACCGTTCGTCGCTGTACGGAAACTTGTCCGCACCAGTAAAAGCCCCAGGTAGCTTTTGAAAAGAAAGAAATTTAAAACGAAATTTGATGTTCTCGCAAGAGACAAGACCGCTCGAGGCGATGTCACGCTTGATACTAAACTACTCTTCCGCGGCATTTGCAAAGTCTCCCTGTTCTCTCCCCCCTTTCGTCTATGAGCTGACTTAAGGGAGGTGAGAACAGGCGACTGTAAGTGCTGCCGCTCATCATCGTTTTTGATTTTTACATAAATTTGTGTTGCGACGCAACACTGCATAATACGATTATTCATAACTACATTGAAAAGTAAATCGTATTGAGCAGTTTTCGCCTTTACATTTACCTTCATATTGTCTTTTAACGTTGTAATAAATTCTTTGGCATGTTAAGAATGTGCCTCTGCCACGAATTTCAGTCATGAATAGTTAAATTTTTATTAAAACTCATAATTTAAATGTAGATAAGGTAGAACTCTATGTCGGTATGAGGATTCCCCTTAAATATTGAATTAGCTGAATGGGTCGTGAGTTTGGTTAATAAGGATTTCAAATAACTAGATATGATGCTGGAGGTTTAATATAGGTATATTAATGATAGTATAAAAGGGTTTCACTGAATTGAGGGTTCAGATCGATGGGTTGCTTTCTCGCGCACTGTAGCAGGGATGTACTCTGCATAGCTAAAATTTGGGAGATCGTAGTTGTGCTCTGTTCGCTCGCTCTGTCGATGCTCTGCTCGCTCGCTTTTATTTTGCTCTGCCCTCTCGCTCTTGCTGTGCTCTGCTCGCTCGCTTTTTCTCTGTTCTGCTCGCTCGCTCTTGCTGTGCTCTGCTCGCATGCTCTGATTTGGCTCTGCTAACTTGCTCTTGCTCTGCTCTGCTCGCTTGCTCTTGCCGTGCTCTGCTCACTCGCTTTGTGAATGCTCTGCACGCTCGCTATTGTTGTGCTCTGCTCGCTCGCTCTTGTTGTACTCTGCTCGCTCGCTCTTGCTCTGCTCTGATCGCTCGCTCTTGTCGTGCTCTGCTCGCATGTTCTGATTTGGCTCTGCACGCTTGCTTTTATTTTGCTCTGCACGCTCGCTCTGGTTTAGCTCAGCTTACTCGCTCTTGCTCTGCTCTGCTCGCATGCTCTGGTTTGGCTCTGCTCGTTTGCCCTTGCTCTGCTCTGCTCGCTCGCTCTGTTGGCACTGGGTGCAGTCGATGATGCGGACGTTAATTTGTCCACAGTCATAGCACTTCATTGGCTGAGAACATTCTCGCAGCCAGTGTCCTAAGCTACTACACCTGAAGCACGGCCCTACCTGCTTTCGCCAAAGGTTTTTCCTAATTAGCGGTAGGTTCATCTTTGGTTCTACTTTAGTTGCTCGGCTCACTTTTCGAGTTTTACTCTTTGCTCTTTGTTTGGGGCGACCATTTCCCTTCTGTACGCGCTCGCTCTTATTTGAAGTGTTAGCTAAAGGGGTTACAGGGTGGTTGCTAGTTATTGATGCCAACACTGGCATTGGGTGTTGGTGCATCGAAGCATCTTCAAATTTAAGGTGAGAAATAAAAGCTGTTTCGTTCAATTTAGACGAATTTATACCAGTGCAAGCTGTAGTGGGGAATAAGAATTCATCCGGAGCTGGAGGGGGTCGGCATACGTTTTTCTGGGCTCTGCAATTCTTTTCTTTCTGATTCAACCGTTGCAGTTCTCTAAAGTTATCAGCATAACTTGTATGCTCTGTTGCAGGTGGTTGCTTCATGGGATTTACTGAAATGGTTGAAAAAAGGGGCGGCTGTATTAAATATTGTGAGATGGGCAGATATCCAGGAGGTGCTGCAATATACAGGACATGACTCCATGGACTAGGGTAAGAAGGGAGATACGAGTATGGATAAAAATAAGAAGTTGGTGCGCCATTAAATCCTCCATGGTACGTCGTTGCAGTATTAGTAGGGAGGGTATTAGTTTCTCTTACGGGATGAGGTATGCTCGCTGTACTAAAAGAAAGACATGTAGTAGTGGTACACGTGGTCGGTGGGTGGATAGTTGCGTTGCTATTGCTAGGAAGAATAGGATTTTCTAAGCTATTCGAGGAATTAACGAATTGATTGCACGCGCTTTGCTCTGTTGGGAGGTTAATAAATTCTAGCCGCGAATCATATGTCACCTCATCTATTATTGTTTTGCAAGCGGCGGCTCTTTCGCCGAAATGTCGTCTAAGCTCATGATTTAAAACTCTTTTTTTTAAACATCGAAATACTTTCAGCCATGCTCAGTCCTTGCTCGCTGTATTCAAAGAGCTGCTCCGCGGATAGTCGGTCTACTATTCGCGCGATTTGGTCCACTGCTTCAAAAACTTCATTTCTACATATATGTTCAGAAATCCATTGGGGCTCTACATTTAACTTTTGGCTTATCATATTTACAATACAAGGCTGTTACACTACACAAGGGTACGCACAAGGAAAAATTTATTACTAATAATTAATGCTATGGTGAGATCCTATCTCAGCAGGTTCAAATAGGAATAGCTCTGGCTTATAACAAAAGAAAAGAAAATTGTTAAATGCTTTATAATTAAAAAAAGATAAATGAAATCAAAGCTAAGTTGGATTAGCGCTTTAACAAAAAAATTTATTTGTAATAAATAAAATTGTCTAATAATCAATTAATTTTTCATAGCACGCCCGTAATACTCAAGAACTAAAAATTAAAATTTTTGTAAAGTCAGATGCACGTTAAAGCAAAAGAAAATTATGCGTAAGCTATTGTGCACCAACACGCACTAAGGTAGCCATTATTGTGATATATTCCGCGCAAGCACAAATAGGAATATAGATTGCTCAGCACACTTAAGATATTTAATTACATTATATATACAAAAAAAAACACAGCTTTCCTTAATATGGAGTTGCAAGACGCGTAGTGCTGAAAGATGATGAAACTAGAGGGGAATGAGCTGCAGGGTACCACAAGTAAAGACAAATACAAGCCACAATACAATGATATATATGTATGTGTATCGAAATATATTTATATGTATGTGTATTTAAATGCAGTGCTATTATCAAATAAATTATTTAGCTTAAGGCTCGTGCTCAAATAAAAATAATGCTCTATGTATATAAAAAAATGTGCAAGCAAAGAGTTTAGCAATAATAAAAAAAGAGAATGAAAGAAAAAAAAATTTTATTTCTTTGCTTACTGCACGCACTTTAAAAAAAGTTGCTGCAAAATAAATGTTGCGGTTACCTCATACCAAGCGACGCTAAGAACAAAAATAGCCGCCAGAGCGCCTCCTTTCAGCCTCGTCGTGTGTGCGTCGTTCGTAATGGCGACCACGTGGCGAAGCGGAAACGCATGAGTATACATAAAAAAAATGTTCTTTTGTCACTGGTACAGACAATTGTCTCTCACTTTCAGCACAGTTTTTCTTTTATTTTACGCACAGTTTTTTTTTCTTTTTAATTTTAATCACAGTTTTTTTTCTATTTAATTTTAAGCACAAAATTTTTCTTTTCAATTTTCGATCCCGTGATTCTAAACAAAAATTTTCACCGAAATTTTTCTCGGCCCCACGTTGGTTGTGCCAGTTGTGACAACCTTGGGGATCAGGAGGTCGCACTAAGTTTTAAAATAAGATAAAATGCGGATTCTAATTAATTAAATGAAAAAGAAGCTTTATTTTAATAGTTATACACTTATAATACGCGCGTCCAAAATGGACGCCAGCCACGTATAGCGTACGCGATGCCGCTTGCACTAGTTAAGTAACTATCGGCACGACGAAAAGCAGATAGTAACAAAAACATAAGCTAAAAGAGACACGAGCAATAAACACACAAAAAAAAAGAATTAGAAAAGCATGAAGGGAATATACGCAATAGAACGCGCACGCGATCACCCGGCACACACGTCACAAAAGAAAGAAGAAAATTATATTTTTTTACTTAGCAATCGTGCACTGCTCTCGCAACAAACCGAAGCTTTGCCAAGTACAATAAAATAAATTATAGAATAGTGAATCTATCTATTATCGATCAATCAAGCTCACGATATTCGTAATACAAAAAAAAACTAATACGCAATATCGCAAGTCGAAACGCACTTGACTGGACGCCGGCGACAGAAGGAATGATGCAATGCCTTTCATTCTTGTCTCTGCTCAGCTTCATCTCTCGTGCTGTACGCTGCGCGCACCGCAAGAGAGGGACAAACGATCCTTAACGGACCCAAGCTTAGCTACTCGAGTCAAGCTGCTTGCTATCTATATAAGTGCACAGTATACGTGCTTAACACATTCGCGCGTGTGTCCCAACGATTTCGGGTTATAATTTTAACTATTTGACTCGCGTGGTCTGCTTTCCGTCTTGCCAGTAGTTAGATGCTCCCTTCTGTCGTCTATATGCGTTACAAATACACATACAAGTAATATGGCCAATCTGCCATGTTACAATATAGAATCTAATATTGTGAATTTAAATTATATAAGCAATAAAATTTAAGTGGTTATCATTTGAATTTTGCATGAATAACCTATAAGAAAAAACAAAATAATCATGATGCGAAACTCAATGCGTAATTCGAAGTTTTCTTATTTCTGTGGTAAAATATACCGCGCTGCCATTTGAGGTACACATTCGGAAAAATATCCTTTCCACCAAGTGTACAATAACTATTTTTATGGTAAAAAATGAAGCTTCCTTCATTCTAAACATTTTACAGTTAAAAATAAAATTTTAATTCTTTAATATGAAAGGACAAAGATTTGCGACCTGCACTAGGATAAATTTAGAACAAACGTACCTGCTTTCTTTTAATATCTTACTAAAAATACATGACTTTGATTAACAATCATTGATTATTTTGTTACTTACTAATGTCAAATTATTTTTGTCTTTTATGCTATAATATTGAAAAAATCAATAATTTATAAAAAAATTATCTATTTTATTACACTTTAGTTTTTTAATAACACTAATTTAAAAATTCGTTTTATGACACAACGTATAAAAAATATGAGATTTAGATTAGAACAGAACAATAATAAATGACCTATTATAAAAGAAAATTGTTAAGGGTTTGCTTTAGACCTACTTTATCGATCGAAAATAGTTTAAAAATGAATTTTGTTTTTTTCCATATGAATAAATATCAGAATTGTTTGTAATCTCTAGCGAAAATATAAAATGTTACAAATGCTTAAAACTATTAATAACTGTTTAAAATAGTTTATAAGTGGGAAATTTGGGACTTACAAAACAATTATGAATAATTTCAAATATTTTTAAACAGTTTCAAAAAGTTTTGAAAAGTTCGAAATGATTTCAAACAGTGTTTAATAGTATTGAATTTGTTATGTTTGAAAGTTATAAATTATTTTAAATATTCAAAATATTTCATAACAATTTTGAATCAATATAATCTATCGCTTTCTCATAGAAAAAGCATCCCCGTTTAAAAAGTCCAATTGGAATTCCAATTGGAATTTTATGGAAATCCATGATGGAATTCCAATTAGAATTTCAATGAGATTTATACTTATGAATGATTTTCGTTTTCCCCACTAATTCAGAGGGCGAAAAGTTCTTTACGCCCGCCAACATTAATTACTCTAAAAATAAGTAGGAGAAAAGTACTTTTCTCCCGCAAATTCGATTTCTCTTAAATAAAGCGGGAGTAGCGTACTTTTTTCTTGCCGACATCAACTGCTCTAAAAATAAACAGAAGAAAAGAACTGTTCTCTCGCAAATTAGATTTCTCATTAATAAAGCGGGAGAGACGTACTTTTTTCTTGCGAATTCAGAGGGCGAAAAGTTCTCCATGCCCGCCAAATTTAATTACTCTAAAAATTAGCGGGAGAAAAGTACTTTTTTCCGCAAATTCAATTTCTCATGAATAAAGCTGGAAAAGAGTACTTTTTTCTATCGAATTCACAGGGCGAAAAGTTTTTCACGCCCGCCAACAATAAATACTTAAAAAATAAGCGGGAGAAAAGTACTTTTCTCCTGCAAATTCGATTTCTCATGAATAAAGCGGGAGAACTGTACTTTTTCTTGCGAATTCAGAGGGCGAAAAGTTCTTTTTGCCCGCCAACATTAATTGCTTTAAAAATAAGCGGGAAAAAAGTACTTTTTCCACAAAAATTCAATTCCTCTTTAATAAAGCGAGAGATGCGTACTTTTTTCTTGCGAATTCAGAGGGCAAAAGGTTTCTGACGCCCGCCAACATTAATTACTGTAAAAATAACCGGAAAAAATGTACTTTTCTCCCGCAAATTTAATTTTTCTTAAACTAAGCGGGCAAAGCGTACTTTTTTCTTGCGGATTCAGAGAGCGAAAAGTTCTTTACGCCCGCTAATATTAATTGCTCTAATAATAAGCGGGAGAAAAGTACTTTTCTCCTGCAAATTCGATTTCTCATGAATAAAGCGGGAGAACTGTACTTTTTTCTTGCGAATTCAAAGGGCAAAAGGTTTCTGACGCCCGCCAACATTAATTACTGTAAAAATAACCGGAAAAAATGTACTTTTCTCCCGTAAATTTAATTTTTCTTAAACTAAGCGGGCAAAGCGTACTTTTTTCTTGCGGATTCAGAGAGCGAAAAGTTCTTTACGCCCGCTAATATTAATTGCTCTAATAATAAGCGGAAGAAAGGTACTTTTCTCACGCTTATTTTTAGAGTAATTAATGTTAGCGGGCGTAAGGAAGTTTTTGCCCTCTGAATTCGCACGATAAAAGTACGTTTCTCCCGCTTTATTTAAAAGAACTTAAATTTGCAGGAAAAAAGTACTTCTCTTCCGCTTATTTTTAGAGCAATTAATGTTAGCTGGTGTAAAAAACTTTCGCCCTCTGAATTCGCAAGAAAAAAGTACGTTTTTCCCGCTTAATTTAAGAGAAATCGAATTTGCGGGAGAAAAGTACTTTTCTCCCGTTTATTTTTAGTGCAATTAATGATGGCGGGCGTAAAGAACTTTTCGCCCTCTGAATTTGCAAGAAGAAAGAACGCTTTTCCTGCTTTATTTAAGAGAGATTCAATTTGCGGGAGAAAAGTACTTTTCTCCCGCTTATTTTTAGAGAAATTAATGTTGTCGGGCGTAAAGAACTTTTCTCCCTCTGAATCAGTGGGAAAAAGCCAAATTATTTATGAGTATAAATCTCATTAGAATCCCGATTAGAATTTCATCACGGATTTCCATATTATTCTATTTGGAATTCTAATTGGACTTTCAATAGGGGGATTGTATTAATAAAAAAATTATTTTTTCTATTTTTACTAATTTGTGCATATTTGCACTCAGGGAGTGGAAAAAAATGGTTTTTAGAAAATGTGTGTGTGAGTGTGTATTCATTTACCCAATTGGATCTCGAAAACTGCTCGACGGATATGCTTCAAATTTTGCATACAATTTATTTTTTTGACTAATTCGTGCAGAAAATATTTGAAATGGGTTTTCTTAGTGTTCTTTTATTTTCAGAGCCATTTTAAAAATTAGGAAAAAATTTTGATATTTCATTTTATTTAATTTTACGCAAATCACCCGATGAATTTGTTCTTAAATTTGCATGGAAATTATTTGCGATAGCCAAAATAAGGAAAACTTTTGAAAACTAATTTTCTTAACTTAGTTTTAATTATAGAGCATTTTGAAATTTTTGAAAAAATTGTTTGTATTTAGTTAGTAAATTAGATCTCGTAAGCTACTCGATGGATTTGCTTTCAGTTTTGCATAAAATTTATTTTTTTGTCTCACTGGGGGGGAAGCTATTGAAAATTGATTTACTTAGTGTAGTTTTAATTCTAGAGCCATTTCAAAAATTTTTTTTAAATTGGGATTTCTCATTTTTTTGGTATTTTACGTCAACCAATCGAAGAATTTGCTTGAAAATTTATATAGAATTTATTTTCGACTGCCAAAAGAAGAAAAACTTTTGAATACTGATTTTCTTAGCGCGCTTTTAATTTTAGAGCATTTAAAGAATGTTTTTTTTAATTTTTATTTTTCATTTTATTTTTATTTTACGAAAACTATTCAATGGATTTGCTCCGAAATTTGTATGCGAGTTATTAGCTAATGTATGAAGAAAATAAGCTTTGAAAAACTAAAAGTATCTATATATACTAGAACGTTAAAGGTGAACACAGAGCGGGTACTTTTTCTCTTTTTCTAAATATGTTTTCATGTTAACGGGGTTTCCCTATACCCTCTCACTTGCCCCTACTGATTTTGTATACGTACTTTCCTCGTAATCTTATTGTAATAAATAAATATATATATATTACTTGCTCAGTTAAAAAAATATAATTCTAATAAGAAAAATATTTATTTTCCCTAGTCTTCTTACATATCTTTATTTCTTGAACAGTTATAAGTAATTGAAAAAAGTTAAGAAAATTCCACGAATTTGAAAACTATTCGATACGGTAAAAAATATAGAAAAAAATGACTTGGAAAAATTTTACAGCACAAAACGAAATTATCTATTTGAATTTCTTTTTTAATTTTTTATTCTATGTTTCTATTTGAAAAATTATTTTATTACGATAAATTTTACGGAAATTTTAGTATTGTACATTTCTGTATATTTTATTTGAGGAACTAGAAAATTTTACTGCTTCGTTTTTTTATATCAATGGAACTTTATAAGCTACGTATAAACATTTCTTTCTTAATTTTTAAATAATTAATATTAGTAATCTATATTATTAATATATTAATAAATACATAATACATTGAATGAAAAATAACAAATTTTCATTAAAAAATGAACTATAATTTTTGCGAATGTCACACTTCCTAGTTTCTATATATACACTGGAAGCACAGCTTCTGTCGGCCAGTCCCCATGACTGCCACTCCTGTTTTTTTTATTTTACGTAAAGTACTCGATAGATTTGTTTTAAAATTTGCAGGGAAATTATTTGCGACTGCCAAAAGAAGAGAAATTTTCAAAAATTGATTTTTTTAGCGTAGTTTTAATTTTAGAGCATTTTGAAAATTTTGAAAAAGAAATTTAAAAAAAAAATATGTTATTTATTTAGAAAATTAAATCTAGAAAATTAATCAATTTATTTGCTTCAAATTTCGCATACTATTTATTATTTTGTCGAAGTAGGCGGGAAGCTATTGAACATTGATTTTCATAGAGTAATTTTTTCATAGAGTAATTTTTTCATAGAGTAATTTTTTCATAGAGCCATTTTAAGAATTTTAAAAAAATTTTCGAATTTTCAATTTTTTTGGTATTTTACGTAAATTAATTGATGAATTTACATTGAAATTTGCATGGGAGTTATTTTCAACTGACAAAAGAAGGATGACTTTTAAAAACCAATTTCCTTAGCGTAGTTTTAATTTTAGAAAATTAAAAACAAAATTTTTAATATTTTCATTTTCATTTTTTTTTCATTTTACGTAAACTACTCACGTAAAATTTGTATACAAGTTATTTGCTAGTGTCTTTATAAAACAAGCTTTTAAAAAATAATTTTCTTAGTGTAGCTCTTTGATCACTTCTTTTGATTTCTGATTTAACGCTTTTATCAACTCTTTTCTTACTTCCTCACTTTCTCTCTGTCCTTCTATCTCAGATTAATCCTCATTTTTACCCTATTTTCATCCATCCTTGTCTTTCTCTTCCTATTTCCTGATCACTCTCTCACATTCACTAATTTTTCTTGAATAGAAATTGTATTTTACATTTAACGGGATGTCGGTGCTGCTGGACACAATTTTTGATTTTATTATTTTGTTGATATCTTTTTAAATTCGTAATTTAAACAATTGTAATAACTTGTCCGCACTAAAACTATGTTCATACAATAATTTTTATTAAAATAAAAAATCATTTGGACTTGTTATTTTTTATAAGTTTGGAATGAAAATTAGATATCAAGCTCGATAAACCTAACTTCAAAATACTATATACTGAAAAATTGTTTATAACTTTTTATGTATAGTGTTTTAGTAAATTCTGTAAGTTGTCCGCACTGAAGTTTAATATTGCAAATTTTCTTACTGTAATAAAAGAATTCGATCTAACGTACTATTTACTCGTGAATTTGGAATTAAAATAATAATGAATTATTTTAGAAGGCAGCGAACTCCGTCATGCCCTTAAATCACATTTAAAAAAATAAAATCAAATTACTCAATTCAATGAGCTCTATGAAAAAGCATTGCGTCAAAGCACTTAGCAGCGTTTTTTTTTATTAACTTGAACAGTTTTGAATAGTTTAAAACACTTTTAAACAGTTTTAAAAAGTTCATAATGATTTCAAACAGTGTTTCAGAATTTTGTGTTTGTGAAAATTTTTTTATGTATATTAAAATTTATATAATATATACGAGAAAATGTTCACTTTAATTTCAAATTATTCTGTATTGTTCAAAACTGTTTAAAAATATTTACAACTGTTTATAACTGTTTTGAATGTCACGAATTTCATATTTATAAACTATTTTGAACAGTTTTAAACAGTTTCAAACATTTTAAAACAGTTTTGAATAATTTTAAACTATTTTAAACTGTAATTCAGATTTTATATTTTCACTAGGGATTGGAGATATCTTCTTCTTCTCTATTTTATTGCTAGTGGGTCTCTTTATCGCCTTGGACTGAGGCCCATGATTTCACCTTAATCATGTAATTTTTATTGCCCAGGGGAATTTTCTGATTGGTTTTTCTTGGTCTCCTATTTTTATTTCACATAAAATAATTCAGAAAAATTTTTCCAAAATTTTGCCAGAGATAAAACTTCGGTCCACTACAGCATGAGCCAAGAGTCTTAGCCCCTGCGCTACCACCGCTTCTACTTATAGGTGTGAACTTATTTTGAATACATGAGAAGCAGAAGCGTGTAAATATGTATAAATTTAAAGAACAAGCTGAGAAAAATCATCCCTACTGAAAATATTATATGAGCTCTCATGTGAGATCTCATATGAAATCGCCTATAAAATTTTATATATATATTCATTGAATTTTGAAAATAAAATAAATATATGTGAGATCTAATGTCAGATCACATATATATTTATTTTATTTTAAAAATTCAACGAATATATATTCGATTTCATATACGATCTCGTAGGCGATTTCATATGACATCTCATATGCGATCTCGTGTGCGATCTCATATGTGATCTCACATGGGATCTCTTATATATTTTATTCAATTTAAAAAATTTAAAAAAGATATTTATTACACAGGCCTACAAATATTGGGGTCATGGAAGTTGTTGGAAAATGGAGGGTCGTTTCCGAAGTAATTTTTTCCGTAGAATCCGAATCCGGGGTCCGAATTGCTCTATCACGTCAGGATTTTGAGATATTTGAGGTTTTTTACCCAAAAAATGGCGTTTTTGGCTACTTTTGAGGTTATGTACAGAAGAGACAAAATTTTTTGGGAGTTTTTTTTAGTTGCATCTTATAGCACTACTCTTCCTCTTTAATTTAAGAGTCGCAGAGTTCAATTACGATTTTTCTACACCAAGTTACGCCAATTTGAAATTACGAGATATGTCCTATTAATTGCATGACCATTTGCATTGAATACGTTGAGGCAGACATTTGTGTACTGGGTATTTTTTCTTCAAAATTTTTACTTGGGGATTTTTGGGGTTACTGATTACGAATATAAGGTTGAGATATTAAAATTTTCAAATTCAAGATGGCGGATTCAAAATGGCGTATAAAAATTTTCAAAAAACATTGCAAATATGAAACATATTTTCATTTTCTGCTATCTAATAACTTTTGTTGTTACGATAAACATAATACATTATAGTAATTTATATTTACACAGGTATCGTGACATTGAATTTGACCTTCAGCTTGATCTTCAAGTGCATTTCAAGTTAAACTTTTTTTTACATTTAGCATTACCCAGGAACAACGACGTGGACGTAGTAAAATCTGTTCCCTTTGGGGTGCTGGATTTACGTGAGTCCCCTCGCCTCTCACGATCGGGGTGCTTAATTTACGTGAGTCCCCTTGCCTCTCACGATCGGGGTGCTTAATTTACGTGAGTTCCCTCGCCTCTCACGATCGAGGTGCTTAATTTACGTGAGTCCCCTCGCCTCTCACGATTAGAAACTATTTCAGTTTAACTTATGGAATCTTTTTTTTTGATCTAGTAAAGATCTTGACCCAGACCGTCTTTTATGACGAACATTTAGCTCATCTCGTTGAAGACACCAGCAATAGTCCGCTAACATTGTTGGAGACCATTTACCCTGATAACGTCTTTCCATTTCTTTGAGGTCCTGATGAGATCGCTCACCTTGCTCTTCGCTTACGGCACCTAGATTTTCTGGAAACCATTCTAAATGAGAGTGTAAATAATGCAATTTTACGCTCATATTGCAACCTAAATTCTGAAATTTTTCAATCATATCGTCAACTATTTCTTTGTAATCACTAACTTTATTATTACCCAAAAATCCTTTAACAACTTTTTAAAGCTAATCCAGGCTTCTTTTTCTACATTTGTCATAACCTGTTCAACCTCTGTTGTTTTCATTAATTCTCTTATTTGTGGTCCAACAAATATTCCTTCTTTTATCTTCGCCTCACTTAAATAAGGGAATTTATCTCTAAGATATTGAAATAATGCACCATCGGTATCAAGAGCCTTTACAAATTGCTTCATTAAGAGGAGGTCACGTATCTCTGTCCTTTTCTAATCAAAGAATTGAGTTTTTTACAGAAACTAATAACTTTAGCAAAAAATAAAGAGAAAGCCGCATCTCGTAATGAAAAAAGCTATATTTTCTTTGATAAGAAAGAATTAATTTTATTGCTTCGTTTTCAAGAAAACCTTGAAAAACTCAAATCATAGAGGTTAGGGTGGACAATTTGGTTTTTCAAGGTTTTCTTGAGAACGAAGCAATAAAATTAATTTTTTCTTATCAAAGAAAATATTGCTTTTTCTGATACAAGATGCGGCTTTCTCTTCATTTTTTGATAAAGTTATTAGTTTTTGTAAAAAAATCATTTCTTTGATTAGAAAAGGACAGAGATACGTGACCTCCTCTTAATCCTAATTTTATATGAAGCGGAGGCAAAAAAAATTTTTTAGAGTCAATTAACGGTTGTTGAATAATGTTGGGATCTCCAGGTTTTAAAGTTTTACGAAGAGGCCAATCCTTTGTAACGTAATGCTTAACTCTATCTCTGCTATCCACAAACATATAAAGCACGGATATTTTGTATAACCCAATTGTTGTCCAAGCAGCATTGAAACCATTTTTAAGTCTCCGCATACTTCCCATTTATGCTGTTCATATTTTATTGCTTTAAGAATAGTTTCTACATTTTCATATGATTCCTTTAGGTGTACAGAATGAGCAATAGGTATTGACGCATATTTATTTGAGTTATGCAATAAAACTGCTTTCAAACTTGTTTTTGAGGAATCAATAAACAATCTCCATTGATCAGTATCATAACGAAGTTCTAATTTTTCAATTAAGCCTTTAACATCATTACAAAAAACATATTCATCACATGCAGAATAATACTCAACTAATTCCTTCTCTCGATTACGATACCAACTAAAAGTAGTTCCTGGAGCAAGAAGGTGTTTCTCTTGAAGTCTTGATCCTAACAACTCAGATTTTTCTTTCGACAAGCCTAAATCTCTGACTAAATCATTTAAAGAAGCCTGATCAAATAAAATAGGAGCATCAGAGGTTGATTCGATGTCTTCAAAATCCTGATTTTCAATATCGTCACAGACTGTATGGTCTTCAACATTTATTCTTACAAATGGAGGGCTTGGAGGAACATCTCCAGATGCAAAAGGAATAGGCTTCGTTACGCTTGCTACATTCGGATATTTTATATTACAAGCATTTTTAATATTATATCCAAATGTTTTGGTTAAACAGAAATAACATTCATTGTGGCTAACAGGTTCACACCAAATTGCAGGAGTTTTGAAAGGCATTGGTGTTACTTCTTTATGGGCATTATACCAACGTCTTAATGTTTCAACACATGATTTACAAGCCGTATGTGGAACCTAAGACTTATCCTGATTAGTTATCGAAATATTGAAGTAATTAAGATAAAATATTTTTATCGTTTCATTGATTTTCATCGCATTTTTTGCGAACACGAAGCGACTACAAATGTAGCAAAAGCTGTCAGGATTATTTAAACACTTACGCGAGGTCATTATTGAAATGATCAACAGTTAGAATATTTAATTTAATACTTTATACCTCCAACGAGTTGTTAACCAACAGATCAAATACAAATATTCACAAAATTTTTTCCAAAAAATAAGGCACCATGAACGAAAAATTAAGAGCTATCTAGTAAATTGTTGCTTAAAATGTTATTAAAAAAATGATTTATTTGCGATTACAATAAATACAGAATCAATACAAATGGTCTTTTTTGTACAAATAATAAAAAATTGTATATCAATGAGACGGGGCAAAATTATACTAAATGATTCACACTAAAGAAATGTATGCTTAAAGGAATTCCAAAGTGAGACGGGGCAAAATTAAAAAGAAAACATGTTTTAATATTGGCGAAGGGACTCCCGCTCGTAATTTCAAATTGGCGTAACTTGGTGTAGAAAAATCGTAATTGAACTCTGCGACTCTTAAATTAAAGAGGAAGAGTAGTGCTATAAGATGCAACTAAAAAAAAAACTCCCAAAAAATTTTGTCTCTTCTGTACATAACCTCAAAAGTAGCCAAAAACGCCATTTTTTGGGTAAAAAACCTCAAATATCTCAAAATCCTGACGTGATAGAGCAATTCGGACCCCGGATTCGGATTCTACGCAAAAAATTACTTCGGAAATGACCCTCCACTTTTTGACAACAAAACCATGTTGGCCTGTGTTATTATTTTGTCTTGTTCTTTAAATTTTGACACTAGCTATATTAATACAATCATTTTAGTTAAAATAAAAAATCCTTTGGAGCTGTTATTTTTTTATGAACTTAGATTGCAAATTAGATATCAAAGTTGACAAATCTAACCTCAAAACACTATAAATAGAAAACTTGTATGTGACTTTTTAAGTATAAGATTTAGGTAGATTTCTTAAGTTGTCGGCACTCAAGTTGAACCCTACTAATTTTTTTATTAAAGTGAAAAACCCCGATTAAATGCACCATTTACTCATAAACTTGGATCAGAAATATTATCAGGAGGGGAAGCTTCACCATGCCCTTAACGTATTTCATTACACTAATATTATAAATACGTATTCGAACACTAGAACATCATCATATTCGATAAATTTAATGGAGCCATAAGGCCCACTGCATCTTGCCCAGGGTCAGTAGTTCTTATTTTGGCCACTTCATTTAATTTGCATTGTATTTCATGGTGTCACTTTCCAATTAAGGATCAGCTTTCGACTAACTTTACCGATCGAACATAGCTAAAAAAGATATTTAGTTTTTATTTATTTTTTCGGCTTGATCTTTGAATTTTAATAAATATACACGCTTCCGTTTCTCATTAGTGAAAATGAATAGATATTTACAAGTGAAAGCAATTCTGATATATATTTATTAAAAATAAACGAAATTACTTCTTTCACTACTTTGGATAAGTAAAAAATGTCTGAAACCTCGTCTAAAACTGACCTTTAACATGACGAATAGTATAATAATAAAATATGTGTATTATCGTACTTTTAACATTTAGACTTACATTGCATGCAAATATAATTCTTATTATGAAAACTATGTGAATAGTCTGTATAAATATAATTATATATTATAGCAACGAAGATAGACGCTTATAAAAGCGTACTTCTGGGTTAACTTTGGGGGCCCAGCTTTTGGAGGACATTTAACATTACGTGTATATCTATATATATGAAAACATCGGTATATATAGATAAAGAAATACATGGGATTTTAGTAGCGCCACCATGCGGCTGGAGGACATAAGCTTAGATTTTGAGCCCCTGTCCGCCCATTTAAAGTACGCTTCTATAAGCGTCTATCTTCATTGATTATAGTTTGAAATTGTATTCAAGCACGATTTAAAAATTTTTCAGATTACGTTAGATTCACGTCTGAATTAGAAAAACAAGCAATAAGATTGCGATGATACTCTAAAATAAAAGTAAAATCAATGATTCTTGAGTTATAAAAACCTATATTATTTAAATCTGTATGATGCTATTGTAAATGATATGTAAAAATAATTTATCAGTATGATGAAAAAAAGATATTAAGTACTAAGTCACTGTCAGTTCATTGAAGGTAGTTTGTCATAATGTTCTAAGACATAAATAAAGCTGCAACTATTTTTACGACAACATGCAAATTGTGTAACGATTGGTAAGACGTGTTATGTCGTAAATCTAAACCAGATGCAGCGTGCGTCATAGAACGACACTACCTATTGATTAGAAAAACTGTCATTAATCAGTGAACTGACCCCGATCCTCGTATACATGATTTTGTCTGTGATATGATATAAGTAACTCAATTTGTGAATACACAAATTATGTATAAACCTTTGTATACGAACGGCATCGCTCCAGACCTCACTTAAAAGTGATGGCCTTCTCTAGTGTAAATGGCGATGTGCATAATTGTAGTGACTAGTATCTTAACTATTACTTGTAAATATTGTCTGAATCTTCGTAAAAAATTTGTTTGTTTTTATTATTATTCAATCGCCAAGTATAATCATGCTCGAAAATAGTTTAAAACCATAATCCATAATAGCATGCTTTAGATAACGATTGTTCTATAGATGTAGAGCAGAATCATTTAATCTTAATGTTAGAATATATATAAATTAATTGAATTATAGACCAAATTTCAGATTTGTTGTTGCTGAAATTGATTGCAGCTATAAGTATGGGAGAAAATAAAATTTTTTTGCACATGAAATTTTTTTGTGAGATCTCACGCGTGAAAATATTTTTTTTTTCACACAAGATCTTACATGAGATCTCACGTGAGATGTCATGTGAGATCAGGTATCGGGAAAAATTGATTTTTTTGCACACGAGATCTCACGTGAGATCAGGTATCAGGAAAAATAAAATTTCTCATGTGAGTTCCTATATAAGATCTCGTTTCATTTTCAATCATGAGAGTTCATGTGAGATCTCATGTGAGATTTCATGTCATTTTTTTCAGTAGGGTTTATTTGACACCCCTAACATTTTTTAATCTTTACCGAACTGATAAAATAGTTGACTATGCTTTTATATAAGCTATTAAAACTCCATTCAGGCGTAAAAAAATTTTTTGAGATAGCTGTATAGTCAAAATGCGGATGAAAAATTACAAAAATGTACCTACAATTCAATATTTTTGAATTTTTAATGGCCCTATTGTATAGTCGAGTATTTCGCACTTATACGATATTAAATTTCCCTGTCAAAAAAAACTACGTGGGATCCCACATGGGGACCCACATGGGGGCACCCACGTAGTTTTTCTTGACAGGGTAAAGATGAAGACCTTTAATCTACTTTTTTTTAAATATTTTTGCTACACCAGAACCAGAGATATCTACATATAATTTGATAAAAAATTTGTATCATCAAATTGGTAAGTCTGTTAAATTGGATCTATAAATTTTTTTTGCTCAACTTTTGTATGAACATCTCTTGAAAAGTATCTTCAAGAGAAAACTGAAGGTCTTGAATTTTACTTTATCATTTTGTATATAATAAACTCCAAATCTATGTACAAAACTAACATTAACGCAAATGAGCAAATGGAAAAATTTTATGAAAATATAATTATATTCTGCGATCTTGGATGAATTTAAAAATAATATTCCTCTTTAGATTTTCATGTTGTATGTAATAAAAACACAAACAATAAAAATACTTTTAAATGATTTTCGATATTGGTTATTTACGTTTCGCTTGTGATAGTTTCATGAATACGAGACGTTGTATCGTAGAAAAATAAACCAAATAAATAGAATGTCAAAGTTGGAATTTGAAAAGAAATTAATTTTTTGTTCTTTATTTTCGCACTGTTATAGATATTTTTTTAAAAACTTAATATATCACGGTGGTCCGGAACAATCGTCAAATGCGATGGAAAATCATCTTCAATTTTCTTAGAAAAATCGATTAAAGAACTCTCAAATAGCATAAATCTTAAATATTAACTACATCTATTTAGCCGTTTTTAAAAAAGGTCGCTTTAAAAATTTATTTTTTTATTGGATTATGGTAATAAGTTTCACACATATCATAATTAAACGTCAATAGTTAATAAATGCGCATTATATAGATTCAAAGAACAGTGAACTCATATTCTGTAGATAAGGAAACCGTACGGAGACGAATCGATATTGAAAAATAAAAATGAAAAATTTTTAAGTTTTTTTATCAACGATAAAGAAATATTTTGCACCTACTCGTGTCAAATTAATCGTAAATATTAGGGAAAAAAAATTATTGTTATTTGCAGCATAAATTTGGTGTGGACCTATATCGAATGTGATTAACTGATTTTGGGAAAGACAAGAGTGGGAATCTTGAGAGCTTTTGACGAAGATTTCGTAGAAAATCGTTCCTTTACAATCCCGTAGGAGGACCTCACTCGGCCGAGGACTATAGAGGGTGTCCCATTTTAATGTATCACCACTGATATCTCTTCAGATATGCAATTTCACGATAAATGTTCCAGATACTAAATACTTTTTTCCAAGATATTTAAAAAAAAAATATTTTTTTTATAAAAGATACGTATTTTTTCGGAGAATCCGACTATAAAATAAAAATAATGTGTTTCCATTAAAAAAAACCAAATATAACCTTGATTTGACCTTGAAAATGCTTTTCAAGGGCAACGACAAGCATATTTTTGGATGGCCCCCCCAAGTTCCACAACTTTTGTCTGAAACATTTTTCATGAAATTGCATATCTGAAGAGATATCAGTAGTGATACATTAAAATGGGACACCCTCTATAGTCCTCGGCCAAGTGAGGTCCTTCTAGGGGATTGTAAAGGAACGATTTTCTAGGAAATCTTCGTCAAAAGCTCTCAAGATTCCCACTCTTGTCTTTCCCAAAATCAGTTAATCACATTCGATATAGGTCCCCACCAAATTCATGCTGCAAATAACAATAATTTTTTTTCCCTAATATTTACGATCAATTTGACACAAGTAGGTGCAAAATATTTCTTTATCGTTGATAAAAAAACTTAAAAATTTTTCATTTTTATTTTTCAATATCGATTCGTCTCTGTACGGTTTCCTTATTTACAGGACATTAATTAATTGTGCTTTGAATTCATATAATGCACATTTATTTACTATTGTCCTTTAATTATGATATATGCAATACGTATTACCATCAACCAATAAAAAATGAAAATTTTAAAACGCCTTTTTTTAAAATGGCCGAATAGATTTAGTAAATTTTTAAATTTATCTGAAATCGCAGAATATAATTGTATTTTCATAGAATTTTCTCATTTGCTCAATTGCGCTCATTGTAGTTTTGTACATAGGTTTGAAGTTTGTCATATACAAAATAATAAAGTAAAATTTAAGACCCTCAGTTTTCTTTTGAAGATACTTTTTAAGAGATGTTTATACAAAAGTAGAGCAAAAAAAATTTATATTATAGATCCAAATAATATAGATCCAAATTAACAGATTCACCAATTTGATGATTCAAATTTTTTATCAAATTATATAAAGATATCTCTGGTTCTAATGTAGCAAAAATATTTTAAAAAAGTAAATAAAAAGTCTTCATCTTTACTTTAATATCATATAAGTGCAAAATACTCAACTATACGATAAGATCATTAAAAATTCAAAAATATTGAATTTTAGGTACATTTTTGTAATTTTTCATCTACATTTCGATTTTGCAGCTATTTAAAAAAAATTGTTTACGTCTGAATAGAGTTTTAGTAGCTTATATATAAGTATAGTCAACTACTTAGACAGTTTGGTAAACTTTAGAAAATGTTAGGGGTGTCAAATAAATGACAACATTGAAAAGTAGGAAAAGAAATTCAAAAAATAGTTCTTTGACAGGTGCGGGTGGTTGCACTGAATTCAAGAGCGATATATCAATATATTTCTTAATTTTTAGTGACACATTAATGATTTAAGGGCTGGGAGTAAGATTTTTTTCAACTTTGGAAGATGAGGAACAACCTAATATATATATATATATATATATATATATATATATATATATATATATATATATATATATATATATATATATGGAAATTGTATTAACTTATACCGATTATAACTTTTGCAATTCAGCATATTTAAAAAAACAAAAAAATTAGGTTCTTTTATTTTTTTTTGTGTTTTACCTGATGAATATAATGGGTTTTTTCATAAAAAATGCTTCTCATTAATCGTCAGACCGACATAATTGTTTATCAATAGCGATTTTAAATCACTAGGTGGCGTTTTTCTAAGTTTTGTCATCCCTTATACAAATTTTAAAGACACATTAGATATAAGAAGCCAGACACTCTGGATCGTAGAAGCTCTTCGACCTACGAGAAATTATTAAATATACGTGTAGAAAAAACGCATTTTTTGTCAATAGGGTCAAAATAAAGTATGATAAATACTCTTTATAGTCCAATCAATAGAGCAAAAAAGAGGCTATTTTAGACATTAATTAGGGGCTTAATGAAACCTATATAAGGCTGATTCCATTTCAAATCGAACAGTCAGTATACACTCAAGTCACCAATTACTGCGCTAATGGAGTATGTTATTCTACCCTAAAAATAAGGGTATACGTATTTTTTATTTTGCTGAAATATCAAAATTGCATCAGATATGCACTTTTGAAAATTGCATACAAAAACTAAATGTTAAAACTGAAAATGTTGAAGATAACTTTAGAGGGCTATCGTTTTACCAATTTTCAATGAATTTTGGTAAACCTTATTTTGTTTTATTATGTTTTAAGCCCTCTTTAATTCAGTGCAAGAAATTTCAAAAAAGACTCAAAAATGACTAAGATATGTGCGTTTTACCAAAAAATGCACTTTTTATGCACATGAATTTTTCTCGAAAAACCCATTTTTTTTTGCTGAAATTTTTTCGGCTCATAGAGGACCAAATTACCTATCTAATGGTACTTGGTTGATCCCATACTTATTTGTTTGAAACAAGAAAAAAAATTCACAAATTTTATTGGTGAAAAATTTTTGTATATAAGTTCGGAAATTTTAAGCAATGTAGATTTAAACACTATCCTTCTTTTAGCATTACCCAGGAACAACGACGTGGACGTAGAAGGTTTCTGTTCCCTTCGGGGTGCTTTTTCAAAGTGAGTTCCCCTTGCCTCTCACTGTTGGGATGCGTCAAAAATATAATTATAAATAATTACTTTTTTTTATTTTTGCACTTATTATTTTTAGTTCTAAGTGTAGCCTTACGACGTTTGACTTTTTTTTTCTTGTCTTTCACTTTAGTCAGTGCATGTATAGCTTTTCTGCCAACAAATATATGCGATTTCAATTCCCCAAGTTGTTTTAACCACATATGACTTTTTTGAATCCCATTATATTTAGGAACTGTATTCCATTAAATATTTTTTTCTTTTCTAAATTTTTCAATCTCATTTGTTGGTAATAATATGATTTTGATTGCACTGGTGTACTTTTGAACCCAATTTATAAAATCGTCAGCATTTTGTATCGATTCTTCATGAATTCTTTTTAAGTTATGTGAAGTAGCATAATGCTTTAGAGGCCCACCTATTCCGTCAACGGCTCCTTTCCCATGACCAGTCGCAGAAAATAACCATTTCATTTGATAAGAAAAATGTTTGAATTCATGTAGCTGAAAACGATTTTTAAATTGGCTTGCAGCTCCATCTGATATAATAGTGACTTTAGTAACTAAATCATTTTTCATAAGATCGATAATTTCATTTATTGCTCATGGCGCATATGCAGTATCATGCTTTTTGTCGTCACTAGCGATTGCAAAGCTTTGCGTTATCTCTCCTTGGTAACAGACTGCAGTAAAAATAGAAATTTGGTTATTTACCCAATGATTTCCTTGAACCGCTTTATTATTTATTACAGACCAATTTTCTGCAAAATCAACGTGGATAATTAACTTAGTAGGATCAGCTTTACCTTCTTCTTTTTCTTTTTTTATAGCTTCACGTTGAATATTTTTTATGTATACGTGAGTACTTGCTTTTAGTGCGCAGATTGAAAATTTTTCTTTAAAAACTGATAAGCTTACTGTTTGTTTGATAAGATTACCATTATCCCACAAAGCAAACGTAATTTCATCTTCACAATTTTCTTTCAGTTTTAACAATTTTAATATGATACCCTCACTACCGGGGCAATAATTGCATTCTTGCAAGAAACACGAATCAGATGGTTCAGAACACAACATTGCGTTAGTTATTTCTGAACGAATTAAATCTAATTCAGAATTATTATCGCCTCTAAAACGAATTAAACTTGTAAGAAACAGTTCAAAATTTTCGCAATGTACACAAAGACAAGTTTCCTTCACAGGGCTTGTTAAGACGAAACTTGGTCTTAGACTATAGAATTTCGATTTTCCTATTTGTAAGTTTGGATTTTCTTGTCTTAATTGACTATATGTTTCTTTTGAGCTTCGAGTAAGAAACCGTTTAACTTTTTTAGTTTTTGTATTATTAACTTTAACAGTAACAACATCAGATTTATTTGGACTTTGTCTACTACAATTAAAATCTTCATTTAAAAAATATTCCATAGCGATATTTTTTGTATTTCCATCAATAGGATGACCAGTATATGAATCAGGCTCCGAATAAACTCCTTTATTTTTCACGAGATTTCTTGATTCATTTATCATATACTCGCTTATATTCGGGAATAGTGAGCAAATTTTTATTTTGCTTAATTTTGAAGGTAGTAGAGTTAGAAGTTTTATTTTCTCTGAAACAGAAGAACATTTTTCTAAAGCCGATTTAAAATTTTCTACAAATTCGTTCCAATAGTTTTCAGTCGAACTTTTGTCCGATTCTATTGATTTAACTGAAATGTTATACGCATCTTTTAATTTACTTCCGACAGTAGCAGAAAAAGCTGAAATTAAAGATTTTTTCTTTTTAGATACGTAATTTTCTGTTAAATTTTTAGGTATTGCAGTTTTTCTTTTTAGCGGCGAGACGCATTAAGGTAAAATTGTATTAATACTCTCGTTTAATTCCTGTATTCGTTCGGGTGTCTTGGGGATAAGATCATCATGTTTTCCGCTAAAAAGTTCAGTGATTTCATTTTCAGATGTAGATTCAAGATCACTTAAAATCATTTTTGATATGTGTTCATGGCAATTTTTGCATACATTAGTAGAGGGCAGTATCTTTAAATCTGGATAAAGCTGTGCCAAATTAATGGCCAAATCTTACGACGGTCTAAAACGTAAATTTCTGCTTTTATAAACTACCTTCTTATGCATTTGAAAAAAATCGGGACATCGAATTCTTGTAGAAGAGTCAATTTCGGACATCGTAATTGCAGAGTTTTGTGTACTTTTTTACAAGTCCGAAAAGTACCTTTCAAAGCAGACGTAAGAATAACTAGCTTGTATATAACAACTCTTATATGCTGTTTTGGTTACGCGAGGTATTTGTCCGCAAATGAGCCTCCTACTGTCTGTACATCGAAACATACATAATATAGATATACACGAATAGAATTATTATTTTCCATTTTTTAATATTTATTTTTATATTACGAATTTTTATATATATATATATATATCACTATTGATGATATATACATACATACAAAGGTAAACAAATAATGAGCTGAGCATGCGACAGCGTTGGAATGAACATTGTTTAAGACTTTCGAACGTATATACAAAAATTTTTCACCAATAAAATTTGTGAATTTTTTTTCTCGTTTCAAACAAATGAGTACGGGATCAACCAAATACCATTAGATAGGTAATTTGGTCCTCTATGAGCACAAAAAATTTCAGCAAAAAAAAAAATGGGTTTTTCGAGAAAAATTCATGTGCATAAAAAGTGCATTTTTTGGTAAAATGCACATATCTTAGTCATTTTTTAGTCTTTTTTGAAATTTCTTGCACTGAATTAAAGAGGGCTTAAAACATAATAAAACAAAATAAGGTTTACCAAAATTCATTGAAAATTGGTAAAACGATAGCCCTCTAAAGTTATTTTCAACATTTTCAGTTTTAACATTTAGTTTTTGTATGCAATTTTCAAAAGTGCATATCTGATGCAATTTTGATATTTCAGCAAAATAAAAAAATACGTATACCCTTATTTTTAGGGTAGAATAACATACTCCATTAGCGCAGTAATTGGTGACTTGAGTGTAATCTGACTGTTCAATTTGAAATGAAATCAGCCATAAAGTTGTTAAGGGCGATAAAAAAACATACCCTATATAAAATGTAACAAAAAAAGCGGTGGATAATGCTCCAGGAGGCTGCAAAGTTGGCCAAAACAGCTTTCTCAATTCTCTGAAGCAACCTATGCATTTTAGCAAAAAAAGTAATTAATAAAAGTATTATAGAATAAAAAAACCTACAATTTGAGTACTGCCTCGATTATTTCCGTCAATCAGTTATTGCAAAAAAGCCAAAAAACCATAAAAAATGGCCATTTCTTGTATATCAATTGTTTATTGCAAAAATAATTTTTTAAATATTTTTGAACTTTTAAAATGAAGCTTACATGAATACGAACAAAAAGAGAGGTTGTGACAGCAAATTGGTTAATTTGTTGCTGAGATATTCTTTATTGTTTATCCCAAAAAGCATAATGTTTATTGCTATAATTTTTTTTTGGCTGAACATATTGAGTTGCATAAGGGCTCAAACTCTTCATGGAGGTTAAAATTTTCATATTTTGTTAAGAGCGAATGAGAAAATTGAATTTCAATATTTTTTATAACGCTTTAAAGAAGTGGGTGTTTTTTTATAAATAAATGAAGCTGGGGCTTTATTGGCTGGGGCGAATTTGCTATTTGAATATTCTTTTAGCTGTGTTCGAAACGAAGATTTTAAAAAAAAGAACGCTCTAAGGCCAATAGGAGCCGAGATGAGATTTTTTTTTAAATGACAGCCACTTTGTTTATAACAATTAAGAAACGAATCAAGCGTCATTTTCTAGTTAGACTTATATTTTAAAAATCTATGGTTGGATTTTTAAAAATGCGACTCTTTATTATTAAAATTAAAATACTAATATCATACAAATAATAACGTCAAGGTCGGAGTCGTAGTGGGGATGCTTATCTTTGCGCGTGAGGAAAGTTATCGAAGGACCCCGTTCCAATGAAATCGTAAAAATTAACCGTATCTCCGTAAATAATGGACCGATTTTGATGTTTTTTTTAATTTGGGGTACCTTGAAAAATTATTAATATTGGTGCAAATAGTTTTTCAGAATAGGGTATATTTAAGTTAAAACAACTGTACCTATTACGGACACCTTAGACACAAATGATTGTTGTGGCTCACTAAATCAATATTTTTAGATTTGTAATGTCTCATTTTGAAGCTAAAAGCAAGAACTTTAAAGTAGATAAGCTATAGGTTTACTGGATCACCTGGATTCTGGATCACCCCCTCTCTCCTCAAAGTGATCGAGAATCGAACGTGTATATAAGCCCATAAGAGTATCCCCTTCTTCGAGCGATTTTTTAAATTTCAGTTTTTACTCACGCCCACTCTTTCCTACTCTATATGATTTAGAATCCAATGTGTGTGTAAACCCAGAAGAGTTACCTTTTTTTTGTTTGATTTGTAGGAGGCCCCATACGGTTGGGAGTCCCAAGATGTTTTTCTTTTGAAAGATTAATGTTTACGATTCCATGTTTTTCTTTTTTTCATCTCTATGACTTTTTTCTTTAAGCCACCTGCTTTTGATCGATAGATATTTTTCCTCTGGTCACTTTCACAATACTTTACTATTCAATGTTATTTGTTTTCATTTTGTGGAAAAGAGACCTTTTTCTTTTCGTAAAAATATGTTTTCTTTTACTGAGGAATTTTTAAAAGATTAATGTTGACAATTGCGTGTTTTTCAAAATTTTCATCTCTTTGACTTTTTTCTTTGAGCCACCTGCTTCTAAACAACCGAATATTTTTCCTCATCTTCTTTAAATAAGAGTTATCTTTTTTTAAAACAAGATGAGAAAAGATAGCTGACCTTTTTAATAAATTTTCTTCTCAAAAAAAGATTTTCTTTCAAAAAGATAAAAACAGGGTATAAAAACAGTGACTTTAAAAAAAAAATGTATTAGAAGTCAAATTTATAGTTTCCTTATGTATTATATCTTAAAGGTTGCATGATTCATTATTTTCATGCAACTGCGACTCAAAAAAGAACATACACACAGTGTACTGCATTGAGAAAAAGGACATTCTTTTCCTTCTGTCCTAAAAGCAGGTAAATTTTCGTGCAACGTTCAAGAAAACGCATAGTGGGCAGCACTACGAAAAAGACTCTCCATCCACCGAAAAACTTTACGTTTGCTAGTGACCCTTTCTCTTTTGCTTTCCCACAGCGCCACTCAGTCGGCGCAGTCAGTGTGCTGAAAACGGACTCTGATTGCTCCGATAATCTTAATGCAATCGGCGCTTCACACAACGCTGAAGGATACATGCAGCGCCTAAAGTCTTTGAGTGCAGGTATACACAGAAAACTCTAAATACCATAAAGCACTGATCCGAAAATAGCAAGAACTTAAAAATTGTAGCTGGCACTCGTTTTTTTTCGGTCCCGTCATTGTTTTACCTCTGCATATTTTTTTTCTTTTTTCATCTATATGACTGTTTCTTTAAGCCACCTACTCCTGATTGATGGATATTTTCCCTTTGGTGTCTTTTATAATACTTTACTATTCAAAGTCACTTGTTTTCATTTTGTGGGAAAGAGACCTTTTTTTCCTTTTCGTAAAAATATGTTTTCTTTTACTTAGAAAGGAAGCCTTCTTTGTTTTTCATGTTTATAATCTTACGATCTTTTTTTTCTTTCAAAACACCTATTTCTTTAAAAATTGAAACTCTTATTGTGCCCATTCTACACATATGTATTAAGTTTAAAACATAAGGTTATTGGTGAATTTTTTTCTTTTCAGAAAAGGTTTTCTCGACAGGTTTATATTTTTGAAAGTCACCTGTCATTTTATTTTTTTTTTTTGAAAAGAGAGATCTTTTACTCTATTCCTAAAACGATATATTGGTCATATAATTTTGAGAACGAAGCCCTTTGCGAATGCATTCTTTTTTAGATTGAAGAGAGGGCGTGGAAAATATTCGAAGGGTTGTCAAAAAATTTTTTTCTGGTAGGTAATTTTTGTAAATTTTTTTTGTATAAATACCCAGGCACATGTCATGTTCAGTATCCAGTCTTTTCCCAAGCTCCGGCAAGTTTTCATTAGATTGAACTTTGGTAAATTTAAAAAAAAATAATGCCTAACAAATCGAAAGATAGTGTCCGAGTCATGCGAGATCGTATTCAATGGCTGGTGAGGAATGGCTCATTATTATTAGTAATGATGGATCATTCGAGTTGGGTAATGGATGCCATTAGAGCACGTAAGTATATTTATTTTTTAATAATTATTTCCTCATAATTAAAAAAATTTTTTTTGTATTTTTTATAATTTAATCTTTTTTCTTGTTTTAGTGCCACCGCCACCGGTGAGTGCCTCAATGCAGCAGCTATTTGAGGAGATGGAAACCCCTAGGGCAAGCCCAAGGCCGAGCCCAAGCCCGAGCCCAGTAAAACGCACATTAAAAAGAACGGGTTCTTCGAGGGTCAGGACGTCCAGCTCGAGTTCGAGTTATAGTGGCACCTCATCCACTTGTTCCTCGTGCCACTCAAAGAAATCAAAAACGGTCAGGACATTCTACAACGCAGAAGGTAAATTTTATTTTCTTATTACACAATTCAAAATTGAATTTTTATATTAAATTTACTATATTTTTTCTGTTTCAGAATCAAAGAAGGTTGCAGCCACTCCTCTTCGGGAGAACTCACCGATAGCCGGACCTTCAGGTCTTCAGGATAAGTGAAAAAACAAAAAAAAAAAGAGAAACGCAAAAAATGAAATATTAAATTTATTTTTCTGTTTTAGCATTGAAGAAACCAACAACTCCCGCTCAGGAAAATTCGCCGAAACCTGGACCATCGGGACTTAACATGAGTAAGTATTAAAACATAAAAAAATAATTTGATCCACATAGGTTTATTCATTTAAATAACTAATTAATTTTTTTTTCATTTTCCAGGCATTAATGGCAGTACTTCTCTTCGGGAGAATAGACCTCCTCCTGTAAGATGAATCTTGCGGCTTAAGCTCGGGAAAAAAATCATGATGAATGTCAGGCTCCCTAAGTCAAACCAGAAGGATGATGAGAATGTCAGGTTCCCTAAATCAACTCAGGATGATGAGGGAACAGTTTCATCATGCAGTAGTCTGTAATAACCAGCGATGTGACTATTATAGATTGAAAAAATGTATATTTAATAAAAAATTTTATTTATAACCAGCGATGGTGAAATTGTAAAATTTTAATAAAAAAAAATTTATATCAATAAAAATTTAAGTTTTAATAAAAAATAAATGATATTTCATAAAATCTAAGTTCAAACCCATTTATTTCACAAGCCTTCCTAAAAAAAATATAATATAATTCATTTATAAAATTTTTGTTTTTCCTTAAATATGCATATTATAATTAAAAATAGTAGTTGGTTTGAAAATAATAAATTCAGCAAATAAATCATTTATAAAATTTTTATTTTTAAAATCAATCACATAAAATTATTTTTTCTTTTTAGAAATACTATTTAATAAGATGATAATAAAAAAAAAAAAAATTTATTCATTTCCAAAATATAAGCATGTACATTTCATTTTTTTGTTTTGTTCTGCATAATTATCAACTTCATCTACATCATTAATATTTAAGTAATTTCGTAGCCATGCTCGTATAGCAATCGTATTACTAACTGCACACACGGGTCTTTTTCTTCTTATACAGAAAACGTGGTTCAAGCAGACGTGGCGTTTATCACTAATTATTTCTTCTAATGCTGGACAGCCAAAATCTTCAACATTTGAAATTGACCTGCGAATAAAATAAACAGAATAATTAAACTATAATATACACTGCCGTTCAATTGCTTTTGCCCACCCTAGAGTAAAATTTATTAAAATAAAAAGTTTTATATCTCCGGAACTAATGACCGCATCTTCAAAATCCGAACGGCGTTTGAAAAATTGGTCAAAAATCTTTAAAACAAAGTAAGTTTGGTATGAAAAACGTCATTTTTTAATTGCTTATGAAAATGTAAAAAAAAATTTTTTCAACTAATTTTTTTTGCCCACATAAAAGTGAATGCCATTTTTATGGAAATTGTGATGTCGAAAAAAAACCAAATGGGTTTCAAAACTCTAATAGTCCTCTTTAAAATGAGCAAAGTAAAATGTTTCTATGACTTTTTTGACCACAGTTATGATGATTTTCGAAAAAAAGACCTATTTTTTCAATCATGATTATCTCATAAACTAAGAAAGATAGAAAATTTTATATTCAAGAAAAAATGTTTCATTTTTAGTCTAGAATATATATATTTAATGATCAATAAGTTTCGGGAGAAAAATTTTTTTTTACTTATTTTTTTAAGGGAAAATTCATGAGTAATTGGAAAATGACGTTTTTCATACCGGGCTTACTTTATTTAAAAGATTTTTAACCAATTCTTCAAATGCCATTTGGATTTTGAAGATGCGATCATTAGTTCCGGAGATATAAAACATTTTATTTTAATAAATTTTACTCTGGGGTGGGCAAAATCAATTGAACGGCAGTGTAAAAGTATGAAAAAAGTATTAGAAAGTGTTTTTGCCAGTACTAATTTTCCTTATTATATATTTTTTTTTTAATCTTTGATGAATAATTCTAGAGATTATTAAACGAACTTTAGATCTCGTGTGTAAGTTTTCTAACGGCGAATTTACACGTGTACTGGCAGTTTGATAATATAAAGTGTGATGGTGTGAGTAAGGAAACTAATAGATTAAACAATCCAATTTAATCTATTATTAAGTTTGCTCTTTATTAAATTAACAATGCTTCTACTTACAAACCATTCTCGCTAATCTAACTATCTATTAAGTTAAGGCTTTATATGGCGTCGCTTGTAGTAAGGTGCACGGTACAGCTTGGCTAAGGCTTATGGCGACTAAACTGTCGGTTTGCCGGAAGCGAACTGAAAGCCACGCGTTCGTTGCTCAATCAGCGCAACCAACGCGGGGTTTACGACCGTTAAAACAAGGATCTTGCGAGCACGTGGCGGAGCTCGCGCTCTCTGACAAAGAGCGAAAAACGGACGAGCTTGACGACGACGGTTACTGACGTGACTTGACAAGACAAAATACAATGGCCAAATTATACCGCCCGCCACGAATCAAGGTCAACACAATGATTTGTAGTATCAGGATGATGTGGCAAGTAAGAAAAAGGTGGTAAGCTCACCTTGTCCTCTGGTATTCTCACCATATGACCCAATTCTTCATATTCACACATGAAGTCCGAATAAGCCATTTTCACCTCAGGGTGGCGGGTGAAGCGACGCTCCAGACGGCTGAAACAGCCTTCCACGACTTCCTTCATGGGAATATTGATTGGCGTTGAAGCAAACGTTAGCTTAATTACAAAACGTCCTTCAGGTAGACGGTAATGAGACGCTTTAAAATGCTGTACACAAACTTCTTCATCAGGAGTCATTAGAGATGATTTTGGTACCTCCTCGATTTCCTAAAACCGTGTTAGAGCGAGATTAAGGTTTTCACATACAGCCAGATGAATAAACGCTGATGTTGGTTGAATAGCTGGAGTGAAGTTGGCTGAGATGCCACCCTTAATAATCTAGCCAAAGATCGAATTAATAACTGTAACTTTAAGTCCATGGCTGTAACCCTTTTCCAGACCAGGCCTCAAAATAACGACAAACACCTCCGTATCCAATATGCAGCTGATTTTAGCCACTTTCCCAAAGTGTGGATCCGCTAAAGTAAGTTGATCGAATGCCGGCCATGCTGACAATGTAATTTCTTGCCGAGATGCAACGCTTGAGACCTTTTTCAGTACCAACGCTGAAAAAGCAAAAGCGAATTCCTAGTCTAATTTAGACCTTAAGGTGAGAGAAACTCGATTTTTGGCAGTAACTGTCGTGGCTCCTCCTACACCTTTGACTACAACCTCATCTGGTTGTTTGCGGAGCCTAAGAATCTGCACGATTTGTTTGGAAACAAAAGATTCTTCCACGCCTGAATCCAATAAAGCCCGGACAGTTATGCAGTGACCATTAACCGCTTCCAACACTACACATGCTGTAGCTAATATTTTACACGTGATCCTTGTGATGATAAACCAATCACTTGAGTGTGTGACACGGAAGCTTCTGCTGCTACATCCTTTGAAAGTTGAACGATTTGGCCATTTGGATGTATTTTGTGTGGTATTTTTCTCCACAAACAATGCAGCGAACTTTGAGGGTACATGAGTCCACTGAGCGGTTGGCATTGATACAATTTTCACACAATTTTGCTGTTTGCACGTGGATCCAACGTTGATCTTGCCGGTACTTTGTAAACTTGGAATAAAAAGCGAGAAAATGATTTTCATTACAAAATGTACATGTAGATTTATTATTAAATTGATTAAATTTATTATTATTTTGATTGGATTTACTACTATTAGATTTATTAGACTTAGCCATAGCCGCCACGTAAGCTGCAGCATTACGATTCTTCTTTGTAATAAAAGGTCCTTTTGAAGTTTTGTTAGATTGTGGTTGATGATTGCTCTTGTTGTTGTTGGAAATTATTGGTTTAGACATCTTCATCACCACGTGTGTTGAAATCAACGCTTGAATGCGTTCTTCGATGAATGATCGAAGATCCGTCAGTTTGGGAAATCCATTGGCGTGATCTCGACTGACGACCTTTGCCCAAGCTAGCATTAAAGAAAGTGGCATTTTCCGGGTTACAAAGAAGACCATGACGTCATCCCACTGTTGCACTGGACGCTGTAAAGCAATAAAAATGTTAGTGCTTTTATCAACAGTTGAGAGCAACGTATTAAGATGAGAGATAGATTCATGCTTGCTGTCAGGAATATTCAGCAAAGCTTCCATTTGACAAGCAAAGCGAAGTTGCTTGTTATCATACTGTCTGCAAAGGGTAGTCCATGCCTTGTCGAAATTCTCCGCAGTCACCTTTATACCCTTGATCACTTGTGAGGCATGACCTTCCAAGCAATTGGTCAATCTTTGAAACTTGATAATGGGAGCCATGTTCTCATCGTCTTTAACCAAGGAAGTGAATTCGTCCTTGAAGGACTCCCACTCTTGCTGGTTACCATCAAAACGTGGTAGTTTTAATTTTTCCAAAGAGGCCTGGTTGGTTTGTACAGATTGACGCTCCGTTGGACGATCGGTGTGAACAACAGTTGGTGGATTTTGAATTACATGTAGTTTTAACTGGCGTTTGTACCAAGATCTAGCAGACAAAAAATTAGATTGAGTAACTTGCTGCATATTATTAGCGAAATAGGAGCATTCTTTTAACGTATCGGAGAATCTAGCTAGCAGACGATCACGTTCAGAAAATTCTCCCCAATACTGTTCCAGGAGGTTAAGTCTGGTTTCTAACTCCTCACAAGAAAAATTTAAATCAGCTGTTATTTTAGTTGTATCAGCTATTGTTTTGATCAAGTTGGCTGAATGCTTTTGATCAAGAAGCATATTATTCAGCTCTGGGTTTGGACTTTCCTTAGGTGGCATTTTGAATTAGAAAAAAAAATCAAAATCTAATAACGAGCTGACGTGCAAAAGCTGGTAATTGTAATAGATTAATCGGAATTGATTGTGAAGCACACACCAGTAAACTTACTGAGCTTAACTACAGAATGAAATAAACCAAAAAAGGAAAAATATTTGCACTAATTACAAACAATTGTAATTAGGTTTTTATTGTTAAACCTAGGTACATTAGATGCTTTTTAACTTTAGTTTTTTTAATTTTTTGAAAGAAAGGAAATTTCCAAAAAAAAGATCCACAAGTTTTCAATGTAGGTTTTGATGTTGTGAGAGAAAATTGAACAACAAAAACTTTTTTTTAAAAAGAAAAAGAAAATAATTCCTTATATAATTGAAAATTTGGTAGATTGTATTTGTGTCATTTAGCAATGTATAGAAACATATAGATTCATGCAAAAAGATGCCTCAGAAATTCAAGAAATGGTCAAATGCAATTATCTACTGCTAGCATTACGTGTTAGGCAATCTAATGTTTATAGGTTATTATTATTTTTTTTTTAAACGACTAAAATCGACAAAATTTAGTCGCTATGTGAATTTAGCTTCCAGCATTCAGGTTGCTGAAACAAGAGAAAAAAAAAGAAAAATATCTAGTCGATATTAAATTTAAAGTCTTAAGCCATCAAAAGGGACCAAGCTACTCAAACGTTTCAAATATAATTAGATTGCTACCAGTATGGAAGTATAATACTTCTTCCTCAGTGGTTATTACCTGAGATGTTAAAAGCCGCTTAAATACCACTGAGACTATGTTGTAAGGAGCGACGACTATAGCTAATCTCGCTGTAAGTAGAGAGCTGGAGTGGGGCGCTGATGCTTTACCTCCCCCACTGACGTCACTTTGTCGTTACGTTTGAATTTCCAAAACGTAATTAATATAAAGTCGAGAACTGATAACGCTTTTCTCTCACTTTTTCCACTGAAAGTTATGATGTTTCCTTCCTTTTTTCTTTCAGCGAAATACACAGATTAAAACACAGGCTTTAATTATAATTTTTTTTTTTTTTTGATTAGCGAGAAGTTTTACTCTTGTTTGTAAAGATTTGTAGGATAAGTCAAATTGAATAGGGGATTTCAAGTCTCATAAAACCATTGACCTTAAATCACTTTCCTGACAAATTCCACACAAAACCGATGCACTGATTTTAATTCGATTTAACTGCTTAAATCTTTTACAGGTTTTAACGTTAGCTTGACCTTCATCCGGCTCGAAGGACCAATGTTTTTGCCAGTACTAATTTTCCTTATTATATATTTTTTTTTAATCTTTGATAAATAATTCTAGAGATTATTAAACGAACTGTAGATCTTGTGTGTAAGTTTTCTAACGGCGAATTTACATATGTACTGGCTGTTTGATAATATAAAATGTGATGGTGTTAGTAAGTAAACTAATAGATAAAACAATCCAATTTAATCTATTAGCAAGTTTGCTCTTTATTGAATTAACAATGCTTCTACTTACAAACTATTCTCGCTAATCTAACTATCAATTAAGTTAAGGCTTTATATGGCGTCGCTTGTAGTAAAGCATCCGGTATAGCTTGGCTAAGGCTTATGGCGACTTAACTGTTGGCTTACCGGAAGCCAACTGAAATCCGTGCGTTCGCTGCTCAGTCAGCGCAGCCAACGCAGGGCTTACAACCGTTAAAACACGGATCTTGCCAACACGTGGCAGAGCTCGCGCTCTCTGACGAAGAGCGAAAGAGGCGCGAGCTTGACGACGACGGTTACGAACGTGACTTGACGAGACAAAATACAATGGCCAAACTAAAAAGTATGAAAAAAGTATTAAAAAAACGCTGCCAAGTGCTTTGGCACAATGCTTTCTCATAGAGCTCTTTGAGTTAGAGTATTTTGATTTTATTTTTTTAAATGTGATTTAAAATACAATTTCTATTCAAGAAATATTAGTGAATGTGAGAGAGTGATTAGGAAATAGGAAGAGAGAAGCAAGGATGTATAAATATATTTTAAAAATGAGGATTAATCTGAGATAGAAGGACAAAGAGGAAGTGAGGAAGTAAGAAAAGAGTTAGTAAAAGCGTAAAATCAGAAATTAAAAGAAGTGATCAAAAAGCTACTCTAAAAAAATTATTTTTAAAAAACTTGTTCTATAAAAACAGTAGCAAATAACTTGTATACAAATTTTAGAACAAATTTATCGAGTAAAATGGAAAAAAAATGAAAAATTTTTAAGAAAATTTTTAAAATTTTCTAAAATTAAAACTACGCTAAGGAAATCGGTTTTTAAAAGTTATCTTTCTTTTGGCAATTGCAAATAATTTCCATGCAAATCTCAAAGCAAATTCATCAAGTAATTTACGTAAAATACAAAATAAATGAAAAATTGAAAATTTTTTAAAATTCTTAAAACGGCTCTATAAAAAAAATTTACACTATGAATACCAATTTTCAATAACTTCCCGTCTACTTATACAAAAACATAGATAGTATGCAAAATTTGAAGCAAATCCATCGAGTAATTTTCAATATCTAATTGGCTAAATAAATAACATTTTCTTTTCAAAACTTTAAAAATGCTTTAAAATTAAAACTACACTAGGAAAATCAATTTTTGATGATTTTCCTTCTTTCTGCAGTCGTAAATAATTTCTCTGCAAATTTTAGAACAAATCTATGGAAAAATATACGTAAAATAAAAAAATAAGAAAACGAAAATCGAAATTTTATTTTAAATCTTTGAAATTCTCTGAAATCGTAACCACGCTAAGAAAATTAGTTTTCGAAAGCTTATTTTTTTCAGACAATAACAAATTGATTGCATAAAAATTTTGGAGAAATTTTATGGTATGGTTTACGCAAAACAGAAGATAAATAAAAAATAAAAATTTTTTTGAAAATTTTCAAAATGCTCTAAAATTTAAACTGCGCTTAGAGAATTAGGGTTCCGAAGCTTGTTTTCTTCAGACAGTAGCGAGTAACTTGCATTCAAATTTTGGAGCAAATCTATCGAATAGTTTTCGTAAAATAGAAAAAAAATGAAAAATAATAATTATTTAAAAAATTCTCAAAATGATCTAAAATTAAAAGTGCGCTAAGAAAATTAGTTTCCAATAGTTTTTCTTCTTTTGGCAGTCAAAAATAAGATGCATACAAATTTTCAAGCAAATCCTTCGAGTAATTTACGTAAAATACAAAAAAAAAGAAAAATCGAAATTTTCTTAAAATTCTTAAAATAACTCTAAAAAAAACTACGTTAAGAAAACCGATTCTCAATAGCTTTCGCACCAGTTGATCGAAAAATTGAATTGTATGGAAAATTTGAAGTAAATCCATCGAGTAGTTTTTAAGATTTTATTCGCTTAATAAATATAAACATTTTTTTCAAAAGTTTCAATATGCTCTAAAATTCAAATTTAGCTAAGAAAATCAGTTTTTAGAAATTTATTTTATTTGGGCAATCGCAAATAATTCGCATGCAAATTTTGAAGCAAATTCATCGATTAGTAAACGGAAAAAACCAAAAAAATGGAAAATCGAAATTTTTTTTTAAAACGACTCTAAAATTAAAACTACGCTAGAAGAATCGATTATCAATATCTTCCCAGCAAGTTAGACAAAAAAATAAATTCCATGCAAAATTAGAAGCAAATCCATCAAGTAGTTTTCGAGATATAATTTACTAACTGACATCATACAGATACACACACACACACACACACACACACACACACATATATATATATATATATATATATACAGATATTTTCTGAAAACCACCTTTTACAACTCTCTGAGTTCAAATATGTACAAATTAATGAAAAACTAGAAAAAAAAATTTTTCATCGATACAATGCTTTTTCAATGAGAAAGCAAAAAGTATGAAAAAGTATAAAATAGTATAAAAAAGTATACAAAAGTATTAAAAAAGTATAAAAAAGTATAAAAAAGTATTAGGAAAATGTTTAGTTTTAATATAAAAAATTTAAATATATTTTTACTTACACACTTGGTAAAAGATTTTTCGACCATTGCACTTTCTGCTCTCCTTTGACGAATAATATTTTGATTCCTTGCGAGCAGATTTGGAAAACTCGTTGTAGACGATGATATGGAATATCTCCGGAGTTCCATGCTACACTGAAAAGGGAAGCGAACTGTGACTGTACTCTACGGTACAATCGGTGTCATTTTTAGAATACAGTCAGCCTACGCGTCGAAATGCGAACTAGTAGTCTCTAGAAAAGACTCATTATTCTCTGAGCGAAGACCTGCTCATTTCTTCGAACAAAAAACATCGCGGAGAACACTCAAAACCTCGCAGAGAGCACTCATTATCCTCTAGAAAACACTAGCATCTCTCTCGTACTTCAATGAATGTTCGCTATCGATACTAGCGCCACTCGCCGCCATAGAGTACAACCACTGTTCTAACCCCTTTTCAGTGTATACCGTGATGGAACCTTTCCACCCACTCATGCGTTTTTCTTCAGTATTTAGTTCCTCCCATGTAATTGGAGATTTGAAAACATAGACTGTAGGTAAAGCTGTTTTTCTAAAGTTGAGGAAACTAACTTCTTTGAAAATAAAAGAATCCTCTGATATTCTTTGAAATCCTTGAATATCACATACATAAATGCTTTCTTCTTCCGCAGACTGCATGATATCATTTTTGAACAGCATATCGTAATCACGAGTTCTAGCTATCTCGTAGCTTGGATATTTCAGTATGAATTAATGTCGGGAAATGAGAATAGAAAAATTTCAAATCGTAAGTTTATGACAAGCAATTTCCCCTCTTACTTTTTTAAGATTGGACGATGGAAAATGGGTCAATTTTCACTCGTTAAACTAAAAGATGATAGTAACTCCGCCTCTAACTTTTTAAGATTAGACGATGGAAAATCGCTCAACCCTCATTGGTTAAAACTAAGAAATGATTTTGATGGATTAAAAAAGGTAAAAATTCATCCCTACTCGTGAAAACCTCTCCTTTTTCTGAAAAACTTGCACTCCGTTTTACTATTGGTTAGTAAATTGAATTTTCCATCTCTCCTTATGTTAACTTTACCTTTAAAAAGGACTGAAGTTTTCTGGATGAGCATACTTCGTCAGAGGAGTCGTGAGTGTACATAGTCATCGGGACTAAACTTTACTAATCGTGAAAGTTTGTGTTTGTGAAAGGTTATTTTAAATAAAAAGAAAAAAAAATGTCTTCAATTAATTTCTTTGAACGTCTTGTGCAACTATTCCGTGATACTTTACAAAATGTAAATAAACTGAAAAATACCGATCTCCATTATTGGACAGATATGTGCAATGGTAGTTTAGAGAAATTAAATGAAAAAATTGTCAATTCTGATCTTACAAGAAGAGAAAAGCAGAGATGTCAAGCTTGTGTGTTACATCTTTCGGGTATTCAAATTCAATTTGAACATCATCTTCAACGAGGAGGTGGTCTGCAATCTTAAGAAACAGAAGCTTCTGTTGAATGGCGAGATGTGCAGTCAGCTTTCGAAAACAGAATTAGAATTGGCGTAGTGGTAAATATAAACCATGTGGATATTTTAAGTTTTTTAAACAACGCCCAAGAACTCTTTAAAGTACATGCACAATCATGCTTAGAAGAATATAGAACTCTGAAAGTGAATTCGGATTTCACTGCAGAATTTTCTATACAGAAAAGTAGTGAAGAAATGACCGATATTAAATATTTTACATCCGCAAGTGCTTCAATTTTCATGTCAACGGATCTAGAAGAATGGTTCAAAATAAATATCAAAGATTCCATTTTAACACAGATAGAAGAATTTCAGGAAAAATATTCTGGCTGGACTCTAAAAAGTATTATAAGTCTGAGTATAAATATGAAAAAATATTCTTCGATCAAGGGCAGCTCGTACATTCTTCTACCACCATTTATACAAAAGAAAAAAGCATGTGTCAATGTTTGTCACAATGACGATCAATGTTTCAAGTATGCTATCCTCTCAGCAATATATCCAAATGAAACTTATACTAATAGAGATAATCAATATAGTAAGCATGAGAACAAGTTGAAATTTGATAACATAGAATTTCCAGTGACACTTAAAAATGTTCCAAAATTTGAAGAACTGAATAATATTTCAGTAAATGTACACATGTTAAAGAAGTTCGGACAAAAGTTTGAAGTATCACCTTGCCACATTACATCGGAAAAAAAGGAAAAGCATGTCAATCTACTCATCATCCAAGACTTTTACATAGATGAGTATGAAAAAGATGAGTGAAAGATGTTTACAAGTTTTTTATAATAAAGAAAGATTGCAAGTTCATGAAAATGATTGTAAAAATTTGAATTATTGTCGAATTAATCTACCTGACTCTCAGAACAACATTCTGAAATTTGAAGATTATTATAAGAGCGAAAAAAGTTCCTTTTATTATTTAGGCTGATTTTGAATGTTTACTAAAGCCTGTAATGAATTAGACTGCCTTTCAACTTCATTAAGCATATATCATAGAATATTATATAAAATGTAGCTTTGATGACAGCTTATCTGCTTACAAATTATATAGAAAAAATATCGAAAACGGACCGACTCCTGCACAATGGTTTAATCAAGAATTCAAATCAATCAATGAGGAAATTGATAAACTCTACAAGAATCCGAAACCATCAAAACTTACGGATTTAGAATAATTATCTTTCCAGAGGTCAACCATTTGTCACATTTGCCGAAAACTAATCCGCGATGAAGAACTTGCAGTACGAGATCACTGTCATCTCACAGGACGGTAAGATATTAATTATAGTTATATTTCAATGAAGAAAATTTACTTTATCATGCAAATTTTTTTAAAATATCTATTTTTTTACATTAGTTTCAGAGGTGCAGTGCATAATTCATGTAATTTGAATTACAAGTATTATAAATTTATTCCTGTTGTTTTTCAGAACCTCAATTACGACACACACTTCATTTTGAAAGAGATAGCCACATCTTCATTGATGGGAGGACGAGTTACGCTATTGCCACATAATAAGGAAAAATATATTTCTTTTACAAAATATATAGATGGCAGTGACCTAAGTTATAGATTCATAGATTCTTGGCGTTTTCTTCCTTCGTCATTAGAAAAGCTTGCATCATACTTGGAAAATGTGCCGATATTAATAAAAGAGTTTCGAACTGATGGATTTACAGATAAGAAAATTGATCTTCTCAAACGTAAAGGTATATTCCCATATGATTTTGTAGATGGATTGGATAAATTATTAGTTACAAAATTGCCAGAGAAAAATCAGTTTTATAACCAACTCACCGATTCTCATATTGCTGATGAATACTATGAGCACGCTATTCAAGTTTGGAGTAAGTTTAATATATGGACATTAGGCGAGCATTCGGATTTATACTTAAAAACAGATGTTTTACTATTAGCAGATGTATTTAAAAGTTTTCGAGAAACATCTCTCAAAGCTTACGGTTTATATCCAGCTCACTTTTATACGTCTCCAGGCTTGACATTTTCAGCAGCGCTTAAAATGATGAAGGTAGAACTGGAACTTCTTAAAGATATAGATATGTTGATGTTCATTGAAGCAGGTATTCGGGGAGGAATAAGTCAATGCTGTAATCGCTATGCCAAGGCGAACAATCCATATATGGGCTCTTCATATGATGAAAAACAGAAAATGAAAACACTTATGTACTTTGATATTAATAATCTTTATGAATGGGCAATGGTTCAATATTTGCCAGGCGGGAAATTCAAATGGGTAGAATATGAGACGAATCCAAACTTTTACAACGCACCGTCAGATTCAGATATTGGATATATTGCTGAAGTAGATTTGGAGTATCCTAAGGAAATACACGATGAACATCGAGATTTTCCATTCTGCGCAGAGCATAGTGCGCCACATAGCTCAAAACAAAAGAAACTTCTCACTACTTTGAAGAACAAGGAGAGGTATGTTATTTACTATCGAACACTCCGACAAGTGTTGGAAGATGGGCTTCGACTGAAAAAATGCATTGAATTTTAAGTTTTAAGCAGGAGACATGGCTCAAACCTTATGTGGAATTGAATACTCAAAAAAGAATGCAGGCAAAGAACGAATTTGAAAACTTTTTTATAAATTGTTAATCAATGCTGTCTATGGAAAGTGCATTGAGCGAGAGCGGTCTCGAGTTGATGTCCGATTGGTAAATGAATTCACTGGTAGATATGGAGCAGAAGCACGCCTAGCTCTACCAAATTTTCACAGCTATGCTATTTTTGATGAGAATTTGATTGCGATTCAAATGAAGAGAACGAGCATCACAATCAAGAAACTAATTTACATTGGATTTTGCATTTTAGAAATATCAAAAACATTAGTTTACGATTTTCATTATTCATATACGAAAAAGCGAGTTGGAGACAAATGCAAACTTTTGTATACAGATACTGATAGTCTCATATACGAAGTTGAGAACGTTGACACGTACAAAATAATGAATGAGGACATACATAAATTTGATACTTCCGATTATGAAGAGAACAATCCGTTCGAAATTCTTCGAGTTAATAAAAAAGTTCCGGGTTTGATGAAAGACGAATGTAATGGTCAGATAATAACAGAATTTATAGGATTACGAAGCAAAATGTATAGTATTTCAATCAATGGAGGAGAAGTTATAAAGAAAGCCAAAGGTATAAAGTCCAGTGTTGCTAAAAAATCAATTACTTTTGAGGATAACCGAAGTTGTCTTCAGGATCTCACTATTATATACCGTGAACAGTACAGTATCCGTTCAAAATTGCATACGGTGCATACTGAAAAACAGAGAAAAATTGCTCTAAGTCCTCACGATGATAAGAGATTTTTATTGCCTGATAGTACAAATACTTTACCTTGGGGATTATAAAATTGAAGAAATACAGATGGCGCAAGCTTCTTTCTTTAACAGAAATTTTAATTTTTTTACTTCTTCTTGTTTTTAGAATGGATTTAAACAAGCACCAACTGCACTAAACAAGATTGCTGGAAGTGACTTCCTGCCAAGGAAGAAAGTCACAGACTTAGAAAAAAACCAACAGTACATGGTGACTGCACTGAAACAAGTCAAGACAAGATTTGGTACCAAGGTCGTAGCAGATTTCGACCAAAGCTTCCAAATCTTCTTACCAGACAAGATTTCATCTGCAATCCTAAAAAATGAAGAATTTTTCTACAATCTCTGTGATAATGCAAATAAACTCCGTTTGATTGTAATATACCTAGGAGGATCTTCTTTTAAATTCGATCTGGCTTAAAATAAATAAAATATACACATCAAATTATTTTCGAACTATTTATTGTAAGTTGTATATAATAAGAATACATGAATAAATGAAAATTATTAAACATTATACAATTGTTTTTATCCATCACCACCACTTATAATTATTATATTTATATTAAATCATAAAAAAAATATTATTAATAAATATATATATGAAACTTAAATTAATGAACATAATAAAAATAAATTTTTTCTTTTTTAATTATTACACTAAAATACGTTGTAAAATACATTTTAGCTTATTCAAATAATCTCATTTTTATCTATCCAACTATTATGCTTGCTACGTAGACCTAACCACTTAACATATACACGTTTACCACTTTCCTTTAAAACTTTTTCTACCGAATAAATTTCTGGATACATATTTTCTGAATTTCCGTTTCATAAAAGCCACCAGAGACGGGTTAATTATAATAATCTTTGACATGGTGAGTTATAGGATTGGTTTTAACAACTCTTGTTATTGTGAAAATTTCAGTTGACCAATTTGGTGTATAACCTTTTTTAAAAACTTGTTAAATCTTACTTATTCGTACTTTATCTCCTACTTTGAATTTTGGTTTTTTTACAGGTCTTTTTTCAGTTGAGTAATTTTTCTTGATTTCTTTTTCATTTATCTTCGTAACATTTTCAGGCTCGGTTCCTATTGTCCGATGTTTTCTTGAATTGTATGCTTTCACTAACTCAGGCAGAATATCCAACCATTTATAACTTCCTTGTTTGCTGAATTCTAACCACATTGCATTGTTTAAAGTTCTATTAAAGCGCTCATATATGCTTGCATGAAGATTACTATGTGAAGAGTAGTGATTTATCTTATACTATTTCATAAGATTCTGAAAGTTTGAATTGTAGAATTCTTTTCCTTGGTCAGTTTGCAAATTCGATGACACCCGTCCTTGTTTTAATATTGATTTCATAGCTAGAGTAATATCATTGCCACTCTTCAATTTAACTGGTACAGTCCATGCATACTTTGAAAATATATCTATAACAGTTAGTAAGTAGCAAAAACCTTTGTTTTCCTTAAAATAATTGAATTAAATAAAATAAAATTAAAATGGCTTGTGAAGCTCTTCGACGTTCCATCTTAAACTACAACTTTAGCAATATCTGATTGTCTATTCATTTCTTTAATTATCTATTCAATACTTGAAAAATTTCGTTGAGTCATATCATAGAGATAAGTTAATTTTTCGTCTATTTCTGCTTTATATATTTCAACTTTGTTCTCATATTCTTGTATAGCTTTAGCAACTTCTATAATTTTAGAAGATAAGTAATCAACTTCTTTCTGTAGGATATTATTCAGTGAATTCAAACTAATCGCATCATTTGGATAATTAGCCTCTCCAATATTGCAAAGCCGCTTATTTTCTAAATCAAAATTACCATCTGATGTAGAATGGAATCCAATACTTCGAGGAACACGACTCACTTGCGAACCCTCAACTTTTCTTCTAAACACATCGAGACTTATGTTACTACTATTGATTTGAAAATTGTGTACGTCAATATATATGTCCGGCTTCACGTAGTTCCTCTATAATTGATTGGATTTCATTGATGTGATTATTATTTCCAGCAAATCGTTCGGCTATTAATAATCGTAGTCTCTCGACAAGCTCATTTGGATCATCCTAGTAGACTAGATCTATGGAAGTATTCTTTTTTACTGTTTTATATTTAGGTATGAGATCCCCTCCGCTGGTAGACATTCTACTGCGATCACTGCAGAACATTGGTGCTATGATTTTTGAATATTTTCTACTCTTTGAAGAGCGTATATTCTCATTTTTGCTATGTCTTTTTTTATGGACATTTGTTGCTTCCAGGATAATGCGATAGTTCTTGCGATCTGTTGTACTTAAAAGATTATCATCTGGTTTTTTTTTGAAAAGCAATGCCATTAGACCACTGCTTTTAGGAAAACTTAAATCTTTCACTTTTATTATCTTATTATCAAATTGAATTTGTGAATCATCCATCATGTATACCCCACTGACTTTTCTCACTCCGTATATGTTATCAATTTTGCTGCGGCTTCCATTTAGCATTGATAAAAAGTCTGCCAGTTCAGTTTCTTTATGTGCAGATACAAATGGTGAATGTATAGATTTGAATGATGAATTTGCAGAATTGAATGATGAATTCATCATTGTTCTATTCATCGAAGGAAAATCGTCCTCACTAGGAGCATCATTATCAAACGCAGAACCCGAGTCATTAATATCGTTTACAATATAACTTGATTTATCAAATCTTAATTTTTTTTGCCAATTTTCTTTAACTGTCTATAGCCGAAATGTGATTAGAATGTGACACACTTTCAGTTGTTGAATCAACAAGCTTTTCAAGTAGTGTTATAACTGGTTTGAAAGTATCAATAACCTTTTCAAAATCATCTCTCTCCTTTTTTAACAAAGAGTATTTTTTTTAATAGCCTCACGTGCTCGTCAGAGCTCGCTAAGAATATTTTTTTTTCTCTTTAAGTCAGGCTAGCTGACAAGATGCTGTCTACAATCGAACTGCAAAGATTAAGATTTATGCTTCCTTTTTAATGGCAAAACAGTCAGATCCTTTTCTATATCTACCATCACTCATTGCTCTATCTTTGTCAATAACAAAAAATCCATACTCGACATTCTTCCAGCATTTAGTACAAAGATTTCGAAACCCACTTAAATTTAAGTCATTATTCACATGGTCTTCATAGATATGTTTAAGATAAACATCATCTTGACGATAAATTACCATCAAATTAATATTGCCCCTGATGAGATGTTTTGGTATATGAGCATATGACTGACATAGATGAAAGCTATCTACACTTTTGTGTCTCCCCATACAGAAATAAGCTCTTACGTTATCCTGTATCTCACAAGCCACATCGTTAAAAATCATAATTGAATTAGGTAGGGCTTCATCTGGAGACACTACAGATTCATGTTCACTAAACGGTAGATATGATATACCTTCAATTGGTTCTAAAACTTTTTGAAGAAATCGATATTTCGGTTAATTTAAGGATTTAGAGTATAAATAAAAAATTTTAAATCTAAGACCATCAGGGAGTGTAATTAGAGCCAATAAACCATTAGTTTTTCCACAATTCGATGGACCACAGAATACTGCTCGTATATTATCTAGAAGTAACTCCTTGTGTCGCTTTTTTCTTTTCATTTTCTCGAAATCAAAGTTAGCGACGGGAAGTAAAATCCATGTTTACGTAACAAAGTCAAATCTAAGATTGACCTTCTCAAAATATAAACGCTTGTTTTATATTTTGATCATCAGTTTTAAATCAGCACTCGAAGAGAGATGCTCGTACACAAATCATCGAAGCACCCCAAGGGTAAAAGGTAACTTGATAAAGTAATCAATAGCTTACCTATTGAAATGCATATTCCTGGATATCCATATTGTGGTCCCGGAACAAAATTGAAAAAGCGTCGAAAAAGAGGTGATACACGTATCAATCCACTTGATCAAGCATGCAAAGAACATGACATATCTTATTCTGATAAAAATGCTGATCGTAAAGTATCTGACATAAAGCTCGCTGATAAAGCTTGGCAGCGTGTTAGAGCCAAAGATGCAAGTCTTACCGAAAAAGCCACTGCTTTTGTTGTTGCAAATGCTATGAAATTAAAAGGAAAGACAGTAATGGGTGTAAAATTGAGTAAGTTAGTAACTGCAAGTAAAAAATCATTAAAACCAAGTAAACATTCTCGCAAAGTTATTTAGTCCGCCTTAAAAGGTGCACGTGAAGCTCTTAAGATCGTTGGCGGTAAGAAAAAAATTATAATTCCACGTATTCTACCTGTTCCGTCAATAATAGGTGGCACTCTGCCTTTTCTCATACCATTGTTCGCAGCACTAAGAGCAACCGGTACTCTGGCTGAAGGAGCTGCTAGAATAGCTAAAGCAGTAAATGAGGCTAAAGCTACACAGAAAGATTATGAAGAAAGTAAGAGGCATAATAAAACTATGGAAGCTATTGCTCTAGGAAAAGGTCTCCATCTTAAACCATATAAAACTGAAATGAGATTATTTATGAAACCTCATATCGGCCATGGTCAAGTTAAAAAAAAAACTTGATTTAACTTTGCCAAATCGTGCACTGACTGACTATGATCTTATAAAGTATGCTGGTATGATGCAAATCTCATATTTTCGATATGTTTTCATGAAAAATAATCTACCTCCTAAAGGTCCATGGCATAACGAATCTGCTATAGTTAACTCAGATGATTTTCAAAACAAAGGCACTCACTGAGTATGTTATCGAAAACGAGGTTCTGAAGTGATTTATTTTGATAGTTTTGGTGATCTTAAACCCCCTATGGATCATATGTTATATTTTAACGTGAAAGAAGTTAAATACATTTACAAAAGATATCAGAATTTTGACTTATTTGTTTGTGGACATCTTTGTCTTCAATTCTTGTGTGAAAGACTACAAGAGACAAAGAAGAGTTTTGAGACAAGCAGGATCATTCTTTTTCAAACAGTCATGGAAGACAGTTTCACTTTGAGTCTTTCAGGCAAATCTTCTGTCTCAGAAGCGCAATATTTTCTTTGAATGGAACTACCACAGCATAAGAATTTTGTTTTGGGTTTAGTTGAACTTTCGTTTCCATAAAAGCTAACAACAATACTCTCAGAAGTGAAATTTATTGCAATCTTAATGAAAACGTTTATCACAGCTCTGATTTACCTGTGAAGATATTGAAAATAAATGCACTCAGAGTAGAGTGAAATATTACTACAGGTGCTTAAATCAACGACAAAAAAGTTCACACGATCCATGAGTTTTTCCCAAAAGTTCCTCCAGGATATAAAATCATAGAATTTCCATTGCATGTCATATATTTACCACTCAATGTTAAGAGTATGAGAGCGCGGTGGCGTAATGGATAGAGCTCTTGCCTTCAACGCGGAGGGCATGGGTTCAAATCCTGGCCAGGTACCTCTAACTTTTTTTTCGAAAGAAAATAAGTGTATGTGCCATTTATATCGCGACTCTTTAAAAAAATCCGACCTCATTGGGTATCGGTTGATTGTTGGTTACAAAAGTGGCTGACCATCCATCGGTAGTCAAAGTTTTCGGTATGGTGGGTCTGATAGTCCTAGCCTGATGTAATGTGTTAAACAGATGCCGGGCGGGGGACTTCCTCGACTTCACCATATATAAAAGGTTAATCATATAGAGGACAATATCCTTTATATATTAATCTTTTTCTTTAAAAAAAAAAAAAAAAAAAAAAAAAAAGTTAAGAGTATAGATCATCTTCAAATCCAAATCGTTGATCAAGACGAAAATTTAGTGAATTTCCGAGGAGAGGAAATTACTGTTAGACTTCACATGAAATCTGTATAATAGGAATCGTTTACAATTCAAGTGTGCATATAAGTCAGCCATCATGTCAACCCACCATCAGTCATCCAAAGGTAATCAAACCGTTAACACGGAAGAGCATCCAGTTTCTCAAAAGCATAGGTCTCAAAGTACGTGGAAAAAGATAAATTGTATCATTCTTTGCTGTTTCCAGAAAAATGGACGAAATTCTAAGCATTTAATCAGGTGTCGCTTTCGATGAGTCTATTGCTCATTATGAAGTTCACGCACATCAACCATACTCCACATTAAGTTTCAATAACAGTGATGAAATTCGTATTTCTATTCAACATCAAGATTTATGCCTCTTACCATCATGCAGTTACATCCATGTATGTGGAAAATTACAAAAATCAGAAGGACAAGCACTAACTAAAACTAATTTCGTTAACAATGGCATTTGTCATCTGTTTAATGAAATTCGATATAAACTTAATGCTGTAGAGATAGATAAAAGTAAAAATGTTGGTCTGAGTAGTCTCATGAAGGGATGCACTTCATTTAATCCAAATCAGACTCTAACATTAGAAAATTCAGGCTGGCTTGGTGTTGAAGAAGGAAACAAAACAATTGTAGATGATCATGGAAATTTTGACGTTTCTATTCCTCTAAGTATGATTTTAGGCTTTGCAGAAGATTACAAGAAAATTGTCGTTAATATGAAGCATGAACTCATTCTCACAAGATCAAGAAATGACCTGAATGCTATAATATAGGAAGGTACTGTAGCCAATAATGTAACCACATATAGAAATTATCAAATAAAAATATCAATGATAGAGTGGCAAAAAATCCAACTGATAAATTTCATTGATAAAGATAATCCTATTTCTATGAGTTTTTGCTCTTGGGAGTTATTTGAATATCCTCTTCTTCCAACAACAAATAAATACGTCTGGACAGTAAAAACTTCAAATCAATTGGAGAAACCACGTTTCGTGATTCTTGGATTACAATCGGGAAAAAAAGGTTCAAAAACTAATAACGCCAGTCGCTTCAACCACTGTAATATTAGTAAAATGAGACTTTTCTTGAATTTGCAATATTATCCATACAACAATCTCAATCTTGACATATCTAAGAATCAGTTTGCTATTCTCTATGATATGTATGCCAATTTTCAGAAAAGCTATTACGAAAGAGATCCACAGCCATTGTTGACAAAGTCTCAGTTTATCATCTTTGAACCACTCAAAGTTATTGACTGTTCACGACAAAACGAATATCTTAAGAGCGCTCCTGTCGATATACGTCTAGAATTTGAGTCTAAAACTGACTTTCTAGCTAATACTTCAGCTTATTGCATGATCTTATACGATCAGTATAATCCTATTAGTCGAGATGTTCGGAAGCTTGTCTGAATTATCTTCACTTTTACGTAAAAAGTTAATATTTCAAAATGGAATACGCGGTAGACATGATTGGTTTTAAGCAAATGGGTGGTGAATATGTTCTAAAGGAAATAGCAATCATTCCTCTCAACGACAGTGGTGATCCCATCGTTGATCTGTTCAAAAAACCTTTTTCATGGAAAAGACTCTCTGACGAATTGCAAGAAGAAAACATTCGCCTCAAACACAATCACGGAATAGCTTGGAATACTGATGGGCTTGACTATTCTCAAATTGCAAACTTACTTCGTGACTATTTACATGATGCTACTAAAATTTTTTATGAATTAAAATGGGAATAGCTGTTACGATTCAAGTTTCCTGCTTATAACATCAATCAATACGGCTATCCATCAAACCCATCTTTTAAGTGTGTTACCATATGCACAAACCATAATCCAATTTATAAAATTGTCTGTGCACTACACAATGTCAAACTCATAAAATTATTCTATCTCTCACAAGATCATTTGTAAGAAAATTAAATAAAAAAAAAAAAAATAGTAGAACAAAAATACTACAAAAAGCTATAGGCATTCAGGATCACGTTTGGATTCTAGGTCACTGAGATGATCTACAATGCGTCCGGATTCTAGATCACTTTGAGGAGAGAGAAGGATCCAGTACGCCTATAGCTTATCTACTCTAAAATGAAATATCATGAGTTTTATTACGATAAATATTTACGAAATGCGCGCGGATTTACGTAAATGTTGTAAATGAACTTATCTTATGATTCCTCGTAATTATTACATTTGGAACCTGGAGACAAGTTTAATTAGTATTTTTATTGATTCTATATATTAACTAATTATTATAATGAATTTATAGTTTCAATAAATAAAAAAATAATTATTAATAATTGCAAAAATTTTAATAGTAATAATAAAAATTGTTATCTCGTTTTTTTTTTACTTTTCTTTGTTTTTCATGCAAAAAATATTTTCATCATTTAATATAGTTTTATTTTTTTTCTAAAATTTAACTACTAAGATTTTGATGTAAGAAACATTTTTAAAATAACACAGAAAAAATCGATAAACAAAGGGTAATCAGAAAATTTAAATTTGTATTTAAATAAACATTGAATTTTAGCAACAGCTTCTCATATATTATATAGATTAAAGTTATTATTTCTAGCAATTATTCGATTTGAAATATGTGGACACGTTTATATTCTATTGTAAGTATTATTAATACTCCTTTCTATTTTATTCGAAAAAGTTTTAGTTATCAATAATAACAAATATTTTGCAAGTAATAATAAGAATCGTTTTTAAATCTTTAAAATTTTTTCTTTTCTATGCGGGAACATTATTTTATTGTTAAAAATATCGAATATAAAGAAAAAACGAATAAAAAAACGCTGCCAAGTGCTTTGGCAGAATGCTATCTCATAGAGCTCTTTGAGTTTCATTATTTTTTTATATTCATTTAAATGTGATTTTAATATAAAAAAACTGTCCAACATTAATATTTATTAATAAATTTGTACTTTAAAAGAACGATGACAACGAAATTTTTAATCGTAACCACGCTAAGTGAGAAGATTAATAAAAAATAAAAATGTATTATAGATATATTTGAGTGAGCGTTTTTTTTACTTGTTCAACTTCGTAATTATTAATATCTGTAATTTTTTCTTCTTCTTCTTCTTCTAATTTTCTTCTTCTTCTTCTTCAAATATTTTTTCCATTTATTAAAAAACAATTCAATTTATAATATTTAATAATGATTATATTTAAATATTTAATTGAATGTAATAATACAAGTCAACATCTAAATCAGTAGTACTATTATAAATTTTCAAGAGTTACTCAGAAATCAAAAGAAGTGATCAAAAAGCTACGCTAAGAAAATTATTTTTTTTTAACTTGGTTTATAAAGACAGTAGCAAATAACTTGTATACAAATTTTAGAGCAAATCTACGTAAAATGGAAAAAAACTGGAATATGAAAATTTTTTAAGAAAATTTTTGAAATTTGTTAAAATGAAAACTACGCTAAGAAGATCGGTTTATAAAAGTTATCCTTCTTTTGACAGATGCAAATTATTCCCATGAAAATCTCAAAGCAAATTCATCAAGTAACTTACGTAAAATACAAAAAAAATTGAAAACCAAAAATTTTTTTAAATTCTTAAAATGGCTCTATAAAAAAAAACTACATTATGAATACCAATTTTCAATAGCTTCCCGTCTAGTTAAACAAAAACATAGATGGTATACAAAATTTGAAGCAAATCCATCGAGTAATTTTCGAGATCTAACTGGTTAAATAAATAACATTTTCTTTTCAAAATTTCTTTTTCAAAATTTTAAAAATGCTCTAAAATTAAAACTACACTATGAAAATCAATTTTTGAAAATTTCCCTTCTTTTGGCAGTCGCAAATAATTTCCCTGCAATTTTTAGAACAAATCTATCGAGTACTTTACGTAGAATAAAAAAAAATAAGAAAAGAAGAATCGAAATTTTTTTTTAAATCTTTAAAATTCTATAAAATTGTAACCACGCTAAGAAAATTAGTTTTTAGAAGCTCATTTTTTCAGACAATAGCTAATTAATTGTATAAAAATTTTGGAGAAAATTTATAGTATGGTTAACGCAAAAAAGAAAATAAATGAAAAATAAAATTTTTTTTGAAAATTTTTAAAGTGCTCTAAAATTAAAACTGCACTGAGAAAATTAGTTTTCCAAAGCTTGTTTTCTTCAGACAATAGCGAATTAATTGCATACGAATTTTGGAGCAAATCTATCAAATGGTTTTCGTAAAATAGAAAAAAATTAAAAATAAAAATTTTTTAAAGAATTTTAAAAATGTTCTAAAATTATAAGTGCGCTAAGAAAATTAGTTTACAAAATTTTTTATACTTTCGGCAGTCGAAATTAAGTTCTATACAAATTTTCGTACAAATTCTTCGAGTAGTTTACATAAAATACAAAAAAAAAATGAAAAATCGAAATTTTTTTAGAATTCTTAAAATGATTCTAAAAAAAAACTAAATTAAGAAAACCAATTCTCAATAGCTTCCGCACCAGTTCATTAAAAAATTAAATTGTATGGAAAATTTGAAGTAAATCCATCGAGAAGTTTTTAAGATTTTATTGGCTTAATAAATAGAAACATTTTTTTTTAATTTCAAAATGCTCTAAAATTAAAACTAAACTAAGAAAATCAGTTTTTAAAAATTTATTTTATCCGGGCAATCACAAATAAATTTCATGCAAATTTTGAAGCAAATTCATCGAGTAGTAAACAAAAAAAAACCAAAAAACGAAAAATTGAATTTTTTTTTTTATTTTTTAAACTTTAAAATGAAAACTACGCTAGAAGAACCAATTATCAATAGCTTCCTAGCGAGTTAGTCACAAAACTATATTCCATGCAAAATTAGAAGCAAATCCATCGAGTAGTTCTCGACATACAGTTTACTAACTGAATTCATACATCCACACACATGCATACAGACATTTTCTGGAAACCACTTTTTTCGACTCACCGAGTTCAAATATGTACAAATTAATGAAAAAATAGAAAAAAATTTTTTTTATTGATACAATGCTTTCTCTATGAGAAAAAAAAATAAAAATTTACTAAATTAATGTGGCTGATTCCATTCAGATTCATGCAGGCCGTCACTGATCGAATTTTTTTTTTCTTCTAAGTAATAAAAATACCTTCTATTATGCATATAAAGATAAAATTTACCTCGTAGAACGCTCAAAGAAATTTTTTTTTTTTACTACAGCAATTCTAGTGTTGGATGTAAAAACGAAAATTAAAAAATTGAAAATGAACCTCTACTTTTAAATGACTATAGCTCCGTCAATTTTCAACCTTTTTGAGCGTTCTTTTAACGAAAGTGTGCGGAATTTTGTCTAGTTTTAAATGCAATCTCGATTTTTGTAATACAATTTGATCTTACTGAGTTATTTACGAAAAACCGAAAAAAAGCGATTTTTTTCTAACACGATTTTCTCCGAAACTATATTTTTTTTTTTTTTTAAATACTGACTTTTAGGGTAGGTGAGAATATGCGATTTCGTCTTATTTTTTTTTAACAGATTTTTAAACGTTTTTTTTATATTTTCGATTTTAAAACATTGATACCATGGCGCATTGTACTATTTTTCCAACTTTACGTGTTCTTACAACTATTTTTATGCTTTTATTTATTAATATATCAAAAATATCAACAATAATCTTTAAAATAAACCCCGGATCGAATATTTTGATCAATTAGAACCAAAGTTATGACGATTTAAAGTTTAAAAAAAAATGCTGAAACTTTAAATAAATATATTTACTTTGAATTTTGAATTTTGAATTTTGAATTCGGATTTTAAATTTTGAATTTTGAATTTTGAATTTGAATTTTGAAAAGGTGAGTTTTTTAAATACTAAAATATATTATTTGGTCATTTTCAATGAACAAATAATATGCGATACGATTGAGAAAGAACACTAATGAATTGAGAACTAATGTGAATAAAAAAATCCGAATTTGAATAAAACCTTTCAATTTACTTCTTGCCACTCATGTCTCGAAGTTTTGGCAGTGTAGATTTGGTTTCGTTCACTTTTCCAACAGTGAATCTTTTGAATACCTTTAATTTCTTTTGCATTTCCTAACCATTCCATTTTTTTTGTCAGTCGAAAAACTTCTAACTCATCCTTGCGGATAACATGAATGTTAATCGACAGAGTATATTTTGATACGTGAGTGGCGAAATTTTCAGCGTTTCTAATAAAATCTGCATTCTTCTTGGACAGATTATGCGTGGTAGCATAATGTTTAACTAAACCACCAATACCGTCACAAGCGCCTTTACCATGACCTGTTGCAGAAAAAAGCCATTTTCTGTTTACTTTTGAGTTTTGAAGCTCATAGAATTGATATCTATTTTTAAAATGACTGGCAGCTCCATCGGAAATGGTTATGATTTCATCAAGATCTTGCGCAATATGTTTTTGTTTTAAGTTATCGATAATTAAATTTATAGCCATTAGGGCATGAGACGAATCATGTTTAATATCGTCAGAGACGGTGACATAACTGACTGTCTTATCATTTCCAAAATAGCATACCGACGTAAATATTGATATTTGGTTTTTACTCCAAAGAAAGGCTTTGAATTTCATTTTGAAGCAGAACTGTCCAATCTTCTGCAAAATCGACATGAATAACTAATTGGAAGTCTTTATTTTTCGCTAAAAGTTTAACCTCTTTAATTGCTATACGTTGAATTTCTTTGACCAATTTATGAGCTCTTACAGTGAGAGCGCGCTCTCTTAACTCTATTAAGAAATTTTCAATTGTGCTAGTTTTATTCAGTAAATTTGATTTTTCCCAAACACCATAAATTATTTCTTCATATAAATCTTCTTCTGTCAAAGAAATTACTTGTAAATCAATAGAATCTCCAATGGGACATTCTTTACATTCTCTTAGTACACATTTCATATCATCTTTTGAACAAAAAAGTGAAGAACATATTTTCAATTCCAAATCTGCAATGTCTTGTTTATTCTCTTTTTTATAATTATCCAAAGCATCTAACATAAGTTTAAGATTCTCGCAGTAAACGCAAAGACACGAATCGGTGGGTGGATGTGGTATAACCCACTTCGGTCTTAAAGCGTAGAATGTTGATTTACCAATTTTTGTTTTTATTTCAGGATTTTCGTCTTTAAATAATTGATATATTTCTTTTATATTTCGCGTAAGAAAGCGTTTGACTTTTTTAGTTTTTATACCATTTTCTTTGATAGATACTGTGTCGCTTTTATTCGCACTTTGACGAGAACAATTAAAATCATCGTTCAGATAATAATCCTTTACTTTCATTACAATTTCACTATCCGAAGAATGGCCACAATAGTTCTCAGACTGCTTGTAAATTTTTTTATTATTTACCAATGATCGTGCTTGATCAATCATATAAATAGTTACATTTGGTAAAACTGGTAATAAATAATTTTTGGAAATATCACTTGGTATAATACTTAACAATCGCACTTTCTCAAGAAAATTTGAACAATTATCTAATGCAATTTTAATGTTCTCAAGCCATTTATCATTTGTTTTACATTCATTATTTTCATTCAATGCGGGCAAATCCGTTATATCGTAGACTTTCATCATTTTACTTGCTATTTGTGAATCAAATGCATCGTTTATTTGTTTTCTTTTTCGGAGAGCATAAGATTCTCGCATCTTGATATTGATACTTTGAGGCATTTTAATTGGTGAAATGTTTAATTTCAAATTACTTGAAGTCTCGTTGAGCTGTTTTACCACAGCCTCACTATGAATAAAATCTTCCGAAGATTGTTGACTGCTTGAAGTCGATGAAATAGGCGCATTTTTCACTTCATCTAATAATATTGTGTAACACGAAGGGCATACTTTATCTTCTCTAGAGAAAGAAGTATTTGGATACAAGCGCTTCAAAGACTCCGTTAGATCACCTAATTCTCTAAGCGGACTTTTGGAGCAATCATAAACAACTTTTTTGTGCCTTTCTTTTAAATCCTTGCACTTCATTTTAACAATCAGTGATGCCATTATTGATATTCTGTTCAATGACAGATCGAAAAAAATAATTTTTCTTAAACAACTTTATTTTTTATCTTCCTTTTCTTATATTTTTAAACGCGTCAAGTCGTTGATGAGAATGCAAAGAACGAATCATCGCCACCTAGTAGTGACATGCGTCAACTCCCTACAAAATAAATTCAAATTCTAGGCGCGAAATTCAAACTGATAAAAAAATTATCTTCTTCAACAAAAAAAATTTTTATTATAATAATGTACCATAAAAAGAGGATAAATGGTTATATATTCTTTCATCAAAATAACTTTTTTTTTAAATTAAAAAATTTATATCTTCAGATTTTAATCTTTAACGAAACTTGCGTTTCCTCAATGTAAATATCACATTTATTTAAAGTTTCAGCATTTTTTTTTAAACTTTAAATCGTCATAACTTCGGTTCTAATTGATCAAAATTTTCGATCCGGGGTTTATTTTAAAGATTATTGTTGATATTTTTGATATATTAATAAATAGAAGCATAAAAAAAGTTGTAAGAACACGTAAAGTTGGAAAAATAGTACAATGCGCCATGGTATCAATGTTTTAAAATCGAAAATATAAAAAAAACGTTTAAAAATCTGTTTAAAAAAAATAAGGCAAAATCGCATATTCTCACCTACTCTAAAAGTTAGTATTTTTCATGTATAAAATCATATAAAAATTTCAAAAAAAAAAATATATAGTTTTTGAGAAAATCGTGTTAGAAAAAAATCGCTTTTTTTCGGTTTTTCGTAAATAACTCAGTGAGATCAAATTGTATTACAAAAATCGAGATTGCATTTAAAACTAGACAAAATTCCGCACACTTTCGTTTAAAGAACGCTCAAAAAGGTTAAAAATTGATGGAGCTATAGTCATTTAAAAGTAGAGGTTCATTTTCAATTTTTGAATTTTCGTTTTTACATCCAACACTAGAATTGCTGTAGTAAAAAAAAAAATTTTTTTGAGCGTTCTACGACGTAAATTTTATCTTTATATACATAATAGAAGGTATTTTTATTACTTAGAAGAAAAAAAAAATTCGATCAGTGATGGCCTGCATGAATCTGAATGGAATCAGCCATGTAATTATTTTTTAGAAATAAAATATGTATAATTTTTTACTTATATAATTACTGAGTTCGCAATTGGTTTGCAAGATAAATTTTATTTTTTTATATCATAATTTTATATATATAATAGGTCTTTTTAAGACCTTTAATTTGAATTTTTTAAAAGTTTTCTATCGTGAAAACGAAAAGAGTAACATGGCTTTGACTTTGACTAACAATTGCGCCATTGTTTTTAAACATTTTAACTCGTTTCAAAGTTTAATAGCCAGTTTATGATATGAATCATTTATTGGTAAAACGGCAATTATGTATACAAAGTGGTTTTATATATATATCATCGTTTCTAAATTTTCTTACGCATTACATTGTGTGCGAATATCAGGTAACAGAGTATATAAACGGCTAGCGTGCATGCGCACGGTGGTATCTTTTTCTTCACGCAAGAGCAGAAAAAAACTTTCAAGAGTTAAAATTCATATTGCATATAAAAATTAACAATATCTCTGGTAATTATGGTCCGATTCACATGTTTCTTTTTTTAATCTAGGGTAGCGCGTGAAAATAATAATAACTTTGATATCACTTTTGAAAAGTCCTGTATACATTTGTAATAAATAATGATGATTGTAAATGAAAAATCTTTTCGTATTATTTGCAAAATTATAAGTTTGGGTAAAGAAATTTGAAGAAGAATTTTGTTTTTATTAAAAAAAAATGACCAATTTTTATTAAATAGGTTTTTTAATAAAAACGAAATTATATTGTCAAAATATTTATTATATAATATTAATAGTTTTTTATCAAATCTAGAATTGTAAGTTTAATTAAATATATGCATAATGAACCTTTCAATGTTTTTTATTATAAATTATATCTTTTAGGGTTACTTTTAATTGTAAAACATTCTTCTGTTTTAAACAAAACAGCATTAAGTTCATAGGATTAAATACCTAATCTGTAATTATTAAAAAAGTTAAGAATTATTAGTATATTATAATCATTGATTCATCAATCTAAATATTAAGGGGAACCCTCATACTGACATAGAGTTCTACCTTATCTGCATTTAAATTATGAATTTCAATAAAAATTTAACTATTCATGACAGAAATTCGTAGAAGAGGCACATTCTTGACATTCTAAAAAATTTATTGCAACGTTAAAAGACAGAATAAAAATAAAAATAAAGACAAAAACTGCATAATACGATTATTTATAACTACATTGAAAAGTTAATCGTATTAAGCAGTTTTCGCCATTATTTTTACCCTAATATTGTCATTTAGCGTTGCAATAAATTCTTTAGCATGTTAAGAATGTGCCTCTTCTATGAATTTTAGTCAAAAATAGTTAAATTTTTATTGAAATGCATAATTCAAATATAGATAAGGTAGATCTCTGTGTCGGTATGAGGACACCTCTTAAGTAAGTGTGAAAATATAATTATCATAATATATCATTGATTTTGATAATTTATTTTATAAGAAAATGTATTTTTACGATAAAGAAATTTATAAAGATAAAAGGAACGATAAATATAGTAGTATTTTAAAAATTTTTATAGTGTGGGGACACTCACACTTGTATGTATGCGTATGGCGCTGTAAGCGCACCAATACACATGTCAGCGTATACATGTGAACGCCTCTGCGCAGGCTCATATCAGACGAGGAAGAAGCAGCTCCGAGACTGCTTGCTTGTACTTCAGTCTTACTCCGCCAGCCATTGCGCTTAGTCGCTTTGGCTATGTAATAAACCTATAGTTAAACTTATATAGTTGTAACTTATTTCCAGATCCCATCTCCTTCTACATTATATATATATACAATGCCACCTAAGGCATTACAACTGGTGACCCCGACTGTCTTCAGCGGCGACATGGCAGCCATTTTCTCAACAAGTCACGGACCAAGGGGGACGCCTCGAAAATCCGCCATCTTGTACTCTTCTCTGTGCTGGCTAAGCACTGACCTTGCTGCCTTTCTCGTCGCTGACTCACGCACCAGGAGTTTTTGGGACCGGAGAAACGGAGTATCGCGCCCGTATCATCGTACGACCTCTGGGTGCTCCAAGTAGGAGACGCTTTTCTTGCGGCCTTCGCCTCAGCGTCTTTGTCCAGAGCATCGCAGGTTCTACTAAAGAGGTAGTGAGAGTTGCTGAAGTGCACTCTCTTTTATATATATTTTATTAAAATCGCGATCGCACCAGCAAAAATTATGTATGTGCAAATATTCGCGTAGTAGAATTTTATTTCTAGAAAATTCTGGCCACTTGGCGCCATTTTACTAAGTACACGCCTAGCCTCAAGAAAATTTTCTTTTCATGGCAGTGCGTGTTGTGGCCATTTAAAATTGTGAGATCGCGAGAAAATTTAATTTATCACTTTAGTGAAAAGGCACGCCTTTGACACGCGTTGTAGGCTATGCACGCATTATGTCTGGCGTTTAAAAATTTTCGCTCGCGTTACATCTCTTAAAGTACCAAAACATATTATCTCAAGCAATTTGATGCCCCAAGACACACGTTACAGGCTATGTACGCATTGTGTCCGGCATACATATCCTTTTCGTCCGGTAACTACGCAATTTTGCTTCACAAAGAAACGGCTAGTTTCAAATTGGGCAAATGCGTGTTTTTGAGTCTAACGGTCGAAATTTATAACCTAAAGTAAACTACCTCAAGGTCAACGGAAGAACATCATTTTAATATTAAGCGAGTGCGGAGTGCGAGGAGTCGGTTTTTCTTTCTAAACTAACTAGCATTGATTTTATATTTGCGTACGAAAAATTTTAACGAAAGAACCGATTTCAGACTCATTAGTATAGTTTAAGTTAGTACAAAATTTTATTTAAAGTTCTCTGAAGTACAATATAAAACTAGTCGTACATATTTGTGTCGTATTTAATTTTTATTTATCTATTATATATTCTATTTGTATTTTTGTCTATATATACATATATTTTTTTATTTTTTATACACATCTTTTAATCTATAAAACTTTAATTGTGCACAACTGAGGATTTCTCGTCCTAAAATTTTAATACATTTTAAATTATACATATTTTTCTTTAATACTATTGTGAGAAAATCTCACTCTAACTCGAGGCGCTGGCATTGCTTAAGAAAGCTCCTTCATCGATTCCTTCGGATCTCAAACGGGGACTATCGAGAGTAGTGCGAGTGCCAAGAGTTTTTTCTATATTATTTTGACGTGGCAATAGACGAGAAACCCACAATTGCTCTTATCGGGTAGTCGGTCACGTGAGACATTCTCTCTGATTTCTCACTCGCGCGGGAAGGGGGCTTCTCGGTGCTTGGCCCTTTACACCAGCGCCGGAAGGTCGGCTTGACGACGTCGAGTACGCGTTTTGTTCGCGCTTGCGCACTGGGAGACTTCTGTGTGTGTCAGGCGTCGACCGCTGGAGGTCTCTTACGCTGAGCACGCGGATGTCGATCTGGTCACGCAAGACGTTTTTTTAAGTATAAATTCGTTTTTCTTTTTAAATTTAAAGAGAGGATTTTTCTCGGGCTGCACCTTAAATAAATTAGGAAAAGTATTTTTTCCTTCTCTGCGACTACTCGTCCATAAAATGACTCTGCACCCTGTGCAGTCGGAACACATGGCCAAGAGCTATCTCATGTCGGTAAATCGGATTTTGTTGCCGAATCCCGTATTTCTTATAAATAGAAATGATGACATGGACGAGTTGTCGCCGGGGGGGATGATCGCGGCGTTGGCAGCGACATTCAAGCAACTAGCGATAGGATAATGGATGAAAGCGCGCTTCCGGAAATAACTCAAAGTAATCAGATTATTAATGCACCGGAATGCGTAGAAGCTTTAGAGACTTCCACCCTTAATAAAGACAATCCTTTCCTCTATCATTCATCCACAGCTAACTCCCTCTGTAAAGTACCTGAAAAGAAAAAATTTATCCCAAACATCCTAAAAAGAAATAAAATCAATTCGATTTCAATAGAGAATGGGGAAGTGGACAAGAAGATTAGGTTTCGCGATCAAGTCTCGGTTAAATATGTACGTAAGGCCTCGCACTCACCTTCGAAATTGTACAAAAAGCGTAGGCTAAATACCGCTAGAGATTTGGGAGAGGTTAAATACCTCCATGCGAAATATTTAAGTATAACTAACCAAAATGTTCTTCTATCTATTCTCTAGCTTCTCTCACTGACACTTTTGTAAATGCGCAATAGTTAATTATCTAGTTTAATTTTTCTTGTTTCATTTTTTTTTATTAACTCTTTATCAGTAGAGTCATATATTTTATATTCTTTTGCGTTCTAGGCAACGCATTTCATCTTTAATATAAAGTAAATTCACGCATGTAAGATTTTCGTAACAGTCAAGTGCACTACTTAAAATTTCAGTTAGTTAATTATAATATTGATAATGCACTTTGATTTTCATAATATACACTCAACTTCTTATTTTTGATTCATGCAACTTAGCATACGCCAATAAGCAATTTGTATTATAATAAATTGATGCTACTTAATTTAATAAGTAATAATTATCTTGACGAGTTGAAAAACTATATAATGCATCAACCATTCTCATCAACAAATTATAATCAAGTGAGTTGTACACATTAACTTGCAACGTCATAGTGCATTTGACTGCAATAACTAATGCGCAAAATTCTGCGATTATGTAAATTTTTTGTAATATTTCACAGCGAACTTAATGTAGTACATAATAGCACTCATACTTGAAAGTAAAGCACCATAAGTGCACTATATATAATATACTCAAGTACCTTAAAGCAATATGTAACAGCACTAAACTTGTTCCGTGCGTAGCGCAATCTCATGAGTAATTCCTTTTTCACTGCACTTTTAAGTGAATTAATCATTAATAGCGATAAATAGCTAATAAATATTAACAGTATTCACTGTAATAAAGCATTTTATTTTTGCAAACTATATGTAAATCCTAAAGGATTTCTAATAAAAAATAATAACAAATAAGTATTAACAGTTCTTACTGTAATAAAAAATTTGTAAATCTTCAATGATTGTTAAATAATTGCATTTTAGGCTGTGATAATAACTGCGATATTTGTAATGTTACTGCGATCTTTTTAATCTAATTGTTATTGCGTTTATTAATTTATATTGTATAAAAAAGACTGACTCTAATTGTTAACCTATCTGTGATATAAATATGCATTTTTTTGCGCTTTTGTAAATAAATAATTACCCTTAACAAAAATTTAATTGTTGGGGGGGAGTGATGTGGGGACACTCACACTTGTATGTATGCGTATGGCGCTGTAAGCGCACCAATACACATGTCAGCGTATACATGTGAACGCCTCTGCGCAGGCTCATATCAGACGAGGAAGAAGCAGCTCCGAGACTGCTTGCTTGTACTTCAGTCTTACTCCGCCAGCCATTGCGCTTAGTCGCTTTGGCTATGTAATAAACCTATAGTTAAACTTATATAGTTGTAACTTATTTCCAGATCCCATCTCCTTCTGCATTACTTATATATACAATGCCACCTAAGGCATTACAATAGCACTGCGAGCTAAATCCGCGTTTTCTACACCATCTAGCGGGAGCTAAACACAACTTTTTTAAACTGTGTAAAAAAGTACTACCGTAAGAAATCTCACACTTTACTATACTGTTCGAAAAAGTAATCATATCGAAATCTCTTTGTACATTTATTAATACGTAGAAATATTTTTTCACACATAATAATACGTAGAAAATCAACCAAAAAATATTAATACTTCAATAAAGAATTAAAAGCACCAAGAAAACGAAAACTATAGTTTATAAATTCTTGCTGTGCCGTGAGTTGTCGAAATATATAAAACCTCTGTGAGCGCGCATGCGTGTACAGTATGTACAGCCTAACGATGAGAAAGGGAGAGATACATTTATGAACAATGAACTAGATGCTTCGCTTTGTCTGACTTATGTATACATGAATCTGAATAATCGGCAAGATTTTGTTAGCATAATGTATTTAATTAATAATAAAATATCACAGACATATTAATACAATTTCACATTTTTAGAATGCTTTTGAAATCGTTTTTGCTTTACTTATTTGTTTGCGAAGGGTTTAATTTTGATAATGTATATAGTTTTCACTTTTTTTCGAATTATCATTTGTAAAGTGCATAGTTTTGTTGATGTATAGTGTTCGTTCTTATTCACGAATTATCATTTGTGGAGCGTATAGATTTCGTTAAAATTGATTTTCTAGAGTATAGATTACGTGTGGCGGATTTATCTCATACGTGCTATAAAATAATATACGATACGTGTGTTCGAAGTGGTCCTCTTACACGACGTGCTTAGCACCCTCGCTGCGCTCGGGCGCTAACTGTACGCCTTGTAAGAAAGGACCACTTAGAGCACGTGTATCGTAATGTACTATTATACGTTTGTAAATATTAGGTACTTAATTTTATAAAGTTAATATTGGTTTGTAACAAAAGAATGTTTTACTTTTGTACGTTTATAATTTATGAAAAAATTTAAATGATGAAAAGTTACCCTAAAAGATATAATTTATAATAAAATACATTGAAAGGTTCATTATACATATATTTAATTAAACTTACAATTCTAGATTTGATGAAAAACTATTAATATTATATTATAAATATTTTAACAATATAATTTCGTTTTTATTAAAAAACCTATTTAATAAAAATTGGTCGTTTTTTTCCATCATTATCTACGGCACAAGCTCTATCATTTGCATATTCATACCAATTTTTTAACATAACTTAGTGATATATTATTTAACGTGGTGTCAACCTACGGCAGAGACAGCGAAAAAGCGACCAGACGGGGAATCGATCCCGCGCCAACGGGAATACAAGTCACGCGCTTTAGCCACAACTCCACTGAACTCTACTAGTTTTTAATAAAAACAAAATTCTTCTTCAAATTTCTTTACCCAAACTGATAATTTTGCAAATAATTCGAAAAGATTTTTCATTTACAATCATCATTATTTATAACAAATGTATACAGAACTTTTTAAAACTGATATCAAAGTTATTATTATTTTCACTCGCTACCCTAGATTAAAAAAAGAAACATGTGAATCGGACCATAATTACCAGAGATATTGTTAATTTTCATGTGCAATATGAATTTTAACTTTTGAAAGTTTTTTTCTATTCTTGCGTAAAGAAAAAGATACCACCGTGCGCATGCGCGCTGGCCGTTTATATACTCTGTTACTTGATATTCGCACACAATGTAATGCGTAAGAAAATTTAGAAACGATGATATATATAAAAACCACTTTGTATACGTCAATGCCGTTTTACTAATAAATGATTTATATCATAAACTGGCTATTAAACTTTGAAACGAGTTAAAATGTTTAAAAACAATGGCGCAATTGTTAGTCAAAGTCAAAGCCATGTTACTCTTTTTATTTTCACGATAGAAAACTTTTAAAAAATTCAAATTAAAGGTCTTGAAGAGACCTTTCTTTTCCATTTTATAAAATTAATATATATCAAAAATTGGCTGAAATATATGAATTTATTTATAAGAATTAAAATTGTAAAATCGGAAAAACGCTAAAAAATAGTGCAAAAAAAAATTGAAATTTTTATAATCGTTTATGATAAAGGTATTCTATCATTACATGTTCAAGAAGTTTGACATATTTGCAATAATTATTGTTGACTTAGCATTAATTTGAATTTTCGACTTTTTTATAATAAACAAATTAATTGTTGCTCTTCTTACGGGCCGAAAGAGATAGGCTTGGAGGAGGATTAAAGACAATAGAAAATCTTTCTTCTCCCAAAGTTTCATCGAATTTTGAATAAAATATCTGTCTTTAACTCTAATTTGAAAAATTACCCATTTTCTCGAAAAAACTTCATTTCCTGAGAAAATTTGAAAATTTTAGAAAATTGCACACCTATAGTCTTGAAGAAAATTTAATTTTGAACAACTTTTGTGAAAAAAATTTTCTTCTAGAGTCAAAAGCAGCGCAGTCACAGAGGAAAAAAGGAAAAAAAGTCGATTTTCCTATCTTAATTTGTTTATAAACATTTTTCCACAACTTTTTGAGGTGGCGCACATCGATATTCTTATTATACATATTATCTACAATATATTTTTGCGAAAAACCGGCCTGTAGCACGTTTCGCAAAAAAATCGATTAAAATGAACTAATTTGACTGGACTATTATGCATTCCATTGTAATGGGGGCAAACAGTCACTAGCTTTATCTTATCCAATGGTAGATAACCCATCTCTGTAACATCGGTAACGTTGAACTTGAAACGTTCTAACCATTTTTTCTTTATACTTTCTATTACTAAAATTTTGCTAGCATCTTGTAGAGCTTCTTTAAGAATGTTTCCTATTTCGGTGTAGGGAATCGTACCAAAACGCTAAGACAAACCATGATAATATTGTTTAAACCATTTGTTTTGCGTCTTATATTTATCTGTGAGTGTTCGCCAAGCAAATGTTTCTTTAAAAAGTAGTATGACAGGATCAGAATCGTTATTCAATGGAACTGTAGCCAATTTTTTCAAACATAGTCATCACCAGGCTGCTTGAAGCCTTGCATATCGACCAAGTACTTCATCGTGAATGACTCTTTTGACGATAAACATCCTATTTATAACTATTCCCCTACCACTCAGTCAAGTTTTCGTACATTACCATTGACAGGATTGTACTCGACTATGCGAGCGTGTATGATCAAACAGTAAGCTGATGTTCCAGCAAGAATGTTATTTCTTGATTCAAATTTCAAGCGAACATCCACAGGAGTACTTTTTAGAGACTCGTTTTGTTTTGAGCAATCGATTACAATCAACGGCAGTTAATGAAATCTTGTTTTTTTAAGAGCGGTTTGGCATCTTTTTCATAGTACGCAGGTTGAAAATTAGCATACATATCGTATAACATAGCAAATTGATTACGTTCAATATCTAAATTTAGATTTCCATATGGATAGTATTGCGAATTAAGGAAAAGCTTTACATTACTTATGTTGCAGTGATCAAAGCGACTCGCATTGGCTGTTTTTAGATTTTTTCGATTCATTTGGAAACCTAGAATAACAAAACGTGACTTTTCCAATTGATTAGAAATTTTAACAGTCCAAACGTGTTTTGATGTGGTTGGAAGTAGCGGGTACTCGTACAAGTCTCAACTGTGGAAACTCATTACAATCGGTTTATCTTTTTCAATATAATTGAGTAAGCGAAGTTTGTAGGCATTCGATAATATTACATAGGGCATAAGCCATTCTATTCTTTGCAAATTGATCTTAAAATCTTCGTGACGGGACGGTAAAAGACATAAGTCTTGATGTTGAATAGATATACGAATCTCATCACCATTATTAAATGAAGATGCGGAATAAGATTGATGAGCATGTACCTCATAATGTTCAACAGATTCATCGAACTTCACTCTTGACTGTATGTTCAGAATTCCTTCCATATTTTTGAAAACAACAGAATTCTTAGTCCGAGACTTCTTAGGAACAGAATGTTTTGCCGTGTTAGGGCTTTCTTTGTCGTTCGACGACTGATGATTGGTCGACATGTTGACTTACTTATATAGCCACTACCAACTTTAGTGTTGTAAATGATACCCATTACGTTTGTTTAAGATGTAATCTTATTGTAATAATTTCTCCTCAAAAATTAATCAAGTGTTCGTCTTGATCGACTATCCGTACTTGAATGTGATCTATACTCTTGACGCTGATCGGAAGATAAATGACTGGAGATGGAACTTCGATGATCTTATATCCTGATGAGACTGCAGGAAAAAACTCGCGTATGGTGTGCACTTGTCGATTGTTTATATAGGTGCCAGAGGTCATGTTGCACTCAACTCGGAGTGCGTTAACTTTCAAAATAGTTACAAGTAAATCAGAATCGTGAGCGATTTTTTTTGTAAGAACACGTTGAGTAAAACCCAACAATGAACCTATGAAATCTTGCGGTCAAAAATCAATAGGATGGCTGCAGGTTATAACACAACGTAGTGTATTATTATTGGGTTTTATATTGATTGAAATTCCTTTTGATGCTAGTGCCTCACGAAGATAATTTTTCATATCTTTAATTTCAGAAATTCCAGTCAGTAATAAAATTTCTTCCTCACCAACGTAGAACTTATTATTTCCACTATTGATGTTAGGTATTGAATTGAAGGTTAAAATACCAATTAATCCAAGAACATAGTTCTTATCAGGTAAAGGTCGGTCGGAGGAAAATACTGAGCTTCAAGCACTGATCATGTACTAGAAAAGCTTAGCGTCAATAAATCTTCCATGATTGTTCAATGGATAATGAGAGATAGCTAATTTAACTTTTCTTTGACTAATTTGAAAGGTGTTTAAAATAAATTAAAGTATTTGTTGAAACATGGTGAAGGTGTAGGCAAAGACTGTACATTTTACTGCGTAGTCCAACAAATTCAGTCATTATGTGCCCATTACACTCATCTTTCATTAATCCAACGACCTTTTGTTCACTTGAGGTATATTAAAAACATTATTAGCTGGATAGTCAGATGTGTCAAAGTTTTGAATATCACGTTTCATAATTTCATAAATATCTCTATCACGAACTTCATATATCAAACTATCCGTATCTGTATAAAGCAATTTACATAAATCTTCAAATTCTTTCTTCATATAACTGTAGTGAAAATCATATACTAATGTCTTAGATAAGTCAAGAATACAAAGTCCAATATATATAGGTTTATTCATGTAAACTTTAGTTTTCACCAATTGTACAGCAACAAGATTTTTATCCAGAATAGTTTGGCTATGAAAATTTGGTTGAGCGATGAGAGCTTCAGCACCATAGCGTCCATCCCATTTGGTTACCAGTCTGACATCAACTCTATTTCTAACATTCTCCATAGTTTTACCAAATACTGCGTTATTCATGAGCTTGTATAGATTTTTTTCAAATTCATTTTTAGCTTCTTTTCTCTTATCACTATTTAAATCTATTTACTTTTTTAGCCATGGTAATTGATTAAACTGTAACACTCTGTGAATTTTCTTCAACTGTAATCCATTGTCTAAGGCTTGTTTTAAATTTTTATAATGTATTACATATCTTTCCTTTGGGCGAAGTGTTGTCATGAGCTTTTCGTATGTTGAACCTTTCGGTTTCTCATGTACTGGACAGAATGGTAAGTCTTTATGATGATCATGAATATGGTGAGGATAATCCAAGTCCACTTCGAAGATGTATCCAATAGGTGAGTCATCGGGCACAAAAAAGTTCATTTTATCAAAATCACCTTCAATCCACTTGAACCCACCAGTTGGAAGGTATTGCATCATAGCCCAACCATAAAGATTGTTTACATCAAAGTAAATTAGGTATTTTGATTCTTCTTCTGGATTATATGCATCACCCATGTATTTTTTATTGGCTTTTGAATAACGATTGCAGCACTGACTGATACCACCTCTAATACCACGTTCAATAAACATTATCATGTCAATGTCGGTTAGTAATTCCAATTTAATGTTGGTATACTTGAGCATGGCATCCCCAGTGTAGCCAGGAAGTGTATAATAATGTGCTGGATCTAAGATATAAGTGGTGATAGAGCTACTTCGAAAATTTTCAAAAACTTCTGCTAATAGTAGCATATCAGTTTTTAAGTAGAAATCTGAATAATCGCCTAAATTTGAAATATTGAATTTATTCCAGACACTTTTAGCATGTTCATAATCTTCATCCGATATCTCACTATTATTTAAAATGTTGTAAAATTGATCTTTGGTCGGTAATTCAGAAATTGTCAACTTATCCTCAGAGTCCAGATAATCATATGGGAAGACACCTTTTCTCTTGAGTAAATCGAATTCCTCTTCGGTCAATGGTCCATATTTCGCATCACTAATAAACTCAGATGGTAAAATATTATACTGCTCCAAATAAGATGACAATTTATCCAGAGACGATGGCATGAAACGGAAAGAGTCAATAAATTTAAAGTTAATTTCACTGCTATCAATGTATTTTGTAAAGGATATGAAGCGCTCTTTATTCAGTGGTAAAAGATTTACGCGTCCTGGAAAATTTTGAGCAATATCTCTTATGAGGAAATGTGAATCATAACCAGTAAGATTGTGTAAAACAACTGGAACACAGATGAATCCTGATAATTCAAGTTACATTTCTCGTGAGCTGGACCTCTATATTTACCAGTTAAATGACAATGATCGCGAACTCTGTCAGTTCCCAAGGACTTTTCACATGTATGACAAGTAGTTGCATTTTGGAATTCAAGTTCTTGCTCGTAGGTTAATTGATCCATAGGTATAGGACACCAGTAAACAGTCTCAATGTTCTCTGCAAGAGTTTCTAATTCATTTGCAAACCATGCTGCAGGTTGAGAACCTCTATAGCTGCGGTAATACGAGAGTGTATCATCGTAGCTACATTTAAAGTAGTATCCAATACTAAAAGCTTTATGTTGCTGATAAATTCTTTTATATTCCATACTTTCGAGGAGTGATTCAAAATCGGCATAAATAATAAATGGTGCCCTTAATCTATAATGAGAATTTTTAAATTGTAAAATATTTTCTTTCAGACCTGGTAAATTAACTCTACACTTGTTTATCTGAGAGTAGTCTTGTTCATGAGCATCCAGTTTAGCCTCGGTATGGAAGTAATATAGACATCTATTACATAAATACTTTTGACCATCATGCTTTGATACTTGCATAGATACGAGTCCTGATAAATTTTTAATCCAAACATAGTGGAAATTGCTGTTAACATCCTCATAATTATTTTCCACATCTTTATTATCATCGTCAATATAAAAGTTTTGCACGAGAAGTAAATTAATATGCATATTCATTTTGTTCTTGGTTATGCGTAATGGAGCAATATGAAATTTCCCCGAGCGTTTTTTCAAAATAAACAAATTTATTAAAATATTATTCTTCTTTTCGAATCTTGAAATATGTTTTGGTTTGACTGGAAATGGTATACCTTCGAAATTTAATTCATTTTTGTATTTTTCATATGTGGCTACTCTGTTTGAATGTGTATTTGCTGGATGTAGTGCTGAGAGAACGGCCCATTTGAAGCATTCATCATCAAAATTCTCAACATTAACACAAGCATGTTTGTTTTTAATAGCACGAGGTAGTTCAATGAACGAATTACCTCTCATTGGGTTATACTTGTTAATATGGATACACATATTAATTATTGAACGTAATGTCCAGCCTGAATCTTTTTCTTGGAATTCTTCCATATCAACTTGTATAGGCTTACGTACATTTTCCATAGACCATTCTTTTAAATTTGTTGTTTGGAAAATTGGTTCAGCCTTTGTGTTGAAATACTTAGTTTCACTTATTACCTCAGTCGGTTTGGTTAAAATATATTCTACTTGGTGACGTCATAAGTGCTGAGTCACGATTTGCACCTGTCCACTAGTCGCACAGGTGAGTCGAGGGAGTGGTGGTGGGGAGGGGGTCCAGAACTGTCACAGCCTACCTACTAATGCTCACAAGATACAATATAAAAATGATGGAGCCTTTCGATCACATATAAGTAAAAAATATACAGAAATTATCGCTTCTCTTTTTTCTGAGAAAGAAGGAGGATCGTTGCCTCGATATAAGTTTCACATGTGAACGGAAAAAAGTTTTCACCTTAAAAACTAGTGCTAGATAATAGAAGGTTAAAATTGCGTGATTTATAATGAAAAAAACCATGACAGTATCATTTTAATCAATGCTAGTTTTACTATTTTACCTTCTAAGGTCCAGCACATTGATTTTCAATGACTAGCACGGTTTTTTCCAGTGCCAACATCAAAATTTAAGTTCTGCGCATCAGCAGAGAAACTCTAACGACTAGCACGGTTTTTTTAATAATAAATTCCAGTAGCCTAATATTTTTAGGTTAGAAACTTTTTATGTATATATATCAACGAAAATAAAGTATCATTTATTTAAGGTAATCTATACTTACACTTGAAAAGATTTGTTAATTCAGTGAGATTCCACTCATTTAATATTTTTCGTATAAAATTATCCATTTGGCCCTTATTTCCTATGCAATAAATAGAAAAACTTTTGTGTAAAACTTCACAATCGTGCACACTGCTACAATCGAAAATTCGTATACACCAACATACACCAGCGCTGTTATTTAACGTGCTTGGCACCCGAAAAAAACGTGCCAAAGGTGGCACTGTAAATTCACGCGTCAGTTATCGAAAATAAATATTTATAGCACTAAAAAATACTACACTGGTATGAATTTTATTTGTGCTGTCAATAGAGCGAAAAAAATTAATGCCATTTATTACTTTAGAACACACTAGCATTGGAATTTAAACATCTAATCGAATTTAGCATTAGTTTTACCGGTGAAAACTTTTTTCCGTGCAGGAAAAAGCGAAATTTGATGTTTACTGGGATAATCCAAATAAGCTTGTTGATCGGCTTCGTTCACTCGTTGCTGAGAGAGAAGCTGGTTATTATAGTCATATTAACGAAATTCATTCCATCGTTAAAGAGCTACGAGAAGCTGGTTATATATACTGAGATGTAAACCAACTCCTCGTGATATTGCGAATGAAGGTATATAAAAATTCTTCCTTATCACTTAGAATATCACTAAAAATATCACTATTCTTGTATATGGGTATATCCACCGTAGTTTTAACTTCGCATGTGACTTTTTTTCAGCAATTTGTAAATAATACTTTTCTGTTACATTAAAACGCACATAGCTGTATTTGTCTTTAAATTGTCCGTTCTGAATCTAAGAAATATACTCCACTTTTTCGCAAAGCTACATTGAACGGTACCTTTAAAATTTTCTAAAAAGTATCAAATTTTTTACAAAAAATCACGGTTTTTGCATAAATAGTATATAAAGAAGTAAAATTTTTGATGTCTTGGTGAATTTTAGATCATGCTGTTTAAATAATATTCAAAAAAACTGTAAGACTACTTTCTCAACTTAAAAAAAAAAAAATTTAAACCTTAGTAGAGTCACGTGCAACTTCAAATAGGCTTGATAATAGCGATTTTCATTTCAAGACAACATATATATTTTGAATTGTATTTACTGACTAGGAGAGTATCACATCTCCGGATCACGGATTTTTCTCAAACTTTGTGATAAGTTTCCAAATGTCAAAATATGAAAAGAAATAGAATTTTAGACACCAACGCTCAATATTTCCCTAGTTATAGGCAATTAAAGAAAACCACTAAAAAAGTTACTAGATTTTTAATCGCATATAGTTCCTCAGCATTGATAGCTAGAAGCTTGAAACTTTTTTTAAATGAAAGCTGAGCTCAAATTCTTTCGAATTAGTAGCTATAGCATGTCAAAATATTATTTTTTTCCAAAGTTATAGCGTGATAAACATTAGACCCAATTTCAGCTTTTTTTATTAATTAATGTTTTAAAAAGAAAAATCGGGTCCAATGTTTATCACGCTATAACTTTGGAAAAAAATAATATTTTGACATGCTATAACTACTAATTCGAAAGAATTTGAGCTCAGCTTTCATTTCAAGCTTCTAGCTATCAATGCTGAGGAACTATATGCGATTAAAAATCTAGTAACTTTTTTAGTGATTTTCTTTAATTGCCTATAACTAGGGAAATATTGAGCGTTGGTGTCTAAAATTCTATTTCTTTTCATATTTTGACATTTGGAAACTTATCACAAAGTTTGAGAAAAATCCGTGATCCAGAGATGTGATACTCTCCTAGTGAGTTCTTCGATGTTGCACATGACTCTACTTAGGTTTAGATTTTTCGTTTTTTAATTAGGAAAACAGTTCCATAGTTTCTTTAAAGATTACTTGAACGGCATGATCTAAAATTCATCAAGACTTCAAAAATTTTACTTCTTTATATACTATTTATGCAAAAACCGTGATTTTTCGTAAAAAATTTGATACTTTTTAGAAAATTTTGAAGGTGCCGTTCAATGTAGCTTTGCGAAAAAGTAGAGTATATCTTTTAGATCCAAAACGGACAATTTAAAGCCAAATACAGTTATGTGCGTTTTAATGTAACAGAATAGTGATGTAACAGAACTACGGTGGATATACCCATATATTGGAATACATCTATATGAATAAAACTGCATTACATATGGTGATATATTTCACAATATGGATTTTACATTAGCTTTATCAAATTTTATGTAATTTCGTTGAATGTTTATCGAATTTTAAATTTATATTCAATAACATTTTTAAATCATGCTATCTAAAAATCATCTTGTTATCTTATAAATCATCTCATTAAAGTCTTACTCAACTCGTTATTTTACTATAAATACAAATGATTTTATATTTCAGGAACAGTATGCATCATAAGCATAAACAAACAACATGTCAAACATCCTTGAAATTGAGAGATTAAGGGAGACGATTAAATCTATACTTCCAAATCAATTAAATTCCAATATTGGTCAAGTGTTAGATAAAGAAAAAAAAATCATTCATAAATAATTCAGAGATTGATGTTACTTTGAATAATACTGATGAGTCTCCGCTTAATACATCTTTGCAACCTATGAAAAGTTTTAGAGGAAAAGATATACTTCTTTTGAATGATATTCCTTTTTATAAGAAGAAAGCTATGAGTAATGGTAACATATACTGGAAATGTCAACTTTACCATTCAAAACAATGTTCAAGCCTTGCAATAATCAAGGATATGAAACTTGTAAGTTGTACACCGCATAATCATACCTTGACACCAACCGAGAAAAAGAATGAAACAAGGACTATGATTTCAAAGAAAAAATATCAACCTAATGTTTTCAAGGTGAGTCATACAAATAATAAAATAGTGATGATGTTGAAAATGCTGATTTAATTGATGGCAGAAAGTATTCTGAATTAAAATTATTTGAAGATGATTATTCCAGCTCTGATGATGAAATGATAAACTATCAAAAGAGTGGAAAATGTAACATATTCGAAAGCTGTAAAAGAAAATCTTATAGTAAGATTTTACCAATATTAAGACGCAAAAAAGCAAAAATAAGTTCTAACGGTGTTGATAGTGATAGATTATCAGGTTATTCTAATAGTAATGAATCATTCTCTACTGAGAAGTATAATGATGCATTTGAAGAAATGAGTGAAGGTGATAACTTCAGCTCTAATTATGAGTTAGAAAATATTGAAGGAAATAAAAAAATTTTCGGAAGCTGTAAAGGAAAACCTTATAAAACTTTACCAGTATCCAGATCCAAAAAAGCAGTAATGAATTCCATCGATGCCAACAGTGATACTTTATCAGATTATTCTAATAGTAATGCATCTTCCACTAAATATATGAGTAAATACATGTTTGAAGATTATTGATTTGGAGAATGGGGTGATCCTAATGTTTTAGTTGATCGTCTTCGTATTATTATATCTTCAACTAATACAGATCTATATACTAACAAATAGATGAGCTTCATAATTAACGAGCTACGAGAAGCTGGTTATATTGAGTGAATTTTTAGGAAATTCAAATTGATCCTTAATTGGAGAGGTATCGTAAAGTAATTAACTTTATCTTATACATGAGAGTGATAATTAGGACTTTCATTATTCTCTTTAAAAATTAAACTTAATAAAAATATACACCTGACAGAAAATGTTTTCAAACATGCATCATAAATGATAACATTACATGTAAAAGTTAATATATCTTAAAAAGATTCTAACTTGAAGACGAAAAGATTTTGATAACTGCAGTTTTACATCATTCAATTCTTTGATAGTATCACAAGAAGAAGATGAATGTCCATGTAATAAAAATTATTGTGTGATAAATAAAGATTTATTACATTTTGTGTACGCTTAAAAAAATGGTTGTAAGTTTATAATAAAGTATTACTGCAATAACTTATCATAAACGGGAGAATCTCACAGGTAAAGAGCGAAGGAGAGGCTCTTACCATTGTAACATCCTAACTTCATTATGATGTCTAATTTTATTTAATTTTAAATTTATTAACTTTTTCTTGCAATGACCAGCATCTAAAATTTTTCCTAACTTACACGCGCCACCAGTCTATCGAGGTCACAGGTATTTTAATTCCTAAGAATTGATATCGTAAGACTCATGCGGCGAATTTGCCATTAGCAAATAGCATAATCTTATCTGTGTCACTTTTCGACAGCTCAATTGAAGCTAAGCAAACACAGGTGTTTTCCTACGACCGACCACCGCTAAGATGTATGTCCGTCTTTTTCCTGTACTTGAGTATAAAAGTCCCAAATTTTCATTGTTCGTCGCAGTTGATGGTACCACAGAGTCTAGCCCGGTCGCAGATAACCGTAACGTAAGTTTAAAAATATAATAATTATAAAAGAATAGAGCAGAGCGCTCAAATATATATATATATATATCGGACATAAATAAAATATAGAATCTTTTTCTAAACGGGCCTTTAGTAGCCATTCAAATTGTAAGCCACTCGAATTATATTATAACGCGAAGTGCGGTCTCTAATAAAATAACTAAATTGTACAATTTATAAATCGTGATTGATACGAATCTAATTTAATTCAATCCTACTCAGAAAGTCGGATAAAATTTGTAGCTGCAACAATTGGAAGCCAATAAAAAGTGAATTGACCAGTGTAATAAAAAATACTAAAACTCTTAACGCGTGTACGAACTAATTAATAACGAAACGAACTTTACTTGTGTGAGGACTTTTTATGTGTACTTACTATTATAAGGAGTGTACTTCTCCCGTGATTTAATAAAGAAATTCATAAAAGATACAATTCGGACTTGACCAACTCATTTCTAAACAAAAACCCCAAGCCAACTCAACAGCAGCGGCCCCAACAATTACAAGAAGGGCAGCTACGGCAGTTGACAAGAACAATCAAAAAAGGTAAGTTTAATACATTATTGCTATCCATTTATTTTCTTCTCTTTCTCTCTTGCGATCTCAACACGGGTTCACGAGCCCGCAGAATAACTTTCCCTTCGCCTCATAATCTGCCACGCTTACGTCTGAACGCGCATCCGCTCGGCGTATTCAGACCTGTAATATTCACGGTTCTATTTTATATATGAAATTCAATAATTTAACTAATATAAAGAACGCCGGAACGTTACACCATATTAGAACAATATTTTAAATTAAATATATTATTTAAAAAAAAAAATCTTATTTTAAAAAAATTGTAGTCCTAAAGCACTTTAAAATTATTTCAAAGAACGAAACTACATTGATCACGATTCAATTTATTTTCAACTAAATTTAAAAATATTTCAAGTTTTAGACAAAACATAAAAATATGAGCTATTCTGAACTCATTTATGATTTTGTTCACAAATCTTTTTAATTTAACACATCAACTTTTCAGTTTTAAATGAAATTAAATTTTATTACTAATTCATAAAATTGATTAACTTATGCTAGAAATGAAATTTTATGTGTACACGAACAAGTTTCACTTTTCATATCAACTTTTTTACATTGGATAAACAAAGAATAATCTTATACACTTGAAATTTTATATTCTCATTTTCATCATCACAACAAAGCTACACACCAATTTTCAAGTGTTATCTCTTTTAGTTGCTGAGATATGAAAATGAGCTAAACATCAATACCTAAGATCTATCAAATTTGTAATATCAACTAAAAAGCAAAGTATCACTTCCACTTTATAAAACAAATTTAATCTTATTACATTAAACCTAAAATAGTTTCATATTCGAAATTTAATAATGAAAACAAGTTAAAAATAAAGATTAAGAAATTTTAGTTTTACACAAACATATTTCACTTTTTACAACAACAAATGAGCTAAAAATCAATACCTAAGATTTATCAAAATTGAGCATTATCAACTAAAAAGCATAAATATCACTTCTACATTATAGAACAAATTTAATCTTATTACCAAAGCGTGAAATAGTTTCATATTCAAATTTAATTATAAAATCAAGTTAAAAATGAAATTCAAGAAATTTTAATTTAACATGAACCAGTTTAACTCTACACATCAACTTTTTTTACATTGGATAAAGAAAGAATAATCTTACACACTTGAAATTTTTTATCCTCATTTTTATCATCACAATAAAGTTACTCGTCGATTTCCAAGTGTCTTAGATCTTTTAGTTGCTGAGATATGAAAATCAGATAAAAATAAATACCTAATATTTATCAAATTTTAGTATTATCAACTAAAAAGCATAAATATCACTTCCACTTTATAATTAAATTAAATCTTATCAACATAAACTAAAATTAGTTTTAAGGTATCAAGCCTGAGTTTAAGTCTAAAAAAAATTCAATTTAAATGTAAGGATAAATTTTTTTTCTTATAATATTAATTGATTAAACATTTTTTTATCTTAAATAAGAGGACGCTGGATCTCGCTATCCTTTTCTAATTTAAAAATGTTGGTTTTTGGAAAAACTAGTGATTATTGATAGATATTAAAAGTTGTCCGCAATTTGTATAGTAAAAAGCAATATTTTCTCTGATAAGAGCAAATTAATTTTGTTGCTTTGTTTTCAAGCAAAGTTTGACATACTTGAACATCGTATTCTCTAGTCCGAATTTATGATATTTTGAACATGTCAAACTTTTCTTGAAAATAAAGCAACAAAATTAATTTGCTCTCATCAGACAAAATATTGTTTTTCACTATACAAGTTGCGGACAACCCTTAATTTCTATTAATAATCACTAGTTTTTCCAAAAATCTACATTTTTTATTTAGAAAAGGATAGAGCGATCCAGCGTCCTCTTTGGCTTTGACTTTCAGACACAGGAGCCACTATAGTGGCACCCTTTCTCATTTTCTTTTTTCTATTATTTAATTCGCACTTTAAGTTTAATCTTTATTCTTTTTGCATTTTTATATAAATGACTGTTCATTTTATAAGTATCATATGATATATTTTGAATATATGATTGCAAATAAATCTAAAAAATTAATGTATGATAGAAAATATGTGTTTTTGCGAAAATAATTCGTGACAGTAAGGGTTAATCCATGAATAATTTCAAAAGACCTCATCTGATAGTTCAAATCTTTTTCTCTTGTTGATGAATAGATTTTTTCTATTTTTGTAGTTGCCAATTTTAAACTAATTGACTTCAAAATTTGCAAAGATCTTTAATTTATATACCTTCACAAGTTTACTGACCTGGAATTTTTATAAGACAAGCTCAAGTGAATGTTCAACAAAATTACTTACATAAAATTTTATAAAAATACCTATTTTTTCTAATATTTTCAACTTGTTCTAAATCAAACTTTTTAAATTCATTTTTTTTAGAAAACTGAAATAATAAACTTGTAAAGATATATAAATTGAAGATCTCTGAAAATTTTGAAGTCAATTTGTTGAAAATTGGCTGAGAAATTCTACGGCAACTAAAAAAATAGACGAAATTAATTCATCGACAAATGAAAAAGGAATTTAACTATCAGATGATGATTTTGTAATCATTCATGGATTAAAGTCTGATATTTAATATATATTTAAGATAAAAAAAGTTTTATCAATTAATATCATTAAAAAAAAAAGTTATCATTACATTAAAATTTAATTTTTTTCAGACTTTAACTCAGGCCTGATACCTTAATATTTAAATTTTAATAATAAAACAGATTAAAAATGAAATTTAAGAAATTTCAGCTATACACGAATAAGTTTCACTTTTCACAACAACAAATAAGCTAAACATCAATACCCAAGATTTATCAAATTTGAGTATAATTAACTAAAAAGCATAAATATCCCCATATGGAAAAAATTTTTGGATATAATTGTAAATAACTGCTAATAACTGTAAATAAATGTAAATAAATGTAAATAACTGTAAATAACTGTAGAAAAGTGTTAAAAAATGTGGGAATTGAGACATAAATAACAGTTATTTACAATTATTTACAATTATTTACTGTTATTTACACTTATTTACAGTTATTAACAATTATTTACACTTATTAACTGTTATTTACACTTATTTGCAGTTATTTATATTTATTTACAGTTATTTACATTTATTCACTTTTTTCACAATTATTTACAGTTATTTACGATTATTTATAGTTTTTTACAATTATTTGCAGTTATTTACATTTTCGAAAACTATCACGAATTTATTCAATAATTTTATATATAGGCGAAAATTTTAAAAAATGTGAATAACTGTAAATAATTGTAAAAAACTATGGAAAATTGTAAATAGTTGTAAATAATTATAAATAACTGTAAATAACTGTAAAAAACTGTAAATAACTGTGAATAACTATAAATAATTGTAAATAATTATTAATAACATTCAATTATCCACTGATTCAAAAATTTTTGAAAATGTAAATAACTGTAAATAATTATGAATAACTGTAAATAATTATGAATAAATGTAAATAATTATAAAAAACTGTAAATAATTGTAAATAATTGTAAATAACTGTAAATAACAGTTAATAACAGTTAATAACTGTAAATAACTGTAAATAATAGTAATTAATAATAAATAATAGTAAATAACTGTAAATAACTATTATTTATGTCTCAATTCCTACACTTTTTAACAGTTATTTACAATTATTTACTATTATTTACAGTTTTTCACATAAATTATTTCCATATGGGTCACTTTCGCTTTATGAAACAAATTTCAATTTTATCACCATAAACTTCAATTAGTTTTAATATTCAAAATTTAATAATGAAAATAGGTTAAAAATAAGGTTTAAGAAATTTTAGTTTCACACAAACGAATTTGACTTTTCACATCAACAAATAAGCTAAACATTAATACCTATGATTCATTCAATTTGAGTACTATCAACTAAAAAGCATAAATCTCACTTCCACTTTATAAAAAAAATGTAATCTTATTACAACAAACCTAAAATAATTTCATATTTAAATTTAATTATAAAATTATGATAAAAAAAAGTGTAAGAAATTTTAATGTAACACAAACATATTTCACTTTTCACATCAACAAATGAGCTAAAACATCGATAACTAAGATTTATTAAATTTGAGTAATAACAACTAAAAAGCATAAGTATCACTTCCACTTTAAAAAAACAAATTTAATCTTATTGCTATAAACCTAAAATAGTTTCATATTCAAAATTTAATAATAAAATCAAGTTAAAAATGAAGTTTAAGAAATTTTAGGTTCCATGCCGATGTCTCATTTTGACATCAACTTTTTATTAGTGGATAATGAAAGAATAACCTTATAGGATTAAAATTCTATATTCTCAATTCTATCATCACAACAAAGCTGCACACTCATTTTCAAGGGTCTAGCTTTTTTAGTTGTTGAGATTTAAAATTTTGGTGAAAAGGCAGAATAGCTAACATTAATCAGAATTGAGAAATATCAACAGAAAAGCATATATGACCACCACTTTATAAAAAAATCTTATTTTCACGAAACTGGAATAGTTAAAAATTGAATAATAAAATGAAATTACAGATTAATTTCACGCAGGACATGCTTTATAAACTCTTTTCACTTTTTACAAGTGATTTTTGTAAATAATTCACTTTTTTACAATACATTTTTTATTAGAATTTAGAAGACCATAATAAATGCTCTCCTCTGAGAGGTTTAGTACAAAAGCAAAGAAGGGGTTCTTACCATATAATAAAAGTTATTGTTTAAATCAAATAAAATGATGAATTTACAAGTAAGTTCAAAAGAACTTAGGTTTGCTCTGCGTTAAAAAATTTTATGGCTCTGAAAAGGGCTAATTTAAAAAGAAATAATGAATTTTGCGAGTCACTGATGTCATGAATGCACTTTGGTGCGCTGCTTCTTGAATTCATAAAAGAGCTGTTTCACGGACACATGCAAGATTCCTAAGCGCAATGCTCTCTTATGAGAGGTTCAATTAAGAATGCCCTCATAACTATCGTTAATATTCCCCCCTTCATTTCTCATATAAGATAAATTTTGCGTACAACAATGTGTGCGCGCGATGTTCTATCATGAGAAGTTGAGTTACGAGTGCGCTAATCCTCGCGTTTAATATCCCCTCTCCTTTTCTCATATAAGAAAAATTTGCGTACAACAATGTGCGTGCGCGATGCTTTCTCATGAGAAGTCAAGTTACAAGTGCGCTAATCCTCGCGTTTAATATCCCCTCTCCTTTTCTCATGAAAGAAAAATCTGCGTACAACAATGTGCGCGCGCGATGCTTTCTCATGAGAAGTCAAGTTACGAGTGCGCTAATCCTCGCGTTTAATACCCCCTCTCCTTTTCTCATATAAGAGAAATATTGCGTGCAGCAATGAGCGCGCGCAATGTTCTCTCATGAGAAGTCAAGTTACGAGTGCGCTAATCCTCGCGTTTAATACCCCCTCTCCTTTTCTCATATAAGAGAAATATTGCGTGCAGCAATGAGCGCACGCGATGTTCTCTCATGAGAGGTCGGAGCAAGAATGCATCAAACGTTGAATTTATTATTCCCTCTCCTTTTCTCATATAAGAGAAATATTGCGTACAAAAATGTGCGCGTGCAATGTGCCTTTTTGAGAGAAAAGAATAAAAATGTTGTATAAAAATTTATAGTATTATAGTAAAATACCATTTTTTTATAAAAACAAATTATATTTAAAATTACCTATAAGTTATCTAGGACTTTAAAGTTATTAATAATTAATTTTAATCTTAAAATTAAATTATTTTAAATAACCGGGGGGACAGATGAGTAGGTATCATTTCACGCTGGACATAACTCAAAGCAGCTTTGGCCTTGTGATTCAACTTTGGTTCAACTCTCGGTCAAAACCACTTTAAAAAAAAATTTTTTTTTTAATAGTATTAATTTCTTTATTTTATTTATTCCTTACATATTTTCTATTTATTTATTAAGAGCACGACGTATATCTCTATCCTTTTTTAACCAAAAAATTCATTTCTCTACGAAACCTAATAATTGTAGCAAAAAATAAGAAGAAAGCCCCATTTCACATGATGAAAAGCAATATTTTCTTTTATGAGGAAAAATTATTTGTATCGCTTCGTTTTTAAGAAAAGTTTGAAAAATCGAATTGTCCACCCGAACCTCTATTTTTGAAGTTCTTCAAGGTTTTCTTCAAAACGAAAAGATAAAATAATTTTTCCTCGTCGATGAAAATGTTGCTTTTTTATGATATAAGATAGGGCTATCTCTTTATTTTTTGCTACAATTATTAGCTTTTACAGAAAAATTAATTCTTTGATTAGAAAAGGACAGAGATATACGACCTGCTCTAAATATTAAAATAAATTTTTTACGAGTATATTAGTATGCACGTTTTTTTTAATAAAAAATTTTTTTGAATAAATTATTTTTGGCACGCAGTAATTAGAAATATTACTGAATAAATAATTGTGATGTTTTAAATACTATAGTTAAATTTTGTCTTTTTAAATATATGTATAATAACATAAAATAAATTATAACATAAGTAAAGTAATAGAATAATCTAATTCATTTATCATGTAAATTTTATCAATCATATCAATAAATATTATTATAGAATTAAAATCACTATTATTATTTTTAATCACTACGAACAAAAAATAATTAATTTTTTAAGAATTTTTATTGAAAAAGAATTATTATGATATGTTTATGAAAAATTAATTTTAATATTAATAAAAAAATAGGAAATATGTAAATTATAAATAAAAATAGAAATAAATAATATTACAACAAAAAAAAGAAAAAAAAAAAAGTGGTTTTGACCAAGAGTTGAACCCGCACATCCAAAAAGAAAAGCACGAACGCTATCTGCCCCCGGTTTTTAATTATAATAATTTAATTTAAAGAATAAAATTAATTATCAATAGCTTAGAAGCTTTAGATAACTTATAGGTAATTTTAAATATATTTGTTTTTATAAAAAAATTGTATTCTACAATAATAATATAAATTTTTATGTTATTCAATACAGATTAAAAATTTTTATGGGTTATATTAATTTTTTAATATTTATCATTTTTTTATTGCACGAATTTTATATTTATTAATTTTTCTGGAAAAAATACTTACCTTAATAATTTCAATATATTATTTTATAAAATACTATTTTTAATAGTAAATTATAAATAAAAATTCATATTAAAAATAAATTTGATTTCGATAAAATATATTTAAAAATTTTAAAAATTTAATTACATGAAAATTGAAAAAAAAAAATTGCTATTTATGTATATCTCTCTACGTTTTTTCAAAGCTCGCGCTGCATAGATGTCCAATGAGCACAGAACTCTCACTGCGCACGAGCGACTTTCCTGTCACATCTAGTCACACTGGTAGGATATCCTGCAGGACATCCTGTATGCATTTTGCGTTGAAGTCCTGTAGGATTATCCTGCAGGATGTCATGCAGGATGTCCAACATTTTTAGTAATTTATTTATTTATTAAAAGAAACGGGCCAAAAGGCCCAAAAAATACAATGCAAAAAAGAAAACATAATAGATATAATAGGTAAATAGCGCACAGACCAACACAGTGGCCCAAAGACCGCACAACGGTACATTCTTAAGATATATATATATATATATATATATATATATATATATAAAATATAAAATATAAAATATAAAATATAAAACTCCAATAAATCATTAACAACAATAACAATATTTACAAAATATACTGTATAATAGACACACACATACAAGAACGCACAACTATCATGACCCATGACCAATCTCATTCATAGTATTTGCACACCGCACGCATGACTCCAGTTTTAAATTTACCAATTTCAGCACATACACGCACCTCACCAGGCAGACTGTTCCATAATCTTGTCAAACGTGGCACTGGAGAACAATAGAATTTATTCACCTTATGGAGTGACTCAGTCAAAGGTCTAAAGCCACGAAGACCATAATTCATGTAACGCTGATTAAACAGCTCATGAATACCACCTGAAGTCACAAAACCATTGTACACATTAAATACGAACACTGCATCATTGTAATCGTGCATAGATTTGACAGTAAACAAATCAAAACGCATCGATATATCCCGAAAACTGTGGTCAGTCCAGTGCATGGGTCTACCGGACTTACGTGCCAAACACCTGAGAAATCTTCTCTGTACCGATTCCAACGTCGAGATTCTGACAGCATAATGCGTTGTCCATACCTGGGAGGCATACATCAAATGAGGGACGACAAGGGTCTTATAAAGCACTAGTAAAGATCGAGGTCTAGTAAAATCCCTCGTAGATCTAATAATAAATCCCAACATCTTAAGCGCTCTAGCAGTAATGCTCTCAACATGCTGAACAAAATTCATACCAGAGTCAAAAATAACACCCAGATCCCTAACATGTGATACCAAAGGCAGTTTATTCCCATTCAGCATATAATCAAATCTCAATGCTTCATGATGACCAAAAGTTATAGTGGAACACTTTTTCATGTTAAGGGAGAGACCATTAGCTGCACACCACTTGACAATCTCATCCGCATCCCTCTGAAGCACAGAGGCATCCAAAGGTGATCTTATGACCTTAAAAACCTTGAGGTCATCCGCATACATAAGATATGATGATCCACGCAAATAATCTCCCAAATCATTAATAAATAACACAAATAAAACTGGTCCCAGATGTGAACCCTGGGGCACACCCGATGGAATTTCAGTAGCCTCAGACATAAAACTATTTACTTTAACTTTTTGTTTCCTGCCTATCAAATAACAACTTAGCCATTCGTAGGCTTTACCCCTCAAACCGAAATTCCACATTTTAGATAACAAACGACCATGATTCACCGTGTCAAACGCCTTCGACAAATCCGTATAAATAGAATCCATCTGCCATCCCCCCTCCAGAGCAGACATTATCGCATTAGAGTAGCAAAGCAAATTCGTTACAGTAGACCTACCCGGAACAAACCCATGCTGAGCCTCCACAACTACTCCGTAAAAAGCATTAACGAACTTATCTGCCATAATAAAATCAAGTAACTTAAATATGGAACTGAGAATTGAAATAGGCCTATAATTAGCAATATTACATTTATCACCGTCCTTGTAGATGGGACTGACATACGCCATTTTCCAAATCTCAGGAATTTTACATTCATTTAAAGACCGATTGAAGACACCCAGCAAGGGTTCAACCAACACATCTATACAATTCTTGATTAAGTTTACGGGAATCATATCCGATCCACAACATGTACCATCCTTCAAACGTTCTACGTGCTCAACAAGCTCAGGACCAGAGACATCGAGTTTATCAAGACACAATGCTGCATCTGTTTGCACACAAGTATCAACGTAATTACGTGAGAAAACACTATTGAAATGCTTAGCGAAAAGACTCGATATCTCCTCGTCCGAACATGCCTTAACATCACCCCCATGCATACATCCAGGCAAGCCATGGCCCACTCGTCTACCATTCACATAAGACCAAAAAGATTTACCACTCTCATTCAAATCGCATCCAACTTGACATATGTAGTTCTTATAACATGTGCGTGATTTGCGGATACATAACGCTCTAATATGCTTAAATTCAATATAATCTGACAAGTCACCCGTACATTTCCACACATAGTGGGCACGCCTCTTATCACAAATCAAATCTTTAAGTTCCAGAGAGTACCACGCAGGAAACCTTCCAAGAGCAACCCTCCTCGGTGGCACATGTCTGGAAATACCCCTATGGAAAACATCATTTAAAGCTTGAACATCATCCAAACATGCACCCCCCAGGAGAGAGCCCCAATCGGTCTCAGCAAAATAATTCCTCATGGATACATAATCCGCCCTCCGAAAATCATAACCTATAACATTTAAAGTCCGTGAAAAAAGACATTCACCACGCACAACGAAAACACAACTCTCATGATGTTGATCAGTCGGGAGCAGTTCTTCCTGTAGGTCAGCAACAACCAAATCCTTCATAGATGTAAATAGCAAATCCAGTGTATATCCCTTCGATCCATGTGAAGGATAAATCTGCCTCAAATCCAAAAAAGAAAAGGCAAATAGCACAGCATCCGCATTACACTTTAGACACGGTGACAGATAACCCGTTTGTATGCATATCAAAAATTCCTCGTAAGACCAGATGACATTTGGGATATTGAAATCACCAATAACCATTAACTCATGATTCGGAAGATTTTCCACTGCTCTCTCAATCCCTCGAGCATATCCATCAACAATATAACTATCAGTACATGGAGGCAGGTACACAGCAGACAGCAAAAGACGTTTAGATGATGTTCCAACATCCAGAAAAAGATGTCCAGCCCCAACTCCCTCCACGTCAAACCTAAGAGCATTGATAGTTTTCTTAATGGCAACCAGCACACCACCACCAGACTTCTTAGTAAATAAATAAAATTTAAGAAGGGGCCGAACTATCTGTCTTTGTCTAATAGCGTTTTTCATCATTTATGTAAACACTATCCGGTATAACAAGAAAAAAATAGCAGCCCCCGCTAGATATTAGTATAATAAGTAAATTTTGTAATAACAATCAAATTTTTTCACTGCATAGTTTTTGAATAATTAGAGACCTACCAAAAAAAGATAGGTTATATTCTCGATTGCTAGTAGGTCTCTAATTAGTCAAAAACTATGCGGTAAAAAATTTGGTTGTTATTACAAAATTTACTTATTATACTAATATCTAGCGGGGGCTGCTATTTTTTTCTTGTTATACCGGATAGTGTTTACATAAATGATGAAAAACGCTATTAGATAAAGATAGATAGTTCGGCCCCTTCTTAATAAAAAAATCGGTAAACATTAAAAATTAATTTTATTTTTAATAATTCCAGAAGTTAATAACTTGGTAATTATGTTCTTCCTAAGCTCCAATATATATTATTTTATATGAATGTACATACTTTGTATAAAAAATTATGTATGAAAATGTTCTAAAAAATATATATTTCTGTTTAAGTAAGTACTTTTATCAAAATAGGGTACATACTTTTCAAGAAAGTACTCATTTTTAAAATAAAAGTACACATAAAAATATTTTTAAAAAGTAAATACTTTTAAAATAGTGGGTATTATCTAATAAAGTACATATTTAAAACAATATTATTTATCAAAATATCTTTAAAAAGTACATACTTTCAATAAAAGTATCTACTAAAATATTTCAAAATAGTTCGTACTTAAGTGAAGTACATACTTGAAGTACATACTTGAAGTTCATACTTAAAGTACATACTTGAAGTACATACTTGAAGTACATACTTGAAGTTCATACTTAAAGTACATACTTGAAGCACATACTTATTTTTAACAGGATGCGCAAGGGGTATTTTTACAAGAAATCATAGAGTTTCTACAATGCATATGACAAAAATTAATATCTGAACTAGTAAAAATAGGGACGTTAGGTGGAGGGCGCTCATGCTGCTGGCGCTAACGGCTTCAGGGGGTCCTGGCGGGTGAGAGCCGCAGGGCGCTTGGGGTACGGGCGTCGGGGGCGTGAGTAATCCGGTTCAACATCGTCGGCTCGAGGGTTCACCTAGCTGAATCTAGGATGGCTCAGCAGCCTGAGGTGACCAAGAAACAACCCCCTGACCCTTTCTGGTAATGGAGAGATGTTGGATGTTAATAAAATACATCACCCCCTGACTGAAGATGTAATGCGAACCGTGCTGATGTTGTTTGTGGCCCAGGGGTTACAGTAAGTCTCAAACGGTGCCTCGTAAATACCGAGTGCCCTCTACGAGTATTAATGCCTTACCTCTGCATGCGAGGCTTTGTGGAGGTGGACCAACTTTCCCCTAGCTACTCGTGGGACTCAAATAAAAGTAACAGAAAATAAACAAAATCTCACGCAACCTGGTGGTGTGGAAGGAAGGAAAGCCGCTCAACTTGAGCTGGTGACCCAATGGAAAATGCAACCAGTGTCTGATAACTTTCCGGTGAACCTGGAAAGGGGAACCTAAACTACGCGGGTGAATCTGGAAAGGGGAACCGGAACTCCGCCGGTGAACCTGGAAAGGGGAACCACTAATAAAATGAAGAGAATGGGGAGCAAGTAGAGGGGGAAAAAACGTCAAAAAGCATGCTCTCCTCCTTGCTTTTGACACCCTCTCAAATCAAAGGGGTCAAAAGAATCAAAACTTCATGTGATACTCCACAGACGAATCTTCGCAAGGAGATTGAGGAGCGCGTGGATTAAATAGAGGACGAGCAACTGCCAAAGTTCGAGAACTCTATATTGAAGAATGGTGCAATGGTCGTCGTGCCAACAGACCGATTCAGCAGGGAGTGGTTTGTGCGACAGATGGGTGAGAAGAGTTCGCCAAGTGCTCCCATCCTTAGAGTAGGGGGATTAAGCTCCTCCAATGTCTGATTAGGAACACGATCCGACTACCCTCGAAGGTAGAACCAGGAGTGACGCTGAAGAGGCTGGGGAGGCTCAATCCGTAACTCAAGATGGATGACTGGAGGCTGTACGCGGTCTTAGACCCCCGGAAGCCAACCAAAATACAACAACAGGGTCCAGCAGAACAGAAGGACTAACAGAGGACGCAACCGGACCAAGGGTCAACGGTGGAGCAGTCGGAAGGTAAGTCAGACGAGGAGGGAATGTTGCTCATAGTCGGCATTCCCGAATTGTCTCTTAAAAGTCTGAGTTCATCAGACAACAAAGCTTACTACGGTATGGGCAGAGATACTCTGCCAAGACCGTGGAAGCACTAAGTAATCAATAGGGGAACTTCCAAATGGAGGGGATCCTTAAAATTACTCAGATTAACTTGCACCACAGTAAAGACTCCTCGGCTCTTCTTGCGAGGAGTCAGTCTGCGGCGTACACATATGTATTATTGATACAAGAACCATGGACCATCAAAGGCTCAATTAAAGGACTTGAAATAGGTGGCAAAATTGTCAGAGATCAAACAGCAGCCAAACCTAGAACGTGTATCTGGATCATAGGTCTAGAAAACACACTACTTATGGCAGTCATTACTCGTGATGTAGTGACTACCAAGGTAAGACTCTCCATAGGAGCTGTTTCAAAGGAGGTAGTGCTAGCTTCAGTCTACTTCCCCTATGAGGGAGAAATTCCTACAAAAGAGGTAATTAAGTTGGTGGACTATTGTGGCGATAGGGGGCTCGCTCTGGTTTTGGGATGTGATGCCAATGCGCACCATACGGTGTGGGGCAGCACGGACACGAATGTTAGGGGATCGGCTCTACTCGAGTACTTAGCCACAACAGAACTAGATATTATAATAGGGGTTCGGAACCTACCTTCTGTAATATAAAGAGAAGAGAGGTGATCGACCTAACACTATGTTCACAAAACTTTATTCATGCTGTGCAGGATTAGAGAGTGTCGGAGGAACCGGCGCTCTCTGATCATGCACAGATCACGTTTAATATTTGTTTTCTGTTTCAGGAGGTGAAATGGATTAGGAACCCAAGGAACACGGACTGGGGTACATACAAAAAGGAACTCTCTTTACCTTGGCAGAGTTACTTTGGCAGAAGTGGAGGAACAAGCAAAGGGAATACAGAAGGGAGGTCAGAAGGACCCATACGGAAGGATGGAGGAAGTTCCGTTCGGAAGTGGAGCAAGGTCTTAAGGCATCTCGACTGGACAAACTATTTGCACGTGATCCGGAGGCATAGTTGGGTGCCATTAGGCTTCCAGAGGGTGGTTACTCAGCGACGGACGAGGAGACATTGGGCTGCCTGATGAGGACGCACTTTCCGGGTTTTATTAAACTGGAGGGTGGAGAGAGTGATCAACCCAATAACCCTTCAAGGGTAAATTGGATTGGTTTGGATGGTTCGATAAAAAATACGTCTAAAAGAGCCAAGTTTTGTATTCATTTAGCCAGAAACGTATAGTTAGATGGATAGATATATTTTCATTTTTGTATTATATGTACAAAAAAGAGAGCGTGTAATACACAATTAAATTAAACTAACCTAAAATACATAAATAATATTGCATGGTAAAAATAGAATTGCAAAGTGTGATATCACAGTCTTAGGAGATTATAGAAATAATGATACTATATATATATATATATATATATCAGTTAGTCAATAAAATAAATTGAAAGTTATATCACAGATAAAAAAGCCAACAATAATTAATACACTTAATAAATATAGATTAAAATATACTAAAAATCAGTCTCGTATACCTATCAGTCAAAATGAATTACATTAATATCAAGCGTGTAAAAAGTGCAGTCAAGATTACAAAAAAGTATATTAGTATAAAATAATACGTAAGTCCTGCTGATTAAAAATAAGTTCACTCATTCTATGAACGCTCACTCCACACTCATGCCAATAAATACTCTCATAGCTTAAATCTAAAAAACGCTGCCAAGTGCTTTGGCGGAATGCTTTCTCATAGAGCTCTTTAAGTTTCATTAATTTTATTAAATTTATTTAAATGTAATTTTGATATAAAAAAAATTGTCCAACATTAATATTTACTCATATAGTACTTTATAAATTTCGAGCATATATGCTAGCTGATTGACTATCCAACAGCTATGAGCCTATAATCGCACTGACAAGGAAGGTACCCCAACCTGAACTCACCAATTTTGATGATTCTTGTATATGCTGCAGAACATTAAAAAAACAAGAGATTGGTATTTTTTTTTATCGGCGGAAAAACATATTTAAGGGGTGAAATCCACCCTCAGATTTCTGCCCCAAAAACATTTTTTTTAAATAGCTTTTTTCCTAATTAATATTTTTTAGTAAAACCAAGTAGGTAATATTCTTTGTCGAAAGTATAACAAATTCTGGTGACATTGACTTTTGGGGGTTGCAACCCCTATTTTTGATGGATGAAAAATTGAAAAATTGACATGAAATTTCGCAGTGAAAAAATAGTTTAGTTTTGAGCAGATTCTTATGCTTTGAAAGAAAATAGACGTAAACAGTTTCTTTGTTTTTAATTAAATTATAGGGATTGCAACTCCTGTTTCTAATAAAAATAAACTGGAAAAATTTAAATAGATTCCTATTATAACCCTTTATGGTGAAAAATTTTATTTTTATACATAATTAATAAAAAGAGAAAATTATATTTAATCTATATTATCTTACATGATTCTACTTTCAACTTATTTGTCTTTGTACCAATTTTTTGATAGAGTGCTGCACACATACTAATATAAACTTTTATAAAATTTAATACAATTTAGAAGGAACAGTTTTTTTAACATTTTTTATTTGTTAAAGTCTGAACAGTAATGATAATCATCAAAAAAATGTTTGAAACATAGGGAATTTTTACACCAGCCACAACGTATAATTGCAGCATTTTGGCACCCTTCGATTTCGTATTATGAACTACAAGAATCCCCGAAACTGAAATCAACCGGATTATCAAATTTTTCCGGTTTTTCTTCGGGATATCCACTTTTAAACTAAGAATATTTAAAAAGATTTAAATATCTTGGTGACAAAAATTGGTTATGAACCAATGACTGAAGCCTAATAATATTATTTCTCGAATGGTTGGATTTTTCCTGTAGTTCCAGTTGGAATTTTCATAACATTAACGATCTTATTTTCTGGTCTAGTTTCTTAAATTACTTTTTCGCAGTGACCACTCCAAGAATCTAGCAGCAATATACTGGTAGGACCAACATTTGGATGAAAAATGTTCTTTGACCAAATTTTAAAAAGATCTGCAATAATAGAATTTGTTCAACATTTTTCTCCCAGCTTTCTGTTATTTTTAAATTATATTTAATTATTACTTACCTGAAGTTAATTTTCCAGATTTAGATGCTTCTACATATACATTTTGAGGTTTGAACAATTTAGATTCTACAATCGGTCCAAACTGGCCAGATTGTTTCTTTAAGGGGATCTAAAATGGACACTACACCTGTACTCATAAATATTCACTATCTTTACATTTTATTGCAAAATTTTTAATAAAAAAATGCATTAGCTTGTAGTATGTACCATGAAGATTATTCGGTTAAATTTTTAAATAAATTCAATCATTAGTTATTGAGAATTTCAGGTTCCAAAATTATTTATTAAAATTTTTCAATTTTGTACAGGAATCCAAATATCTTTAAAGCTAATGAATGAATTTATTTGAAAATTTATCTAAATAATCATTATGGCACATACTACAAGCTAATGCATTTCTTTTCTGGAAATTCAGCAATAAAATGGAAAGGAAGCTAATATCTATAAGTACAGGTGTAGTGTCCGTTTTACATCTCCTTAAAACAAAAAAGAGAGGTGACAAAAGTTTTCCTTCACCTGATATTAGTGGCTGTATAGTATAGCTGTGTGTCATTGATGATACCGATTGTACTAGACATTGAATCTGATTTTCGCCTTCCACCGCAAGTGTTCCGGAGTGGATTTCCAATTGGAATCCACTTTGATCTGTATTATATGTATTATGAATTCCAATTTCTTGAATAGCTTTCTTCACATTGGTAACTAATGTAAGAGCTTGTTTCTCTAGTTCTGCACTACTTTCGAAAGTTTTTCGGGTGGCGAATTTGTTAATTTTTCTTGATACAATTCTGTGAGCAATTTTAAATCTTGGTAACCAGTGTTTTGAAGCTTTGAACCTAAAATCTCCAAACTCTAGATCCTTTTTTGCGTGTAATGCCCAACGACGCAAATCTTGATCATGCACAATAAAATCAGCGTCAACAACAGATTTAAAATTTCGTAATACATAATCACAAATTCGGGCAATTTTTTCTCTGTATGTACCACCTTGGTTGACTGTGTGAGCCCAACGCCGAAGCTGACTGATAGAAGATACCTTTTTGAATTTACTTTTCACACTCTCAAGACTTAAATTTTTTCTTTTCCCACTCTGCCAATAATTCACTGCTCTTTCTCCATAATCAAAAGATAAATCTTCTCTATCTTCTTTACACTGATTTGTTGCAAATTCTACAGGAAGAGGAAAATGATGCATTATATCGTCCTCGATCATTTGTGCATCAGGATCCTTGTATTCCTTCTAAAAATCTAACGTTTCTTCTGGAATTATTTCTACATCGTAAAATTTGTCTATCGAATCTATTCAAATATTTTTTATGTTTTCCACTAACTGATTTTCTTGATAAGTAGTTGAGCTATTAATCGGTAATTCCAATGTTTGAAAGTATGCCAGCAATAAATTGATTACGTTTAAAGGATGGACTCTCATCGTGAATATTGCAATTGCATTAATTACTTTTGTGAATAGACTGTGTTAATGGAATGAAAAATAAATATTCGAAATTTCTTACCTTTTCGATAAAACAGAAATTAAAAATAAATAATTTAATGAATTTGAATTTGAAAATATTGAAGAAATTATTTAACTCCCCGAATCACTTCCATCCAGTAAAGACATGGAATTCAAACTAATATCTTATGTTTACAAAAACTTGTACGATATATATAGGACAGATAACACATTTCATTTGATAGTATTTTTATCTTGTTTTCTTAATTGTAAGTATTCTCAATACTCACTCTCAACGTATGGATGAAATTAAAGAATTTAATAACATCATTTCGTTTGGTTCAGTTTTGATATTTATTTTCCATATGTTAAATTAAATTTGATAATTGAAAGACCTTACTCTTTTGTACACTTGGCGGAAAGGATATTTTTCCGAATGTGTACCTCAAATGGCAGCGCTGCATATTTTACCACAGACATAAGAAAACTTCGAATTATGCATTGAGTTTCGCATCATGATTATTTTGTTTTTTCTTATAGGTTATTCATGCAAAATTCAAATCATAACAACTTAAAATTTATTGCTTATATAATTTAAATTCACAATATTAGATTCTATATGATTATTGAACTAAGAAATAAAAATTTTATTTAATAAAATTATAATTCGGATCATGAAAAAATAAAGTAATATTGTTTGTTTACTAAAATTATGTCATTAAGTAATAAGTAACGATGATGCGAAATTCGCTCTATAATTTAGAATTGTCTTATGCCTGTGGTAAAATATGCGATGTTGCCATTTGAGGTTAACATTCGGAAAAATATCCTTTCCGCCAAGTGTACATAAACGTTTTATCGCACTATAATATTCTACATTACTACTAAACAAATGAATGTTATTTCCTTCATTATTATTCGATTATTATTATAATTATTCAAAATTTAATATTTGACCACTCGGGTTTGAAAAAGTTAAAATAATATTATAATAATAATTAAATTATTCACTTTTTTCTAACATTTTTAGTATGGCGACGGCCATCGAGTACTGAAAATTAGAAAATTTATTTAAAACCTTCGCATTATCTACTCATTAGATATTAATATTTATTAATAAGAGTAGTTTTCCCATCTCAAATTATTTTTTATTGATAATTTAGAAATTGAAGGATTCTATTTTTAACCGACTTTAAAAAGAAGGAGGTTCTCAATTCGACTAAATTTTTTTTTTTTTTTTTTTTTTTATGTCTGTTACCTCATAACTCCGTCATTTCTTAACCGATTCGAAAAAACTTTTTCTTATCTGATAAAGAATGTCTGCAGGAAGGTCACATACGTGTACTATAATTATTGGGCCAATATTCGGTTTGTATGACCCAATTATCAAATTAAGAAAACTGGGAGTTTTGTTTTCTCTCTCTCTCTCTCTCTCTCTCTCTCTTACCTGAGCTTGAATATGTATACATGCACACATAACGACACTGTGCTGTTGAGCCTTCTTTCTTTTTCCTGCTATATATTGCTTGGTGGTGTACTAATGCATGCGTTATGAATTAATAATGAAAGTTTAATGTAATTAGTGGGTCTACCTATATTTGCGTTTTTAATACGGGGATTCACTAAAAGATAGAAAATAAAAATTTTTCAACAAAAAAAATTTTTTAACAAAAAACAAAACCGACTTCAAAAAAATGCACTAAAAAGTTACAAATAATTTTTGATCTTCAATAATTATACGCATACTACGCATCTAACTCAACACATGTGTAGCAAACATTTTATAGATTATCTAATCATTTGTAAACAGCACCAACAAATTATATTTTTTTTTAATTCACAAAAAAATATTTTCGAAGTCGGCGTCAAATTCTACATCTGTGCAGAACAATTCAACAACTTGAAGCCGACTTCGGAAATATTTTTTTGTGAATTAAAAAAAAATATAATTTGTTGGCGCTGTTTACAAATAATTAGATAATCTATGAAATGTTTGCTACACATGTGTTGAGTTAGATGCGTAGTATGCGTATAATTCTTGGAAATCAAAAATTACACAGGCCCACAAAATGAAAAAAAATGTCTGAACTTTTGACCGGACATACATATTCCCATGTATTTTTCGACGCTGAATCCGAACCTGTAATAAAAATATAGGGTTTTCCTACCTTTTCTCAGAGTTTTATTGAAAAAACCTCATTTTTTACGGTTTTTTTGCTGTTTTTCGTGTCTAGAAAAAACAAATCATGAGATACGGTTAATTGGACTTCAAAATCGAATCCTACGGGAAAAAATACACGGGAAACCATACCTTCAAATTTTTTTAACGCGATTCTAGTCCTCTGTATGGGGCTGAAAAGATGAGGAAATCGGTAAAAGTCGAAATTTTGCCTAAAATGGATTTAAACAATATTAAAATTTAATCATGCGTCTTTTGAAGAGTCGATAAACATTGGAAATACTATCCTGGGGGTTTTTCAGATTGCTGATCATGAATTTGAAGTCAGATTGTGTAAAAACTACTTCTAGAGGGCGGTGACAAGAACTGTATATGGTAAATTTATCGATTTTTTAAAAATTTTACGTCTGAAATACTAATTTTAGAGTCTTTCACAGCATTGACTGTAAATTCAAGATATTAACTTAGCCTATTGTGTACGTTAAACTTAACATTTTGTCTATGTTTGTCTCTCTCTCTCTCTCTCTCTCTTCCGATGTTTTTTTTAAATTGGCTTACGCTTACGTACACGTTTCTCTTCGAATGACCGATGTAGTGGATTTCTGACACGTTTTTGTCCTTTTTTCGCAGCTGCTTCTCTTTTTATCATCCAGCAGTAATCTGCTAACATGTTGATACCCCAGTTTCCTTGAAATCTACGTTCAAACTCCTTTAAATCTTGGTGAAATCGTTCACCATGCTCTTCACTAAAGTCTCCGTTATTTTCAGGAAACTGATCAACGTGTGAATCAAGAAAATGAAGTCTTAAGTTCATTAGACAACCCAATTTTTCAAAATTACGTACCATTCTTTTCACAATAGCTTTATAATTCGTGTCTTTGGCATTACCCAAAAATTTCGTCGATACCTCTTTAAAACTTAACCATGCTGCCTTTTCAACATCAGTCATGCTTTGTTCAAAGTTTTCGTCTCTAAATAAAGTTCGGATTTCAGGACCATCAAAAATACCTTCATTTAATTTAGCATCAGATTTATGGGGAAATATTTTGCTTATATATTGGTAGCATTGACCGTCCTTGTCCAAAGCTTTAACTAATTGCTTTATCAATCCAAGCTTTATATGCAGAGGCGGTATCAAAATTTTCGAAGGATTAACGAGTGGATCTTTTATAACATTCTGTTTTCCAGGTTCAAACGATTCTCTTGATGGCCAAATTTTCTTTTTATAGTGTTTTTCTCTATCTCTGCTATCAAACATGCATAAATAACATGGGTACTTCGTAAATCCAGATTGTTGTCCAAGTATCATAGATAAAATCTTTAAATCGCTACATATTTGCCATTTATGTTCTCTATATTTTATTTTCGTTAAAAGTAGTTCAAGATTGGAATACTCTTCTTTAAGTACTGTTGAATGTGCTAATGGTATAGGAGCATATTTATTTGTGATATTGAGGAGTACTGCTTTAAGGCTGCGCTTTGATGAATCAATGAATAGTCGCCAATTTTCAGGTTTGTATATGTTGGGTTTCAATTCATCAATAAGACCTTTCACGTCCGTGCAATAAACCATATTAGAATCATTCTTGAAATAATTTCTAAAGCGCTCTTCTCGATTACGATATGCACATACTTTAGTACCCTTTGTCAACATATTTCGTCTCTTAAACTCTGAAGCCATAAACTCTGATTGTTCCTTAGATAAACCACTCTTTCTAAATAAATCGTTCAGACTTTTTTGATCAAACTTTTCAACAGTTCGTTCTTCACCCTTAGGAATATACTCTTCATCACTATCCAGAGAATGTTCTTCAGGTGAACTTAGATCTTCTTCATTTGGTGTGTTTGTGTCAGAGACAATTTGATCTGTCAATTTTTTATTTATACTTATTCTGTTGTAAAACTGGGTACTGTTGTTTAGAAATGAATTCGGTTTCATTTTAAAGCTCCGTTCAGTTAATCACTGTTGTACACTGTCATTGATCTTAAAGCATTGTTTATAAACGAATGGGACTTATGATCTTTTTCCAAAACTATATATATATATATATATATCAGTACTCTATAAGGGTACCTAAAAAAAACCTGCTGCTGCGAAGTATTGGTCACGATGACAACTGCCCTGAAAATGGGATGTGTAGAATGATTCGGTGTACTCAATACTTTGCAGTAACGAACCCAGCGAAGGCGCGCTGTCCTGCAGGGGAGCACTAGAATGTGAGAATGATGCCATAGTGTGTCCGACGACGAGTTGACATTGTCCTCGTCAAAGTCGGAAAGCTCTCATACTTAGGCCTGGGGAGGTATGAGAGTTATCACCCCTAGGACGGCGGACTCACCTGCGAACGGAACAGGATTCCTAGTGTGTGGGGTTTAATTCAACAATATGGCTCATTCAAATTTTCAACCTTTTTTAAACTGCGCTGGTACATCCAATAACAGTTTTAACCATACGTGTAATGGATCTCAAGATAATTTCTGTTATGTATGTTCAGAATATATTGGACAACGAAACAAAAGAAAAATCACAGATAATATTAATTTTATCTATCAAAAATGTTTTGATATTGAGATTTCTCAACAGGATAAAATTTGGGTTCCTCATTATATATGTGCTTCATGTTATGCCATGATGAATCGATACAACACCAGTCAGGCTAGGTCCAAATTAAAATTTACTATACCTACAAAGTGGAAGGAACCAAAAGATGAAAATGATTGCTATTTTTGTTTAACAAAGATACAAGGTTTAGACAAGATACAGAAAAAAGGAATAGTATATCCTAATACTTCTTGTATAGAATTTTCATCCAAGAATTTTATAGATATTTTTGAAAATAAAGATTCGAGAGATAGTTTTACAACAGGCTTAGGGAATCTAAATGTAGATGAAAACTCGACAGATGAAACAACTGAAAATCTGATTGCCGCAGACGGAAGCTCATCAAATGAAGAAGATCTAAGTTCACCTGAAGAACATTCTCTGGATAGTGATGAAGAGTATATTCCTAAGGGTGAAGAACGAACTGTTGAAAAGTTTGATCAAAAAAGTCTGAATGATTTATTTAGAAAGAGTGGTTTATCTAAGGAACAATCAGAGTTTATGGCTTCAGAGTTTAAGAGACGAAATATGTTGACAAAGGGTACTAAAGTATGTGCATATCGTAATCGAGAAGAGCGCTTTAGAAATTATTTCAAGAATGATTCTAATATGGTTTATTGCACGGACGTGAAAGGTCTTATTGATGAATTGAAACCCAACATATACAAACCTGAAAAATTGGCGACTATTCATTGATTCATCAAAGCGCAGCCTTAAAGCAGTACTCCTCAATATCACAAATAAATATGCTCCTATACCATTAGCACATTCAACAGTACTTAAAGAAGAGTATTCCAATCTTGAACTACTTTTAACGAAAATAAAATATAGAGAACATAAATGGCAAATATGTGGCGATTTAAAGATTTTATCTATGATACTTGGACAACAATCTGGATTTACGAAGTACCCATGTTATTTATGCATGTTTGATAGGAGAGATAGAGAAAAACACTATAAAAAGAAAATTTGGCCATCAAGAGAATCGTTTGAACCTGGAAAACAGAATGTTATAAAAGATCCACTCGTTAATCCTTCGAAAATTTTGATACCGCCTCTGCATATAAAGCTTGGATTGATAGAGCAATTAGTTAAAGCTTTGGACAAGGACAGTCAATGCTTCCAATATATAAGCAAAGTATTTCCCCATAAATCTGATGCTAAATTAAATAAAGGTATTTTTGATGGTCCTGAAATCCGAACTTTATTTAGAGACGAAAACTTTGAACAAAGCATGACTGATGTTGAAAAGGCAGCATGGTTAAGTTTTAAAGAGGTATCGACGAAATTTTTGGGTAATGCCAAAGACACGAATTATAAAGCTATTGTGAAAAGAATGGTACGTAATTTTGAAAAATTGGGTTGTCTAATGAACTTAAAACTTCATTTTCTTGATTCACACGTTGATCAGTTTCCTGAAAATAACGGAGACTTTAGTGAAGAGCATGGTGAACGATTTAACCAAGATTTAAAGGAGTTTGAACGTAGATTTCAAGGAAACTGGGGTATCAACATGTTAGCAGATTACTGCTGGATGATAAAAAGAGAAACAGCTGCGAAAAAGGACAAAAACGTGTCAGAAATCCACTACATCGGTCATTCGAAGAGAAACGTGTACGTAAGCGTAAGCCAATTTAAAAAAAACATCGGAAGAGAGAGAGAGAGAGAGAGAGAGACAAACATAGACAAAATGTCAAGTTTAACGTACACAATAGGCTAAGTTAATATCTTGAATTTACAGTCAATGCTGTGAAAGACTCTAAAATTAGTATTTCAGACGTAAAATTTTTAAAATATCGATAAATTTACCATATACAGTTCTTGTCACCGCCCTCTAGAAGTAGTTTTTACACAATCTGACTTCAAATTCATGATCAGCAATCTGAAAAACCCCCAGGATAGTATTTCCAATGTTTCTCGACTCTTCAAAAGACGCATGATTAAATTTTAATATTGTTTAAATCCATTTTAGGCAAAATTTCGACTTTTACCGATTTCCTCATCTTTTCAGCCCCATACAGAGGACTAGAATCACGTTAAAAAAATTTGAAGGTATGGTTTCCCGTGTATTTTTTCCCGTAGAATTCGATTTTGAAGTCCAATTAACCGTATCTCATGATTTGTTTTTTCTAGACTCGAAAAACCGCAAAAAAACCGTAAAAAATGAGGTTTTTTCAATAAAACTCTGAGAAAAGGTAGGAAAACCCTATATTTTTATTACAGATTCGGATTCAGCGTCGAAAAATACATGGGAATATGTATGTCCGGTCAAAAGTTCAGACATTTTTTTTCATTTTGTGGGCCTGTGTTATTTGTAACTTTTTAGTGCATTTATTTGAAGTCGGTTTTGTTTTTTGTTAAAAAATTTTTTTCTATTTTCTTTCAAAACATAAATATCTGTTCAAAACTGAACTATTTTTCCCCTGCAAAAATTCAATGCAATTTCTCAATTTTTCACCTATCAAAAACAGAGGTTGCAACCACCAAAAGTCAAATTCACAAGAATTTGTTATACTTTCTATAAGAAATATTATCCACTTTTACTAAAGAATATTGATTAGGAAAAAAGCTATTTAAAAAAAATTGTTTTTGGGGGTGAACTTTGAGGGTAGATTTCATTCTTTAAATGTGTTTTTAGAATATTTTTATTATAATAATATCTATAAAGCAGTAAAAATTAAAAGATTTGCTTTTGAATGATTCTGACGCCCCAAAGCGCCCTGTTTTTTTCCCTTTCTTATTTTTATAATTTGTATTTTCATTTAATTTCATTTTCTTATTTTTTCATTACTATTTGTTATATTTTTTAATATTTAATTATTTAAAAAAATTTTTCATTTTAATTTTAATTTATTATTATTATTTATTTGCTTTCAAATTAATTATTTCTTTTAAATAATATATTTTTTTTCTTTATTAAATCATTTTTTAATTTTATTTTATTATTTTATTAATAAATTTTAAGTTATAAGCGCATAAAGGCATAGTAAGCGCGTGACCTATATACAAGGTTGTATATAGGTCAACGCACAGCTGGCTCACAGCGCGCGAGGCAACCTCACAGCGCGCTTACTATGTCTTAATATTTAAGCATATAAGAGCGAGCGAGACGGAGAAATAAAACTTCGAAACTTTGTAAAGCCTGTAAGCGCGCGCAACTTTAAAAGCTCCCCACCATTGTAAGAGAGATGGAGAGAAGCTCGGCGCGTATAAAAGCCCGAGTCTCGCTGACTCGTGCGCCTTATTCTTGAATCGACTCAGACCGGTAACAATTGGGATATACAAGCGCTTAGGCTTAACGCCCTTTGTCTACCTGAGTTGATATTTAATCAAGAACCCGATATAAATTTCTTGGCCATAGAGTAATTTTCGCTTAGCAATTGGGACATACAAGCGCTTAAGCTTAACGCCCTTTGCTTTTTAAAGCGAAAAATTAAAATAAACTTAATAAACCAATAACAATTGGGACATATAAGCGCCTAAGCTTAACGCCCCTTGTTATCTAAGGTTTTGATTAAAAAGAAATTCGAATTGAGCTCTATTTAACTCTGGGGACATACAAGCGCCCTAGGCTTAACCCCCCAGGTTAATATTAAGAGCTTTCAAATAAAATAAATTGAGCTTTCATCCTTAAAGAGCTTCTCTTTTCTCTCACCGGAGAGTTTTCTTTTTTATTTTGTAATTACATACATATATTTTTGCTTCAAATAAAAGAATATTTAATATAATATATATTTCCTTTTATTATTAAAATTAAAAATAATAATACTAACAAAGGAAACGCCTAGCTTTATTAATAAGCTGGCGTTTCATTAACAAAATACTTAACAGCTACCCTCTAATCTGGCCTATTTCCCGAACGGAGCTTGTGTAGTTTGTTAAATAGGGACCTAGCAGCTACACTCCAATCCGGCCTACTGCCTGAACGGAGCTTTTGTAGTTTGCTAGCAAAGTATTTAATAGCTACCCTCCAATCTGGTCCACTGCCCGAAAGGAGCTTGCGTAGTTTATTAAATACATTAAAGAAAATTATACAAGTCGCGTACATAAAATTAAAAATATATTGCGTTTATATTATACGCTAATTAATCTAGCATCGAATTTGGACCATAATTTATTTTTTTTTTAAAAGTAACTATTACCCACTTGGGTACGTTACAACTGGCGATCCTGCCAGGATTAGTTTCGTAAAATTTAAACGCAAAAAATTTATACGTTTTAATATATACGTGATTAAAATGATACAAGACCTCGCGATAGATAGTTTCGTGCAGTCACAAATTGCCGAGCTATTTGCACGTATCGGACGCGTTGAAGGCCTAGATGCCGATCGTTGGGATACGGTGTCTGTATTAACTGATAACGTAGAATTTTTACGCGATCAAAATATTAAATTGATCGATACCGTGGATAAACAAGCGCGAGAAATCGAGAATTTAAAAAATACAAATAAAGCTTTATGCGAAGCCGTGAGACGTCTGGCGAATAAGAAAGAAAATATTTGTGTTCGTTCAGGCATTTTTACGAGTGTCACGATTAAAAACTTTGCTAATTATAAAATAAAAAATGTAGAGCTTGATAATAAATTAAATGAGTTAACTGCCCAAATTGCGAAATTAACTTTAAATTAACTCATAACATAAAATATAAATCAAAAAATTTCTTTTTATGTTAAATAAAATAAGCTCGCCTCTTAAATAAATCAATACCATAAAAATTTAAAATAAATTAATAAAGTGAAAAAAAATCTTTTCATGATGTCACACGCAAAGAAAATTCTTCGTGCACGTTACCAGGACATTCAAACGTCTTTGCGAGATGATAGTATATCTGAGGATAGTAAAAAGCATCTCGAGTGGCAAGCGGCGGTTCCTGAGGAATTTAAAACCTTAGACGAACGCCAAGATATTCTAGACAAAAAGGTAATCGATCTAAATAAAACTGTAGATGAATTGCCTGAGAAATCCGCGTATAGATGCGATGAAAAATTCGATTCTTTAACTAATACGTTAAAAAAGGTTCAAGATGATATTGAAAAATTAAACAATAAAATTAATTCGCTTGAGAATAAAAACAAAGAAGTAACTAAAGAAAACGATAAATTAAAAGATACCTTAAACGGAATAATTAAACGTTTAGACGATAACGCCGATTTAACCGCGTTAAAGAAATATTGCTTGGAGCAAATTGATGATGCCGCGTCTAAAAATGATAAAGACATTAAAAAACTCGAAAATAGAATTAAGAATATCACTCATATGACCCCTGACGGTACTAGTACACCAATTAATAAAGCGACTTGTAAAATAAAAATCGATTTACCTAAATTCAAAGGGCTAGATACAGAAAGCCCGATGAAATTCTTGCACGAGTTAAATAAATACATAGAATTCGTTAAGCCAAACTTACACGAATTAATATGTATTATTTCACAGACTCTCGAGGACTCAGCGAAAAGCTGGTGGTTCCTTGAGCAAGATGAAGTTGAAGATTTCAACGATTTTGTAAATCGATTTAAACAGAGGTACTGGAATTCCAGTATTCAGCGCACCGCGAGGCGTAAAATCGAGTTCGGTAGATGTACACCCGGGGGAAAGTTAACACGGGTTGATTACGCGATTGAAATGTTCGGTTTGGCAAAAGAACTAGAAATTGACGAAACCGAGCAAGATTTCATCAATCGAATAACTGATCATTACGATCGAGTAGTGAGACACGCGATTATTGGCAGAAATGTCAAAGAAAAAGCTGAATTATTTAAAATCTTAGCTGATTTCGATGACGACGACAAAAAAGAAAAAGTTAAAGTCTTCTCTTTAAATAAACCGTCACTCAATCAAGAAACGGATAAAAATCCAAGCGTATTCAATAAGCCCTGGCAATCCAAACACGTAAATACGTTGCAAGCTTCGAGAACGGAAAAAAATCCTAGTAAAAAGGAATCAACCGCGAATAAAGAGAAAGCTCACGTAGATTCGCGTAATAAAAGTCAGAAGGATAATGATGTCATCGAAGATTTATTAAAAATTAATCCGAAAGAGACGCCAATTCCGAGTAAATGTACCATCTTGGGAAACGCAAAGTAGTTGCATCTCGTTTCTCGGGTAAAAAATTAAATTCATCGCGTGGTGCAACTAAAGTAAATAAAAAACCTAAAACTAATTTAAATTATAATAAAAAATTTAATTAAATTAAAAAACCCCATTATGATTTAACTAAATTAAATAATAAATTATCAGACGAAAACATAATTGCTTCGATTTTAAACGATCCTCGCGAAGATTTATTATATGATATAAATCCGGAAGAATCAAACGCAAACGTCATACACTGTCCGGAAATAACTATTGAAATAGAAAACGTTCTGACTAAAGTCTTGATAGATACCGGAAGTGAGATAACGTGCATTTCTCAAGAATATTATTATTCTAACTTAAATAAATTTAAAGACAAGCCAACTCTACCAATAAGCGGGAAAATCATTAAAGGTGCTACCGGAGCAAAATCCACGCGTCTAAAATTTCAAGTTCAATTAAAAGTAAAATTCGGTACTTTAGAAAAAGAACTAATATTTATTGTAGTTCCTAAACTTGTAAAACCATGCATTTTAGGCTACGACTCGCGAAAAGCTCTTAAAATGATAATAAACACGGTAACCGAAGAAATACTCTTTGGAATCAATGGTATCGATGGAATCATCGAGTACGCAGATGTAAAGTTCGATTCAAAAGAATTTACCTCTCTGTGTATACAAGAGTCTTATGAAGATTTCTTTGAAAATGAAGAAACTTCGAAGCTCTTAAAAAGCTTTAATAATCAAATTAGTAATAAAAATTTTAGTAACGATTATTATTCGTACGAGCTTTCCTTAAAGGAAATCGACGAAAAAATAAACTTATGTGTATATCTAAATGATGCACAAAAAGAAAAATTAAAACAAACAATTATCGAGTTCAAAGAAGTATTCGTAAAACGGCCCGGTTTATTAACAAATTATAAATATAAATTACATTTAAAAGACGAGTCACCATTCTATTCTAAACCTTATCCGATTCCTTTGAATTATCGTGAAAAAGTAAAAGCCGAAATAAATAAAATACTAGAACTCGGAATAATACGCCGCTCTAATAGCCCTTATATTAATCCAATAGTTGTCGTAAAAAAGAAGGATGACTCTATCAGATTATGCTTAGATGCTCGTAAGTTAAACGAGCGGTTAAACGACGATTATGAGGCTCCTCCGGGTATTGAAGAGGTTTTTCAAAGATGCATTAATAGCAAATGCATGACAAGCCTCGACCTTACCAACAGCTATTGGCAGATCGAACTTGCAGAAGAAAGCAAGAAATTTACAGCTTTCAAATGCAATAATCACGTTTACGAATTTAACGTCGCAGCTTTCGGTATAAAGACGAGCAGTGCTGCTTTAATACGCGGCCTAGATGAAGCTATTTCTAGCTTAAATGATTTTTTATTAGTATTCGTTGATGATTTACTAATAAAATCAACAAATTTTGACGAGCACTTACAGCACTTGAGAACGCTATTCCAGCGTTTACTCAAGCACAACTTGCGCTCAAATTTAAAAAAATCTAAATTTATAAGCGATCAAGTTGAGTTCCTCGGGCATATAATATCCGCTGAAGGATTAAGGCCCGATCCGAACAAAATAAGATCCATAAAAAATTTTCGTAAACCGCGAAACATTAAAGAATTGCAAAGCTTTCTCCGTTTCGTAAATTTTTATACGAAACTCGTAAAGAATTTTTCTGAAAGTGCTAAGCATTTAATAGATTTATTAAAAAAGGGCAAAAAATATGAATGACTTGAAGAACACGACCAAGCATTCATAAATGTAAAGAATCTATTCGATGAGAATATAATCTTAAAATTTGCAAATCCTAAGCGTCCTTATATCTTAACTACAGACGCGAGTGATTATGCTATATCAGGCGTACTTTCGCAAGTTAACGATGACGACGAAGAACAAATAATTTGCTTCATAAGCCGCACGTTATAGGGTAGTGAATGTTTTTATTTCACTACAGAAAAAGAGCTTTTAGCGATAGTATGGTCGCTAGAAAAACTTGATTCTTACTTGCGAGGAGCTTCAAAAATTATCGTGAGAACTGATCACGAAGCACTTGCATTTTTGCATAGTAGCAAGTATAATAATGCTCGACTACGCAGGTGGATATTAGCGATTCAAGACTTTAATATTTATTCTGAGTATCTACCAGGAAAGAAAAATGCAGTCGCTGACTATTTAAGTCGTGTAGTTGACCCTGATTTTAAGAAAAATGACACTGAAATAATAATAGCTGCGTTAAAAACGATGAAATTAAGTAAAGAATTAATAAATGATCTAAAAAATTTACGTGATTTGCAATTAAAAGATAATTACATCCTGAAAATAATTGATAAAATTAAAACAAATGAAAGCTCTCAAAAACGTTTCACAATTGAAAATGATCTAATTTGTAAAAATACCCTTCATAGATTAAAAATAATATTACCGGAAATTGTCTTTAAAAAGCTCGTGTTGGAAATTCACGAACTTTACGGTCATGAAGGATCTAAAAAGGTTTACAAAATGATTCATGAACACTTTTTTGCTTATAAAATGCGTAAAAAAGTGCGCTTATTCTTAAAAAACTGCGATACGTGTCAAAGAACTAAGCACTTAACTATTAAATATGAAGAGCTTTTTCAACTGATACTCGTAGAAAAGCCTAATGACTTACTTTCAATCGATTTTTACGGGCCTTTACCGACGTCAACGGGGGGCGTAAAATTCATTTTATCGACTATAGACGTTTTTTCTAAATACGTGGTATTGTATCCGTTAAAACGTGCAAATACAGTTACAGTAATTAAGAAAATTTTCAATGACTATATTGAAAAATACGGTAAACCGGAAGCTATAATAGCTGATCACGGTAGACAATTCGTATCTGATAAATGGATGAAAAAACTAAATAACGAAGGAATTCGACCGATTTTTTCGTCTATAAGACATCCACAGAGCAACGTGGTAGAACGCGTGCATCGCGAACTTGGTCGTTTTTTCCGTACTTTTGTAGGTGACAAGCATACAAGTTGGATGAAATACGTTGATTTAATTCAACTAATAATCAACGAGACGCATCACGAAACAACGACATGTACGCCATTAGAGCTACATTTAAATGAAAAACCGATAAGGCTTTGGGAAAAATATCTAAAAATCCCAGAAGAAAAACAAGAAATATCTCAAGAAAAGAGAATCTCCTTGGCGCGAGATATCATGCAAGATAGCTTAAAAAAGCGTGCGATTAAAAAAAACTTAAATAAAAAACATTTTGTATTCCACGAAAATGATTTAGTGTTGATAAAAGAACAAAATCTATCGGATGCGATTGATAGAAAGATCGCAAAATTTTTTCACGTATATAGTGGTCCTTTTTTAGTAAAAGAAAAAATAGGAATTGATACGTATTTATTAATAGATACAAATTCATTAAAAGATCGTGGTGAATTTCATGTATCGAATTTAAAACCCTATTACGCGTGAAAAAATTTTTGTGATATAAATTTAGTTTGTAAATAATTTATTTATAGCTTAAATAAATGAATTTAAAAAATTATGGCGTACAACGCGTAAAATTACATGCGAAACGAAAGAAAAAATTTTTTGTTTATTTTTATAATACATTATTTACATTTATTTTATATTTACATTTTTACAAGTATTTATTTGCGCACCTATGTTAATTACTACGACAAAAAATTAAAAAAAATTAAAACATTTTTTTTCAATAGAAGGTATGAAAAATATCATTAATTTTAAGAATGTGACTTTGGAAAAAACTAATTTGTTTAAAAAAAAAAAATCTTTTTTATTTAAGAATATATTGAAATTCTTGGAAAAATATTTCTTTGTAAAGCGCTAATATTGATTTATTCAAGCTTGGCAACAGCGCGCAAGATTTCTAAAAACAAGAATTATCACAGTTAACGCGTGTATATGTAAATAGTTTAAAAGAAAACAGCTCGGTAACTAATGAATTTTTTAATTTAATTAAATAGAAAAAAAATTATTCAATTACTGTTACGAAAAAGAATTAGTTTCTTACGTCGCGTTTAAATATAATTAATTATTAAATTTAAATGAATATTAGAAAGGGACAGAGCACCTAGTACGATAGTTTGAAGCGCGCGCCGTGAAGACTTGTGGGCCCTATATACGCTGCGCGCGCATCAGAGTAAGGGAAAGCTTGACTGCCGCGACTTACAAACAGCAGCTTGCGCGCTCTTATCAGTTGCGCCAGTCAAACCATAGCCAGTATCAAGCATGGACGCCTCCACGCAAACTGGCCTATATGGCACGTGCCATGCCACCACTCAGGCTACGGCATACTTAATTGAAAAAAATATTATTGACTGTACATGGGAGCCTCATCAACATCTCCCACGTCAGTCAATAAAGCGGAGGCGGAATAAATTCGTTTCCATTACAAAAAAGAATCCGCCAGGGGCAGGTTTTGCGAAACGCGTCTCGCCAGCGTATTCAAACCGATGATGACGCCTCTGGTATATCCGACGGCCGCGGAGATAGCGCTCCTTGAAGAGGAGCAGAAGAGGACAGAAAGAGTCCGAGTCCGCACGGCCAGGATACCGAATCCTTTTCGGTCACCTTCGCCTCCTACGCCGCCTCCAACGCCAACACCTTCGCCTCCTACGCCAACATCTTCGACACCGACGTCCACGGTTGTCACTCCACTAGCTCCAGCCACAGTGGATGATAAGAAGAAAGTGGCAGCTGGAAAAAGGAGGATCGCCGCCACCATCACCTCGGCGTGCGTTGAAGCTTACGACCCAGGGCCAGGCACATCGAGCACGGTGTACGTGCCGACCCCAATAAAGAAACGAAGGGAAGAAACCCTGGACGAAGTTTTCGCAGAGTTGGAGGATTTAGGCATATTCTCCAACCAGGACGACATCCATCTTCTGAACATCGAGGACTTTGACTCATTTGTAAAGGCCCTCAGCCCATAGTGTCTTCGTTCGATTTAAAAGAAAAAAGAAAAGAAAACAGTGATTTTTTTTAGTGAAAAAAGTGCATATTTTTAGTTTATTTAATTTCAAAAGACATTTTTTTTTTCTTTCTCGTTTTATGTGAAATTCTAGTTTTTTTTTGTGTGCGTTAAATTTGTTTGCTAAAAAATATGAAAAAAAGACAATTTTTAAGTTTAATTTTAATTGAAAAAATAAACATTTTTAGTTTAATTGAATGAAAAGACTTTTTTGAGTTCTATTGTATAAAGATTTTTATTTTGTAAATAAGCAAATACTGTGATAATTTTTGTTTTTGTAAAATAAAAAATTTTTTGTTATCACCTTAAAAAAAATTTTTTATTTGGGGGGCAATCTGACGCCCCAAAGCGCCCTGTTTTTTTCCCTTTTTTATTTTTATAATTTGTATTTTCATTTAATTTCATTTTCTTATTTTTTCATTACTATTTGTTATATTTTTTAATATTTAATTATTTAAAAAAATTTTTCATTTTAATTTTAATTTATTATTATTATTTATTTGCTTTCAAATTAATTATTTCTTTTAAATAATATATTTTTTTTCTTTATTAAATCATTTTTCAATTTTATTTTATTATTTTATTAATAAATTTTAAGTTATAAGCGCATAAAGGCATAGTAAGCGCGTGACCTATATACAAGGTTGTATATAGGTCAACGCACAGCTGGCTCACAGCGCGCGAGGCAACCTCACAGCGCGCTTACTATGTCTTAATATTTAAGCATATAAGAGCGAGCGAGACGGAGAAATAAAACTCCGAAACTTTGTAAAGCCTGTAAGCGCGCGCAACTTTAAAAGCTCCCCACCATTGTAAGAGAGATGGAGAGAAGCTCGGCGCGTATAAAAGCCCGAGTCTCGCTGACTCGCGCGCCTTATTCTTGAATCGACTCAGACCGGTAACAATTGGGATATACAAGCGCTTAGGCTTAACGCCCTTTGTCTACCTGAGTTGATATTTAATCAAGAACCCGATATAAATTTCTTGGCCATAGAGTAATTTTCGCTTAGCAATTGGGACATACAAGCGCTTAAGCTTAACGCCCTTTGCTTTTTAAAGCGAAAAATTAAAATAAACTTAATAAACCAATAACAATTGGGACATATAAGCGCCTAAGCTTAACACCCCTTGTTATCTAAGGTTTTGATTAAAAAGAAATTCGAATTGAGCTCTATTTAACTCTGGGGACATACAAGCGCCCTAGGCTTAACCCCCCAGGTTAATATTAAGAGCTTTCAAATAAAATAAATTGAGCTTTCATCCTTAAAGAGCTTCTCTTTTTCTCTCACCGGAGAGTTTTCTTTTTTTATTTTGTAATTACATACATATATTTTTGCTTCAAATAAAAGAATATTTAATATAATATATATTTCCTTTTATTATTAAAATTAAAAATAATAATACTAACAAAGGAAACGCCTAGCTTTATTAATAAGCTGGCGTTTCATTAACAAAATACTTAACAGCTACCCTCTAATCTGGCCTATTTCCCGAACGGAGCTTGTGTAGTTTGTTAAATAGGGACCTAGCAGCTACACTCCAATCCGGCCTACTGCCCGAACGGAGCTTTTGTAGTTTGCTAGCAAAGTATTTACTAGCTACCCTCCAATCTGGTCCACTGCCCGAAAGGAGCTTGCGTAGTTTATTAAATACATTAAAGAAAATTATACAAGTCGCGTACATAAAATTAAAAATATATCGCGTTTATATTATGCGCTAATTAATCTAGCATCGAATTTGGACCATAATTTATTTTTTTTTTTAAAGTAACTATTACCCACTTGGGTACGTTACATGATTTTAATATCGAAAGTACTCATTTTCATTAATAGGGGTGGCTTTACCATCTAAAAATATTTTTTATTAAAAATGCTGGAAAACATAAATTTATTTTTTCTATTTTCTTTGTAAATACAAAAATTTGATTATAATTACAATATTTTAAAAGTTTTTACTGCAGAAAATGATGTCAATTTTTTCAGTTTTTCGTGTATTAAAAATAGGGGTTGCAACCCCTAAAAGTCAAACACAGCAGAGTTTGTTTTACATTTTATAAGGATTATTACCCACTTGGTTTTACTAAAAAATATTGACTAGAAGAAAAGTTATTTGAAAAAAAATATTTTTGAAGGTGAACTTTAAGGGTAGATTTCACCCCTTAAATATGTTTTTCCGCCGTTAAAAAAAATACCAATCTCTTGCTTTTTTAATGTACTACAGCATATACAAGAATTATCGAAATTGGTGAGTTCGGGTTGGGGTACCTTCCTTGTAAATGTCTCTTCAAAACGTGTTCTCAATGTTACTATAGGAAATATTCTTCTATAGTACTTCTATATTCGTTGGTTCTATTGTTATATCTATAGATAATATCTGTGCTTCGAAGGAATAACAGCACAAGTTGGTTTTGGGAGTTTTCGAGAAAATGAGGTTTGAAAGTTTGCGTTAACACGTAAGGTATATTGGAAAACAAAAATATATGAGGAAAAACAACACCTCTCCCGTGTGTATCAACTTTTCTAATGTATACTACGTGAAAGAGGTATACTTTTAGATATGTAATCCACTGTTAACTCAATTTCACAAAAATACCAACTTGTGCTGTTATTCCTTCGAACCACAGATATAAATATTGATATATTTATGTATATAGAGAACCTTAGTTTTTGACACAGTCCTTCTTTATTTACATCGTGAATGAAATTTTGTACTATCAGTTTTTTGTTGAGGTTAAATGTTAGCGTTTAAAGGGTTTAATATGGTCGAATTTAGCTAGCCTTATACATTGGCTTGAATTTATTGTCGACACTCAACACTTAGCACTCATATCTCAAATTTTCATTGTTCTTTGTTTCTTATAAACATTGACATTCTTTATAGGGAACACGGAACAATAAAAATTTGAGATCTGAGTGTTGAGTTCGACTATAAATTCGAGCCATATTTTTTGTATAGACAAGCACGAGTATATAAGGTGAGTATGGTTATTGCTGGTACCATAGCTGTTTGCAGCCGCATGCGTCTAACTTTTGAATTATTATGTGGAGGGAACGGACATGAAGTACTAATGATTATTCATAATTCATTAATAATTTGTCATTCAAAAAAATTAAATTTGAATATTTTTTGAATAGCAATCTTAATGTTTGAAGTAGTACGCTTGTTTAATATCATTTGATAGTACAGCGATGATTGTTTTGTTAATTTCAATAAACAAGACTTTTGTTCAATAAATAAGCACTTGGAGATATTGATAAGTAGTAAAATTGATTTGTTTGTTGAATGAAATCAAGACGATTCTTATAATCAAAGATGTACTCTAGAATTCACATTTTTAGCATCAAACATTCTATGATTGTTCAAGATTATTTGAAGAATATATTGGAGATTTTGTTCATCAGTAGTATATAGACAGGTATAGCGAGACGTAAACAATGACGTCACTTGCTATACCTATCTATATTTACACAACCCATTAAGATAACGATGTTTACATAGCAAATAAGATAAGATAACACTTTGATTACATAAACAATCAATTAAGATAAGATAACACTCTGATTACATAAACAATCAATTAAGATAATGTCTTATTCATTTAAACAAATAATTAAGATACGATAATGACTCATTTATTCAAACAAACAATTAAGATAAGATAATGACTTATTTAAATAAACATTTGAGGTAACTTTGTATTTACACACACGCGCACACACGCGCACACACACACACAAACACACGCACACACACACACACGCACACACAATGGATACACTGAAAGTAAAAAATAGAGGTTTCTACGTTTTTGTTTTCTCATAGAGAAAGCATTGTATCAATATAAAAAATTTTTTTCTATTTTTTCATTAATTTGTACATATTTAGACTCAGGGAGTCGAAAAAAGTGGTTTCCAGAAAATGTCTGTCTGTATGTGTGTGTGTGTGTGTGTGTATGATTTCAGTGCGCCAAAAGTATCTCGAGAACTACTCGATGGATTTGCTTCAAATTTTGCATGCAATTTATTTTTTTGTCTAACTGGGGGGGAAGCTATTGAAAATTGATCTTCTTAGCTCAGTTTTTTTTAGCCATTTTAATGATTTTAAAAAAATTTTGATTTTTCATTTTTTTGGTATTTTACGTAAACTACTCGAAAAATTTTCTTGAAAATTTGTATGGACATTATTTGCGACTGGCAAAAGAAGAAATACTTTTACTAACAGATTTTCTTAGTGCAATTTTAATTTTTGAGCAATTTAAAAATTAAAAAAAAAAATTTTTCCTTCATTTTTTTTATTTTATGAAAACCATTTGATAGATTTGCTCCAAAATTTGTATGCAAGTTATTCGCTATTGTCTGAGGAAAATTAACTTTGGAAAACTCATTTCCTTAGAGCAGTTTTTATTTTAGAGCATTTTGAAAATTTTTGAAAAAATGTTTATTTTTAATTTTTTTTATATTACACAAAAACCATTCGTTAGATTTGCTCTAAAATCATTATGCAAATTGTTCGTTATTGCCTTAATAAAACAAGCTTTGGAAAACTTATTTTTTTAGCGCAGTTTTAATTTAAGAGAATTTTGAAAATTTTGAAAAAAAATTTTTCATTTTTTTTGGGTTTTACGTAAACTACTCTAGGAATTTGTTTAAAAATTTGTATGGTAATTATTTGCTACTGTTAAAATAATAAAAACATTTAAATACTGGTTTTCTTGGCATACTATTAATTTTAGAGCATTTTGAAAATTTTTAAAAAAGTTGTTATTTTTTATTTTTCTATTTTACGAAAACTATTCGATGGATTTGCTCCAAAATTTGAATGTAAGTTATTCGCTATTGTCTAAAGAAAATAAGCTTTGAAAAACTTATTTTCTTAGCGCAGTTTTAATTTAAGAGAATTTTGAAAATTTTGAAAAATGTTCATTTTTCATTTTTTTTATATTACACTAAAACCATTCCATAGATTTGCTATAAAATTATTATGAAAATTATTTGTTATTGCCTTAATGAATCAAGCTTTGGAAAACTTATTTTCTTAGCGCAGTAATAATTTTAGAGCATTTTGAAAATTTTGAAAAAAATGTATTTTAAATTTTTCATTTTTTTGGATCTTACGTAATGCAACGGGCCTAAAATACACATTGTGTTTTAATTAAAAATAATAAAAGTACTTAGATTGCATGATAACTCAGTCGATAAAAAAGAGTAAAATTTTTCTTTTGTTTATATAAATTAAAGTATTTATTGAAAAAAATTTATTTTCATCTTAAATGAATAGAATGAGTATCAATTAATTTTCTAATAACAAAAAGTTGTAATCTTTAACATTTTTTATAAAAGATAAGTAAATTCAAATTCAAATGAAAAACGCGCCGTTTAACTTGTCCAAGAGGACCGAACTGGAGCGCGCGGCACATCAATAGGCAGCGCCACAGCAGAACCAATCATGATCCGGAGTGAGAGAGAAAGGAAGAGACGCGACGCGTTAGCGTCACTACCCTATTATACTAGTTATTTGCATGTTATTCACCGTTTGTAATAAATATTATGAATGATTAGGGTTGATAACTGCCGTATAATAGTTATAATGTGAATTGTCAATTAACATGCATAATGTAGATGGTCATAAGCACTCATAACTCAGAGAATAATGTGTCTCATACAAATATTTCAAACCATGAGCGTAAAAGGGGCAAAGGACACTAGAACATATTATCTACATCTAGTAACTTTTTGTATTGTATAGAATTCCTTCAAACTAACTAATTAATATTAAAAGATAGTCAATTAACAATAATAATAGAATAAAATAAGAGAATTAACAAGTAGTTAAGCAATTTATCTCTAACTTGGTGTTTGTTACTTAAATATGGAAAGTCATCTAAGTAACTAGGGACATAGCGTAGCTAGACATGTGCATGAGAATGACAGCACGTATATGAAGAGCGGCGCTGTGCGCAATCTTAAGTATCTAACTAGATAGTTAAGATGACCATCTGGTAACGGTGAATAAAACCCCGTGCACGTGGTGTGCTCGCTCTCTTACTCCCGGATCTCTTCGAAAAAGAAAACGCTCTGCTACAAGTGTGCTGCTTTTCACGGAGAATTGTAAGTGAAGGCCAAGGTGGAAGTGCATTCAAGATGGAGACCGTGTATAATTTTCTAGCATGCTCAATTTAGTGGTAGTGCTGTGTGCAAATGCTCTAAAGAAAAAAAAGAAATTTTGTTTTGTGTGATAGTGTTTAGAAAAAAAGTGTTTTTTTTTATGTGGAATTTACTAACACTAACAACCTTATTAATAGGAGCGTGACTAGGGGTTCCCCCGAAAGGCTCCGAGTGGAAATTAATCTGCATGATTAATTACTGCGATTTAAACAAAAAGCCGATGGTTGGCATAAAAGGGTGTCCTAGAGACTGCCCTTCTCCGTGTGCTATTTCGGTACTTGTACCAGATAGCGAATCGGTTGCTAAAACCAGGGATTAGGCTTATTTTTTTGTTTCAGCATTTTTTTTTTTTTGTTACAGGTTCTCCTTTGATTATTAATTTGCCAGGCATAAAAAAAAAAAGGAAAGCCAAACCACGTGTTGGCCAGAAGATTAATTCGAAATTCGATATTAATTGTTTAGATTTTGTTTTAATATTCGAGATTTTTTTTTATATGGTTTAATTATATAGAATTAGTAAATCCGTAACTTTAACGTAAATGATATCTATATATTTTTCTTTTGTTCGTATGACTAGAGATTTGTATATATTAATTTGTTAACTTAAATTGATATCTTTTAGATAAACTATTCCTTTCCGGTTTAAAAGATTAATCGTAGCATGTAGAAGTTGTAGGCAATAAACGAGTTACTAAGAAAAGATGCCTAATGGCCATGCTCAATCTCAAATAATGTATCATTCATTTCTGAGACCTGACCTAACCAAAAACAAATCCTGTGAGTCTAAATGTGATTTATATCAAATATAAATATCAACTTATAAATTGTGTCTTGTCTTGAAACACGTGTTTTTTTTTGTGTATCGTCTAAATTAAAAAGGACCTACAGAACCATCATTGGTTGATCCAATTTGCAGAGAAAGCAAACGAGCAAAGAGAAGAAGGCAAGATTGCTGCTATTCCTAAAATTCCTCTCGATTCCATTTATTTTTTTTATTTACACTAAGTTTCTTAAAGATAAAGTAAAGTAACGTTTTATTATAAATATTGAATGTTTTGATAAATAAATTTAACTAAGTTCAAGAACATAGCTTTTTATCTTTACAATAAATAAAATAAAAATAAATAACAATCTTGCCATTTAGAATATAGATTTATGACGTTGCAGTAAACTACTCTAAGAATTTGCTTAAAAATGTGTATAGAAATTATTTGATACTGTTAAAATAATAAAAACATTTGAAAACTAATTTTTTTGGCATACTATTAATTTTATTATTTTTCTATTTCACGGAAACCATTCGATAAATTTGCTCCAAAATTTGTATGCAAGTTATTTGCTACTGTCTGAAGAAAACAAGTTTTGGAAAACTAATTTTCTCAGTGCAATTTTAATTTAAGAGAATTTTGAAAATTTTTATACAAATTTTTATTTATTTATCTTCTTTCTTAGCGTGGTTACGATTAGAAATTTGGTTGTCATCGTTCTTTTAAAGTAAAAATTTATAAATAAATATTAATGTTAGACAATTTTTTTATATTAAAATCACATTTAAATAAATATAAAAAAATTAATGAAACTCAAAGAGCTCTATGAGAAAGCATTCCGCCAAAGCACTTGGCAGCGTTTTTTTTTATATCCCTGAGTTTTTGGGAATGAATATGTATTCATTGAATATTTAGTGTGAAATTGTATTTTTTTAGATTTTTCATCTTTGAGCAGAGATTTTCTCTCCTTCTTGGTTCTATCTAAAACCAAGTAAGATGGTTGTTTTAGTGTTCCTTTTACCTACTCATTGTTCATCTCTGGCATACTCTATGAATAATGAAATGGAAATAAAAGTCTTTACACAGTAAGTGTATTTATACTAAATATGTTATGATTAAAAATGGTAAAAGTGGAGGGGATAAATTAAAAAATTTTTGTTAAGTATTTTGTAATTTTATTAATGTATAATTTCTTGTAATACAAATATGATTCAATAATAATCGAATATTTTAATTATTCATTGTTTAAGTTTTCATTATATTTTTTTAATAATACAGGTTCGATAACGGATTTTATTCTTTCAATTTTCATTCTAAATCTCTCTCTATCATGACCTATTTGTTCCCACACACCACGACGCGCACTTTGACTTGCATAAGTCCATGCATACACTGAGAGAAAATTCATGCTAATAGAGCATGCGAACTGCCATCTATGCGAGCATATAAAACATTGATACAAATATGATAGGCCGTGAGAAGCTCTATTAGTATTGGATTACCTTATACTAAAAAAGATGGTATGGAGAGTAACTAAAGCATGAACGGCATTCAATGATGACTCGCGTGGTATACTTCGATGACTCCCCACTCTCATATCCTTTGTTTGCTTGAGTCACCTCCTCTTTTGGGTGGCGACGCGAGCAAACACGGCTGGTCTATACCCAAAATTATGTTGCAAATTTCTTTAACGTATTTTCGTAGCGTGAATCTTTTATTTCTTTTCTTTTTTTATGAAGGGAGATACGTTATAAATATAACCTGTTAAACTTTTTAACTTTAAATAATTAATTTTTAACTTAAAATTTAATTATTTTAAACCGCTGGGGGGCAGATGAGCATGTACGATTTTACGCCAGAGATATTTCGGAGTAGCGTTGGTCTAGTGCGTAACGTTCACGCTTTTCCTTTTGAGTACGCGAGTTCAACTCTCGGCTAGGGTCACTTTTTTTTAAATTTTTTTTTATTGTTTTAATATTTTTTATTCCTTTTTATATTTATTTTTTTTTTAGATTTTGTATTTTTTTAATAATTTTAAAATTTAATTTTTCACAAGTACGCTTGTTTTTTTCAATGAAAATTTTTTAAAAATAAATTATTCTTTATAGGTAGTAATTACAAATATTGATAAATAAATAATAGTGATGTTTATTTTATAATAGTGATGTTTATTTTATAATAGTATAGTTTAATTTATTTATAATTCAGTTTATAAAATTTACAATAAATTACAATAAATAAATAAAACTGAGTTATTATTATTTATGTTATAATATATATTGTATATTGAAATATGTTTATAAAGACAAAATTGAACTATAGTATTGTAAATATCACTATTATTTATTTATTGATATTTTAAATTATTTTCTATATGAAATAATTTATTTAAAAATATCAATAAAAAAAACGAGCATATTTTAAGTAACTTGTGAAAGAATAGATTTTAAAATTAATAAAAAAATAGAAAATAAAAAAAAAATATAAATAAAAAAAAGCAATAAAAACTATTGAAATAATAAAAAAAAAATTGAAAAAAAAGACCCTAGCCGAGAGTTGAACTCGCGTACTCAAAAGGAAAAGCGTGAACGTTACGCACTAGACCAACGTTACTTCGAAATATCCCGACAAGAAAAATATTAAGGATGCCCTACAAAATTGTAAGGACCCCACAGGGCATCCTGACAGGGGCGCTGCTTGGCTTGTAATGAGACGCTTCTGAGGTCCCGATAGGGCAGCCTCATTTTCATAAATATTCTATTATTACCCGTCCACTGCCCGATAATTGCCTGACTATTGATATTCAAAACCTTTTAAAGTACAACATAACCTCTTCTGACATTCTCGCCAGTAAATTAAATTTTATTTTTCTTATAAGATACGAATTAGTTTGCAAAAGATAAATGTATTGATATTTTTATAAAATAATATGAATGAATCATTCTTCAACTCAATTTTATATATTATGCATTTATTTTGTTCTACGAAAATTCAATGTTGATTGCTATTAAAACACACACACATACACCATACTAATAAATAAGAACACGACTGTGTCTAAAATTAAAATAATTCTTCTTTTCGTGTTGAATATTATTTATATTGAAACTATTTTAGAGTTAAATTTAAAAGAAAAATAGTTTTTTTCACACTAAATAAACACGTGCATCAGATGAGGTTATGTTATCACTTCGAATTTTTTCAACATCGATTGTCAGGCAACTGTCAGGTGATAAACGGGTAACAATAGGGCACATCTGAAAATGAGTCTACCCTATCAGGACCTTAAAATCGCCCCATTACACGCCATCTAGGAACCCTTTAGGGCACCCTACAGGGACCTCATAATAATCTTAGGGTACTTTATAGGGACCTCATTTTCACCCGAAATTCGTTTCTAGTCGGGATCTTTGGCGTAAAATCGTACATGCTCATCTGCCCCCCAGCGGTTTAAAATAATTAAATTTTAAGTTAAAAATTAATTATTTAAAGTTAAAAAGTTTAACAGGTTATATTTATAACGTATCTCCCTTCATAAAAAAAGAAAAGAAAAGAAATAAAAGATTCACGCTACGAAAATACGTTAACGAAATTTGCAACATGATTTTGGATATAGACCAGCCGTGTTTGCTCGCGTCGCCACCCAAAAGAGGAGGCGACTTGAGCAATAGAAGAATGCCATAGTTAGCAGTAAAGAAAGAATAGTGGACAAGCCACGTTTACTTCCTTCACGTCCCATGAGAGGATACAGCGCTAGCTATCGAAGGATATTAGAGTGGGGAGCTACTAAAGCATGTAAACAAACAGTTTTTGAATAGCACAAACCTCGTAAGAGTAGATAGCGCTGTTATTAAAGCATAGGATATTACTTACTAACTTTGGATACGTAGACTACATGCTCTATTGGCATGAATTTTCTCTCAGTGTACATAACTTTAATAGTTGATTTATCTTCCTTAAAATGTACACGCTTCATTTTTTTATTATATTTACGTTACAATTTACATTAAGATTCATACATTAAAGCATACAAGTCATTGTAGATGTATGGTGAAGTATACGCATTAATTTCTAAAATTACAATATCCAATGCAGATTTATCTAAATCTTTATCATCAAGCATTTTTGTTAAAACAAATGTTGTTACTTCGTAAATTTTTACAGTATAATATCGATTAAAACTAGCAAAGGTTTTCAATGTAAATGACCTTATGTCTTCTTCACCATCTTTCTTTAACTGCTCCTTAAGGTACTCTTGGATGTAGTCGATCACCCTATTGACTTTTCCAGCACGACGTTCCAATTGCATCAGATGCTCATCTATACAAGGCACTGCGAGCTTAAGACCATCAAATGACACTTTTTGCAAACAGTTTGAAGGCGTTTGGTACATAGATTTCCTTTTTTTGTTAGGTGATTCACTTTGCTCTTCCTCATCTACTGGTTGAATATGTACTGGTGGTCGGAATACTGCTCTCTTCTCGAGCACTATGGTTTTTGTATGGTATGATATCGTAAATAAAAGATCGTGGTTCTCTGAATAAAGTTTTGATGGATTTCCGTACTCAGTTTTGAATATGTAGTTCTCTTGAAAATAAGCGTTGATTAAGTCAAAATGATTTTTCAATAGCCTCCAGGCATTGATATCAAAATTAACCTATTTGGATGAAGGATTTGTCGATATTTTCACACAAGGCTTATAATAACCACCGTCGTATTGTAAACCAACAGCTACACGTTTGGTCTGCGACTTGTTGAGAGAATTCGTTGTCGACAAGAGCATGCTATCTAGAAGAAGCATACCGTACTCTTTAAAAACGGGTATTGTCACGGCAATTTTTGATTATTATTATGGATAACTTGAGAGAGAAATAAAACTGTCGACTTACGTATAATCGAGTCTTACTTGAGCTGTCTCTGAACTGGAAGTGATCTGACTTGAGGTCTCGCTTGTGCTTTATATTCCTAATCCCTACCAAGTTCAAAAGCATGTGGGGGAAAGTATGTATCGTTTGATATGCTTTTTCCAAGAAGAATCATGTTTATGTTAAAAGATAATATATAAAAGGTTCAACAGTTGGGTACTGTTTTCATAGAATAAAATATTATGGTTCCTTGAAAATCGAGTTATAGCGGTTATATTTCATCATTTCCTGTTGAGATACGTATTTAATCACATTCTGTCCAAAATAAAATATTCCATTATCGCTTCTGGTATCGCGTAATATTATATTCCCTTGAAATGTCGTATGTGTCGTCTACATCTTTTTTTGTGATATTTAGTTCAGTTATATTGTTATTTCACAACAGCCTGTCAAGAATAAGAGATTTTAATGTCACATCTTATTCCGTAGTATGTAATATTATACTTCGTTGATAAACAAAATATAATGATCACATTATATCATTTCCTGTTAAGTTGTATTTTGTCATAACTTGACGAAAATATTGGTGCCCTTTGTCGGTTCAATAAAGGTTTATATTTCATCATAAACTGATAAATAAAAGATTCCATTCTCAACTTTGATTGCGTAATATGTGATATATTTCAAGAATATGCAACGTATATCAGATATATTTTATTTCCTTTTTGTTATTAAAATATTACATTTCTGCATTAAATCAGTTTAATTAAATAAAATTATATTATAAAAAGATAATATAACGGAATTTCATAGAATAAATATATATTTTCTCTGTTAAATGATAAGTTAAATAATTTCAAATTATAATACTAATGTGGAAGGGATAAGGTGTAGGTGAATAATTATTACGAAGAAAAATGTACATTTGATTAATATTTATTGAATATAAATTTCATGTTACAATAATAGATTTAATATTATATTCTCGAAGTACATGTTTGATTACAAAAGCCAAAACCTAAGGAACGTCCATTACTAAAAGCTTTTACAGATTTTTCACGCTTAATTTTATTCTTTATTAGTTTATTATAAAATTTTATAACTAAATTATCGTTCTTTTTGGAATTTCTCGAAAACTTACTGCAAAACGTACGTAAATTATGAAAATGAGACATATGGTATAAAAACATAGTACAATATTGACCGCAAACTTGCGAATCATAGCTTTGCATTCGTTGTTTATTCCATTCGTATCGCGCACAATTTCTTTCGAGTCTAGCGAGATGATGTGATGAGGACGGTGGCGATCCGTAGCTGTCAAAGTAGGTTCCGTAGTCATTTTTATTTATGTATATAGCAATCCAATGAGATCCACCTTTTGTATGGTCATCAACGTTTGCAACTATAGCTGCTGGAAGTTCGAGAATGTTCGAAATCCGATCTGCTGCATATACTCCTATAGTTCTAGCGTTGACTGTAGCAAGTGCTTTGATTATTTGTCGAGTATTCATTGTTCGTCATCATCATCTTCATCTACTTCTGAATTGCTATCTTTCCATGCCTTGATGGAGTCTGTTGGTGATGCAGGACAATCAACTTCATCCACACCTCCGTCAGCAACTGCGCGAGCTAACCTGCGAGCTCTTACAAGCTCAAGAAGTGCGTCGCCTAACCTCAATGGATTGTCGTTGATGTTGTCGGATGTGATACATAACGATATTTTCGTATGCATCAACTTCCTCAGCATATATGCCTGATTGAGGGCACATACAACTCTTTTATACTTATCTTTTGTATTATGAGTGACGCATGAAAATCCATCCTTACGATATCTTGTAAAGAGTTCATTGAATGATGGTGAGTATATTTCTAGATTGATGATTTCTCGCGACATGGTTGCTTCTAGATACGTTGCTTTTTCGTAACCTCTAGTATAGATTTTTACAGCTACTTTTGCAATGTTGTATAAATTGAGTAGTAGTTGGCCGATGGTAACGTCGTCTTCTATCAATTGAATATCATGATGATTTATCACAAATTCGTTGATCCGTTTTACTCCTGATGTCAATTCAGAGAAATCATGTGATGATTTTACTATCCAATAGGAAAAAACTCTAGTTTTTAAACTAAGTACTGCCACTTCTTTTGGAAAAAATTTATTGTTCCGGTCTTTTAGACCTTGAATATCAATGACGAAATCCATGACTTTACTTTTGACCACTTTCACTGTACAGAATGAGACTCCAGAAAGAGACTGATGATCAACGCAGTTCATCAATGATCTTTTCTACTAATCACCCCCATCGGTGATTCTACTCCCACTCCTTTAGCTTAAGCATTGAAATCCGTTATAATATTATGACTTGAATCTATTTCCAGAACGCTATCGTATTCTGCGTTAATGATGCAATTTATTGTTTGTTCCAAGGCCTGATCAAATTTCACTTCTACTCTTACACTACCACGTTTGATAAGATTCCAGTGTAAAGCAGAATTTGCAGAAAGATCGGGTGTCAGATCAAATGCAAAAAAACAAAAACCTTTAGAATGATCTATTCGGCTGAGACAAAGGGACTCATTAGAAAAATGTATACTAGTCCCTGAAAATAAAGTGTGATAAGCTTTAACAAACTGTGGATTATCACCTGTAAATTTTGGTTGTAGCGGTTTACTCGATACTTCTACTCCGTCAATGTAGAGCGAAAGATAATTAATGGAAAAATGTTGAAAGTTGAATGGATTGAATTGTCTATTTCCATTAAACGCTCTGTTATCGACGAATCCTATTATAATTCTTTTTGGTGGCTGTCCTAAAATTATGTTATCCAAAGTATCACCATGTATACCTCTGCATGGTAAATGATTTTACTTCAACTCGTGTAATAGGATATTTTGCGGTTGCTTTTGTTAAAGCGTTGGCATGGGCGAGTAATATTCCTGGGCTAATTTTTACACGACGTATCATCAAAGAGGCTTCTTTTATACTAACACTAAAAGTATCATTTTCGGAAGCATTGATAAGACAAAATGCATCTTTACTTCGAACAAGTCGTACTCTTAGTTCAACACTATCTAATAAAAATTTATTTTGATTGAAAACGTCACAATGTAAATGACCTATTAAATCTATTGTTTTTGAATTTTCCGTATAATATGATCGGTTTTATAGTCCATGATTAGCTTCACCAGCAGCGCGGCCCACGTTTGGGAGAGCTTCCATTTTTCCAACAATATCGAGATACCACAGAGACGTTGATAGATGTGAATTCATTGCAGAGCTTGAGTAATTTAATAATGTTTTGATATAGGCTCTGTATGGGTAAGCATTGTTTGGTGGTGAGACAAGTTTTTGATTAAAGAATGTATCAGTTTGATTATTCAGTGAATGAAGAAAATTATTAACAGGTCCTACTTTACTATTCTCAGCGGGAATATTCGGTATAATTTGTATACGCACATTTAGCATTGTGTGTGCTAGATCGATAAAATCTTCACCTCCAGGTATTACAAATTCAATTGGTCCATCATCGGTAAGCGATAACACTGGTTTATACTGAATAAATTGTGAAGATTCTAAAGGTGTTTGAGTTGGTGGAAGCGTAAATAAGTCTAATTTTGATTTCATGCATTCGCACAAGTTTGCATGTAAGAACGCCATCTTGTTTTTCTAGTTAGGTCCAAGAGTATCTGTCACACTGCGTAAAGCTTGTATTTTCTTTTTGCTAACTCTTTTACGTTTTCGAATACCACCTTTTTTCTTTTTTATAACATTTTGTTTTTTTTTTTGACTTTAGTACGAGCTGTTGAGCGTCTTTTGGGAAACGCTCAAGAGCTTTGGGGTTAATATCCAGAACCCTTCATCATTTTAGAGATTTTATTAACTGCTTTCCTCTTGAGATTTCGACCCGATTCATACATTCTCGTATTTACAGACTGTTTAAAATTTGTACCATTGTTGGTAACATCATCTAGTACATGCATACCTGCATGAACAGCTTCTTTACCGACTGCTTCTGCTCCAGTGGTAAGATAAGGTAAAACTCTTCGAAAAAGACCTCCTAGAAAATTTCCTATACCATGTCCACGTTGGTAATGTGAACCGTTGAATACCCGATGGATTCCGCCTCCGCCAATCTGCTCGGAATAATAAGCTGTGTAATGAGACATATTTTAAATTAGTGATTACGTTTAAGGTGAAGCGTCACCGTTAACGTCCCGTACTCAAATGGTATACGACGACCGTGTTGATCCCTTATATCTAAAATAACATTCTGGAAAGTGTTATTAAGTAAAGGGGTGTAATTTATAAGTGAAAACTGTTTCACTATGTTAGATCCAAATGTATACTTTGTATTATTAAATGTGACTATACGTAACAGTCAAGCTTGAGTATCTCCCACTGTGTAAGGCACACATATATCTGTGTAGATGTAGAATTGATCGAGTATTGCTCTTGCTAAACATACCGGTCTATCACCGATAACCGCTACTCCCTTTGTGCTGTCCTTATTTTTCTTTGCTTTCAAAGTAATAATAGCGTTTTTGCCATAAAATTCTTTTTCAAATCCGAAAACATTTCTAAGCTTTTCATTCATTTCAATATAATGTGTTTCTTTACACTCACATACTCGCTGTATCACGTAAAATCCTTTTCTTTTCTTCGAGACATCAAATACTATATGCTTATTAATATCGCCAGCATGGTTATTGATTGCTCAGGCCAATTCACCAATACTTTCATATACTCCAGAGGGAAATGAACATTTAAATTGTTTTATGTTTCCCACATTCATAATATTTTGAGGAAGTTCTTCACTATCTATATAGAAGACGAACTTTGCTTCAGATTCTTGAATGTGTAAAATAATACTGGTTATATGAATCTCAATCAATGCAACACTCCAATCACCATGTAAGCGTATCTCATGCGATAAGTGTATAGTAAAGCAAGATGTTGTGTTATCTGGAAAGTATTTCATACTACTGTTACTGAGAAGAATCAAGTAAAAAGCATCCTCATCCATTTTTAAAGATTAGTTAATTCACTCACGTTTATCTAAGAATTGAATTTTTCAGGATACCCATACCATTTAACGAGTACTTATTTATTTCGACCACGGCCTTGGCTACGTATTACACGCTCAATCTTAAACTTTTCTGTTTCAGCTGAACGTTTTTTTCCAACTTTAACCAACTCTTCGGGATAGAAAAATCTATCAATTTTTTCCCCATTCAAATCTGACAACTCGTACGTGTAAAGCTGTTGCCGTCTGGATATACGAGAAATTTTAAAAATTTCTTTACTGTAATTTTTCTCGTATCCTTTCACGAAGGTACCTTTTGTACGACTGATGCGAACATAGGAACCCACCGAGTATATAGACGCGTAAGATGGTTTTCTTTGACTAAGAGCTCTTTTCTCTAAATTCATTTTTGCTTTAGAAGCGTTATAAATTGTCACTTCTGCTGGTATCATTCTAATTCCACTGTGTAAAATATGATTGTGTGCTTTCACTATGTTTTGTATGACATCTATGTATCTATGAGTATTCTTATGCGTAAAAAAAACGGAATCTGTCTTTTTTCTTCGTACAATGTCGTTAACTAATTCTATAATATTCGAATTTGGAATAACACTGCCCTCTACTGTAACTTGTCCTGTATTATCCCATTTCATGAGGTTCCCTACAGCGTTCTTTTTCAATGGTTAAGTAACAGACGTGCACCCCTTTTATAACTCTTTGAAACATTTTTGAGAATAATTTCATCCGTTAGTGGCGTTGCTAGCGTTGCTTTCATCTCTTCGGCTTCATGTTCCGTATCATTTGCATTTTCGTGTCGTTCTACATTTTTGCAATGAAGATTTTTTAGGAGAATTTGCATGTATTTTTGATACTTTTCGTGTTCATCTGTAATACTTTTGGAAAAAAGGATATCGTGCAACTCGGCATTTAAACGTGACAAGTTGTCATCCTTGGTTTGGACAGTGTGCTCTATTTCAGAATTCTCGTGTTTTTATTTAGTTGAACGTAAACCTCTTGCGTATTTATCTTCGGGTATCATAACCATTTTACGCGTGCGCTCCATCACGTTTAGAAGTTAATTTAACCAAATATTTTTCATATCAAGGCGCCTATGATTGGAGCCAATAGCACCGGTAAAAAACTTTCTCCGTTTTGAATGATGACACGTTTTTTCTGATGCCAATTAGTACTAGTCTTACAATTGTTGTTCTTCCTATCTTTTTTCGTTACTAGTTTTCGCAACATGTGTTTGTATTTTTTTAGTCGTTCTTTTTGTGAATTTTTTAATTTTAGAGTACCGTGTAACACGTTCAGGGCACATTCACATATATACTTGATTAAATTTTTATCAGACGTTCGAAGTAAGGCCACTTGTTGATAACTGTCTGAATGACAAAGTGCGTTTAAGATTGCGATACACTTTTCACTGAAGTTTGACGGTAAACAACTACATTGACCTCCGATCTGATTAACTTTCTTCTTCTTTCCACGTTTCTTCGATGTTAACGCAGCCATAGCTATATCAGTACTGATGGTAATTCTTTCAGAGATTCTTTTTTATAGTTGTGATCTTAGCGAAATTTCAAATGATACTTTGGTAAGTATGCGTATTGTGTTTTATCGTCCGGAAATATGCATGTGCGAAATCGATATTCTTACTTTGTACTCTATTTCAAGTCCAAGAAAAGATAGCCGTGTGGCACATGTGTGCTATCTAAATAGGCTTCCTGCAAAAATTTCGGATCCTCAGGGTAAACTTGTCGTGCAAGATATTGGATTTGAGCTCGATCGCGTGGATTTTTAAAAATAACGATGTAATTAGCATTTAATAAAATGTCTCTTTGACCAGTACCTTTGTGAAAAAGATTTTGAGTGATGAAAATAACGCTAATATTTTTATGATGACTACCTTTTGTAAACAAATCCAGAATAATATTGTTGGAAGATTCGCGCATCAAGTCATCTATAATTATTAATTTTTTTTTCATTGTCGTTAGAATAGTTTGAGGATTGGGGCAATCCTTCGCGAAATTCTATACGTTGGTGAGATGGTGTTTTTAATTCGTTTTGGTATGTTTCTTGCCATTCTGCGTAATAAAATACAATCCTATCAAATACTACATCGCAAACATTTGATAGGTTCGCGAGAAATCGTTTAACGAATACTGTTTTACCACAAGCCGTAGGTCCACTGACGATACATGTAAATGGATGTTTAAACCGTGTATCCATCTTGCAAGTTTCGTTAATACTGTCTGCTTCACACCTAAGCTTGATATTTTAACGCGAGTGGTCGGCGGCGGCGCGGCGCGGTTGAGACACGCGCGAATATTAGCTAATTTAGCACGCGCGCGTCTCGTAATTAACTTATTACAGCGGTCGAGACACGCGCGAATATTAGCTAATTTTCGCACGTGTCTCGTAATTAGCTTACTAACATGTACCAAGACAAGAGCTATATTATAAGTTAATTTCACGTACCAAACATAAATAAGTCGTATTCGGTTAATTGGTACTTTTCTGTATAAGAAGTTAATGTTAATTTTTTAATCAATAGCTGTAGGAATAGGAACAGGGAGATAAAATCAAGATAAAACCATTTTTCAATTTAATTTATTTTATTGAATTCTTTTTGTAACCAAAAGGTGACGAAAATTTTTCAGATATATTGTAACCATGTACCGAAGTATGGTTACTATTTCGATTTAGGTAAGATTAAATAGCACCAGGAGGTGCTGTTCGCACGCGCAAATAAAAAACGAAAGATATGTATTTGCGAAAGCGCGAGAAAGAAAGATAATGAGAAAGAGAGAGATAACTAAGTAGGCATCAAGTTAGAAAGAACAAGCTAATGATCAGGAAGTAGGTAGGGATGGCATAGAGAGCCTCGCACAGCAAACGCAGCGCGAAGCTCGTTCTCTTGTCACCTGACTGCCTGCCAAGCTAGTCGCTTGTATATTCGTCTCCAGTTTAAGGTCCAATGCGCCAAGGAAAGTCTTTTCACGTTGCCACGTGTTCGGTGTCTCATCCCGAGCTCATACCATAAGGCCAGGAAGCTGCAGAGAGAAAAACATGCAGAGAAAGATCTGCAGGAGGTGGACCCGCCTCGTCAATCTCGGTAGCGTAAGTTTCTCTAAAAAGAATTACATTGTAAAACGCGGTGCCAGTCACAGTAAAGTAATCTCTATTTCTCTCTTTTACGCGAACTGGTTGTAACTACTTTGCGAGCGTATTACCTCGTTTAAATCGAGAAAAGAATCACAATACTTTGTAAAGATTTAGTATTGGATTTTCATTGTAAATATTTCATTATTTAGAATATAATTTCAAGATTCTTTTATATAAAAATGATGTTAAAGATTCAATATAACCTCAAATCATAATCCAGCATGCTCCTTTTTTATCTTTTTTTATTCTTTATAAGAAAGTACCAGGGTTGAGAATTCGCCCTAGAGAAAATGTAATTAATATTTAAATCATTCATATATTCGGAGTCGCTTGGTCTACGACTCAGCAGTAGCAAGAGCGAGAAAGTTCTCACTCTTTTTGTATCATAGTGTGCTCGTCCTCACTGAAGTCAGGGGATGGGGTGTCGATAGTGATTGGAATCTCTTCAAGATCTATAGTGAGTAAAACAATAAAATCAATAAAAAATTGGCTTCGTGTAGCATGTCCTCTAAACCCCAAAACGCGAGCACGCTACGTTACAATATAACGACGCTTTTTTAATACAACACAAGTTTTTTGTTTCTTTTTTTTTATTACAAAATTTTTCATTTTAGATGCAAGGTCGATCTCTACGGGGTTACCGTGTTTTAGTTCATTATACTTTTTATATCACAAGTACGTGGGTATCCGAGTTCCTCATTTAGAAATATCGTTAAATTCCATATTCACGGCAAAGTATTATAACGAGTTCTAATAAATAAAGTCATCTAATTACTTAAAATATAAAATGTTAATTTATTCAATTTATAACGAGCACATCAATTTTAAATTTAAAGCTAAGATTAAAGATCATTATGTCATGATAATCTATTGAATAAATTACGAATACTTAAGTATATTAATGTGAGAGCCAACTTGTTTAGCCAAATATTAGTCGAGCTTATTCCGTTACTGGATAAAATCATATTCATTAATTAAACGGATTTATTTTAACAGAACTTTTTATTATATTTACCAACCTCATAATATTTTATAATTTTGATACATGGTCAAAACTTAACATACAAAAATATGTTCTATACTCAATTTTTTAATCATTGTAATTTTTCTATAACTGTTAAACCAATTAGTTATTTACGCATTTTTTCGAGATGTTCGATCTTAATTTTCATGTCGTATAGACAAAAATATTTTAAAATTATTTTTTTCTAAAATAAATTTAATGATTTTTGATAAATTTTATCATTAAAAAAAAAAAGATTATCATAACTTTAGAAAAAATTAAATAACAATTCGAGTCTTTAAAACGTTTGTTGTGAATTAAAAATAAAATAAAGTATCTGACAATGAACAAAGAAATACAATTAAGTTATACTTATAAATCCTCATATCAAATTTTTTTAATCAATCATGATTTTGAAAAACAAATCTTTACAAATGTAATCCGTCATTTAGATACCTTTATTTTTAACAATAAATCAATACCTAATATATTGATTTCATATCAATATGAACATATTTTTTCAAAGTTTAAATTCATAGTACATTATGATACTAGATGCATAAATGACCTATTATGGTACGACGTGATCATTCGCGTCGTGCGATAGACCATTTATACCATGAGAATCATACGATATTTTATACTACTGACTAGTATGTCGGGGTATTATCTTACCTATTAATAATTCAAAATGTTTTATATTTTTTTTTATTATTATTATTATTATTAGTATTATTATCCTTTTTAATATATTTCTGTGTTGCCCTATTGAGAAGAAATAAAAATTATTATTGTACAAATTTGTTACAAAAGATAATTTTTTAATATATTACAAAAATCATTTATTACAAGTCTTATTCAATATTCATATCGAATACTATATTATTACCAATATCGACTAAAAACAGAAATTATAATTAAAATCTCGGCATATAATCATGTTTATCTTATAAGCCATACATAAACTACAATTTTTTTTTAAACCATGAATTTAGTAAAAACAATAAATTTTACATCGATATTCGTTTCCCTGCTACTTAAATAATATGTGTACAAAAAATCACTATGATGTCTTTATTATTTCATTAGATAATCGTTTATGTATTGATTTATCGTTCCACTGATCCTAACGATGTGATTTTTGAAACATATAGTCAATGCAGCATTAAAAACCTAATGGTATTATGAAAATTAATTTATATTGATAATTGATAGATTTAAAAAAATGTAATTTTGAGATTAGTCATCATACACAATACATATGACATACAACTCTGCTCATTTTTTAATGAGTCATACATAAATTATAGTTTTTAAAAATCATGAATTTTGGAAAAACAAGAAATTTTACAATACCGTTCCAATCCTTGCTAACCAATTAATATATGTACCAAAAATATCCACAATATCTTTATTAGATCGATAGATAATCGATCATGTATCGATTTTTTATCTATTGATCCTAGAGAGATGATTTTTGATACATATATTATTTGGACAGCAGGGTATTGAATGGTGTTGTAAATTTTCTTGTTTTTCTAAAATTCACGATTTTTAGAATTTGTAATTTATGTATGACTCATTAGATAAAATAAGCAGAGATATTTGCTCCATGTGTTGTGTTCGATGACTTATTCCAAAATTACAATTTTTAAAATCTATCAATTATCAATATAAATTAATTTTTATAATGCCATTCGGATTTTAATATTTCAATAAGTATATGTTCCAAAAATCACCTCAGCACGATCAATATAACAAGAATCGATACATAATCGATTATCTATCGATCCAAGAATAATATCAGGGTGATTTTTGGTACCAATATCATTCGAATAGTAAGGAATTGAATGAAATCGTTAAATTTCATATTTTATCAAAATTTGCGATTTTTAAAAATTGTAATTAGTGTATGACTCATTAGATAAGATAAGTAACTCTGTATGCACTATTCTCTTAATGATACCTACAGGCGTATTGTAACATTGAATTATTTTTACAAACCAATTTTATTATAAAATAAATTTTTACAAACTAAATGTATAAACTTCAATTTATTTATTATAAAAATAAATATTTGACATTTCTAAAAAATTTTATTTGAAAATGTTTTAATTCTTAAATTTTGTGTATATCATAATTAATAAGTGGTCAAAATCGTAAAGAAGCTTTTGTATTTACATGAGCAAAAGACGTAAGAATATAAGAGAGTGGATTTTTATCTCGCTGTATGATTCTGAGAATCATATAGATTATTTTAATTCTGATTTCGTTTTTATTCACTATTCGTAATAAAATCTTATGAGTATTAAATAAAAATTCGAAATAAATAATTTTGAAATATATTAAAAAGAAAGATTTAGAATGAAACCTGTTATCAAACCTGTATTATTAAAAAAATATAATGAATACCTAAGCAATGCATAATTAAAATATTCGATTATTATTTAATCATATTTGTATTACAAGAAATTATACATTAATAAAATTACAAAATACTTAACAAAAATTTTTGAATTTAATCCCCTCCACTTTTTCCATTTTCAATCATAATATATTTAGTATAAATACACTTACGCCGGGCAAAGACTTTTATTTCCATTTCATTATTCATAGAGTACGTCAGAGATGAACAATGGGTCAGGTAAAAGGAACACTAAAACAACCAAAAACTCAGGGATATAAAAAAATATAAACAATATACTTACCATAATCGGTCCTTTTCAGGACCACCAATAAAAAACGTAGAAACTTCTATTTTTTTTTACCTTTAGTATATCCATTGTGTGTGTGAGTGTGAGTGTGTATGCGTATGCGTGTGCGTGTGCGTGTGTGGGTAAATACAAAGTTACCTCAAATGTTTATTTAAATAAGTCATTGACTTATCTTAACTGTTTTTTTGAATATATAAGTCATTACCGTATCTTAATTATTTTTTTAAATGAATAAGACATCATCTTATCTTAATTGATTGTTTATGTAATCAAAGTATTATCTTATCTTCTTTGTTATGTAAACATCGTTATCTTAATGGGTTGTTTATGTAAACGTAGATAGGCATAGCGAGTGACGTCATTTGTTATGACTCGCTATACCTGTCTACATACTACTTTCATCATCTCTTACGATAGTTTTTTTCTATTGAAAGAATGATGTAATTTAGTTATGTATTGAATCAAAACTAATCTTAGCAAAAATTTCATAATGCTCTAAAATTAAAAATACGTTAAGAGAATCAATTTTCAGAATCCTATTTTATTTTGATAATAGCAATTAATTTCCATGCAAATTTTTAAGTAGTTTCATCAAGTAGTACAAAAAAACACAAAAACCAAAAAAAAATATAATTTTTTTTTTCAATGACTCTGAAATTAAATATAAGTTAAAAGAACCAATTCTCAATAGCTTTTTCAAAAGCTTGTTTCATCCTGACAATAACGAATAATTTCTATATAAATTTTATGGTAAATTTATCTTAAAATTTACGTAAAATATAAAAAAAATGTAAAATGAAAATTTTGTCCAAGTTTATAAAATGTTATAAAATTAAAACTACGCTAAGAAAATCAGTTTTTGAAAGTTATTTCATTTTCAAAAATCAAAAATAATATTGATGAAAATTTTAAAGCAAATCAAACAAGTACTTAACGTAAAATTTTTTTAAATTATGAAAATTGCTCTAAAATCAAAACTACGCTAAAGAAATCAATTTCCAAAAGTTATTTTTCTTTTGAAAGTCATAAATAATGTTTATGCAAATTTTAGAGCAAATACATAGAGTATTTAACTTAAAATACAATAAAAATGAAAAAACAAGTTTTTTTAAAAATCACTAAAATGGCTATAAAATTAAAACTAATCTAAGAAAATCAGTTTTTAGAAATTTATTTTATTTGGGCAATCGCAAATAATTTCCATGCAAATTTTGAATCAAATTCATCGAGTAAAAAGCAAAAATTAATTTTTTTTATAAACGACTTTAAAATTAAAACTACGTTAGAAGAACCAATTATTAATTGCTTCCCAGCAAGTTAGACAAAAAAAAATAAATTCCATGCAAAATTAAAAGCAAATCCATCGCGTAGTTTGCGAGATACAATTCACTAATTGTCATCATACAGACACACACACACACACACACACACACACACACACACACACACACACACACACACACACACACACACACACACACACACACGCACACGCACATACATACAGACATTCTCTGGAAACCACTTTTTTTGACTCCCTGAGTTCAAATATGTACAAATTAATGAAAAAATAGAAAAAAATTGTTTTATCGATACAATACTTTCTCTATGAGAAAGCAAAAAGGGACATCACATAAATAAATAAATTAACACGTATGATATAGTTAATAAAAATAAGCTGCTGAGCGATGGAAGATGTTTAATATTAGTAGGCAGGAAGTTCCAAAAATGCACACCTTGAACTTGAAAGGGATTCCTCCCAATCTCAGTGCGTCTGAAGGGCACCGCAAGATCTTTAATCTCACCCCTAGCAGTTGCTCAGGGTATATATCTAGTGAAGAGACCCACTAGATACTCGGAAGTATTCATACGTACGATTTCGTACTAGAGTACAGCCATAAAATACTGTCTCCTCGCAGCAGTACGCAGCCAACCCAAAACATGTCTATGGGACGAGATATGATCACCTATCCTCACGCCTAAAACATATCTCGCAAATGAATTTTGCATCGTCTGCAGTCGTCTACATAGCTCCTGTAAAGCATCGAGCAGGACAACCGAGCAGTAATCAAAATGCGGGAACAGCAGGGCGGTTGCGAGTTATTTACGCAGAGCCTCAGTGCTATACCGACGGAAAAATCGTAAACTATACATCACTCTGTTGAATTTTTCAGTCATCATATTGATGAGTGGTTCCCATTACAGTTTAGAGTTAAGTACAACACCAAGGCTCGTAACAGAGTCGGAGAAAGGAATACCAACACCACTGTATAAGTACACCTGTGTATAAGTTTGAAGATCGTTCGCATACAGCAGGTGCTCGATGCGTCCGGAGTCTAGTGCGTCACGTACGTTATTAATGTAAAGGTAAAACAACAGAGCCCTCAGCACCGAACCCTGAGAAACTTCTGAATTGGTTCTTAGCTAATTCGATTCCTCTTTTAAATATGTGGAAACTATTTGTTTCCTACCTGATAAATAGGAGTTAATCCATCCGAGTGCGGCCCTGAAAAACCCCATCGATCTTAATCTCGCAAGAAGCCTTAAGGGAGAGATCATGTCAAATTCCTTGCTAAAGTCAACAAGAAGCAGTAACATGACAAGCTTTCTGTCTAAACCCGACCTTATGCCGTCTGTAAGATTAAGTACGGCAGTCTGCGTAGAGTGGTGCTTCTTAAAACCAGTCTGCATAGGATCATGCAATTTATTGGAAGTGATGCACTCCTGTAACTGGTCATGGGCGATCTTCTCAAGAACCTTTGAAAGAAAACATAAGATGGCTATAGGCCTAAAATCTTTTGGTTGCTTAGGTGCAGCACACTTTTTCAACGATATAATACGTGCTCACTTCCAAAGGCAAGGGACGACCCCCCGTGCAAAAGAAAAATTGAACAGAGTCACAAGATGTTGACCAATAAATGGTAAAGATTTAACTATCACACTTTGCGAAATGCCATCCTCACCACGAGCCTGTGAGGAAAAATGTGATATTGCAAGAACAACATCATTAAAAGTAATTGATTTAAAGGTAAATCTACTTTCATTGCATTGAGAAAGAATTTCAACCGCTCATTATTATCCTCACGTGTCGAGACTGATACTCCAGCGAAGTGCGCATTAAGCTCATCCGAAGTGAATCTATTCGAATCTCCGTGAGGTCGAGATAGAAGTTCCAGGTTTCTCAACTCCTTTCAGACATTAACATCCGCAAGAGCACCAAATAGTCTGTTGTGAATGTATGTAGTCTTAGCACGTTCCGTCTGTTCGTCCACAGTTCTACGCAACCACAGAAACTCAGAGAGATACTGCTCGTCCTTTGTCCGTTTGTATCTACCGTATGTAGTATCTCTCTTATTCCGCATCTGTGACAATTCTCCATCTATGTATCGAAACTTATTCTTACTGGGCTTAAACGTTTTCAATTCACAAAAATATACTTATTTTTACTTAGTTTAGCTATTTTCAAATAAAAAAAAATTAATACATTTACAAAAATACATCTATTTTCGTTATTCCATTATTTATTTCTCAGTTTCTTTATCAACTGTTTTTTATCAGAACTAGCTAGTAAGTTTTTTTTTCTTTCATCAATAAATTGGAGTAAGTATTGTTTCTGATCTTCATCTTGAGATCGGGTATTCACATACTCTTTAGCCAAATGAACTGCTCTCTCTGCACAATCATTTACCACAAAAATGTTTTTTAATTTTTTACAACGAAGGATCATCCTCCCATAAATTACAATCATGTTTCAAAAACTCATTGTTCAAATTGAACCTTGTAAAAAAGTTTAGACAGTTTGTAAAAAAATCCTGAGTTTTAAAATGCAGTACCCTAATGCCCTCATGAGAAGGAACAAATTTTTTATATTAACACCTTCATCATTTGCGGGATCAACTTGAAATGATTTCATTATTTTTTGTTTATTTGTGATTTCAATATCAGTATCGAAAAGCGAAAGAACACTGAGTTCTGGCAATAAATACCACAAGTGGTTGCTGAATTTGTATAAAGTGGCATCTGATATGTCTTTATCTATATCTTTAAAAACAATTACTGATTTCATTAATTTTAAATCATTGTTTGGAGCAGAAATAATTAAAGGAGCAGTATACAATGAAGTGATATATATAAATACAATAAATTAACAAATAGTAAATATTTTTTCTGCATTTACTTTTTTCAGTTTGAAAGATTTTCTAAATAAATAAATTTTTATGGAATATATGGCTTTAGCCATCCAGCGAGTATGGTGAATTGCATCTGGCTTTCTAAATTTTGTTTCTTCTCCAACACATAAGAAAATTAAGCAGAGTTCTAATAGTTCCTTGCAATCATCTCTAGGCAGCTATTCTTTTAATAATCTTTTTATATACTAAATAACATGAGCAATTTTATTTTCTAAAGAAATTTTCTAGTCCAAATAATCCATTTTCATGAGAATTGAGATCAAAATGAGACCACTTCTCTTGATAACCTTTTAAACATCAGTACATTCGGATCACTCATGCCAGGATCATCGGATCATCATCTTTTCAAATGCTGCTTTTAATATGAACTCAAGAATATGATGGCGACATGCTAAATAAGCTAAATCTTTCTTGATTAACTGTTCTAAAATAGCAGCTGCACTACCTTTGTATCCTAAATTTACATTTGTAGTATCACAGCACAGTGCGTTCGTTGAATCTATCAATCCCCAATCTTTTAAAGATGCATAAATCGCTGAAGCCATTGTACTTGCCTTTTGGTCTTGTTATGCTGGTACGTTTATAATTTTTGTGAATTTATTACTAGATACCAAAATTGGCAATCGATCTATCTTCTTGCAAGCTACATTATCCGAAATAAGTTTGCCATCCCAATGCACAATTAAATAAGTTACTGGAATGTTTTGAATAAATTGCTTCATTTTTTCACATTATATCTTCGTTATTTTAGACCTTGTTATACTGATGGATTTACGATTAAGGATCAAAATATTAAGATCAATGTTCAATGCGTTAGCAGTAAGGCCAGTCAAAAAGACAGCATCCCTATCAGAAACTTTAGCTTTATCAAAAGCTGCCACAATCTCTGGAGTAATGATATTTATAGTGTCTCTATCGTTTTGTCCCCCATAGTTTCTTCGTGTACTAATATAAATTATCCTCGGACTTTGTAAGCTAAAATGTAACTCTTCATTCGATGTTAATTGCTGTGTTAAAGATAATGGTTGGGCTGCTGGACCTGAAAACATACACAATTTAATTTATAAAAAGCACTTTTACTCTTGGAAACTGTGGCATTAATTATATTAATTTTATTTTTAATACTTTAAATGTGAAAAGATAGTATGCTACTTGAGACTAATAATAATTGAAAGGGCACAAAACACTTTTTTTCGGTCCCACAATCAAATTTTGGTTTATTGCTTTTTTCATAGAAAATTTATTGTAGCTCCAATAAGTTTTTTTACCCTATCTCATTTAGTTTCGTTTTTATAAAGAAAATAGTAGGATAAACTTTTAATTGATTTTTTTTGTTAATTTTGCTATTTTAAGATTTTTCTCAAATCTTTAGCTAATCTAATTAAAACACTATAATAAATAATTTTTTTATGCTTGCTTCAATAATTAAGAGTCGGACGTATAGCTTTATCCTTGTCTAATCTACATTTTCGTTATAATTATTGAAGTAAATATTTTTATACAAATGTAGGGACTGAGCGCTGTAGAGCAAAGAACGAGCAAAAGATTCTATTTTAAAATGAAGTCAAGTTCAACTGTTTTTTCCGTTTCGGACTATACTCGGAAAATAATGAAAATTTCATACTTTTACATAGAATAGAATCTTTTGTTCGTTTTTTGCTCTACAGCGCTCAGCCCTTACATTTGTATGAAAATATTTAATTCATTGATTATAACGAAAATTTAGATTAGACAAGGATAAAACTATACGGCTGACTCTTAATGAATCGTTAATCAATCCCCAAAAAGTTTTTCTGAGAAATTTAATTTTGTTTTTGTGTATCAAGTCTATAATATAATTTTTACAAATTTTAAAAATTTTAAGAACTGTTTAAAATTTAATTTTTTAAATTTTTATTGATTTTTTTTATTTAAATTTAAAAAAAATAGTTTATTCTTTTAATTTTAACAAAATAATTATCTTGATTTAAGCTCTAAAAAGTTTATGGATATTTCATTTCGTTTTGATTTTGTAAGGAAACTAGTGGCATACAGTTGAAAATGTTTTAAAGGAAGATCTAAAAAGAGGCCAAGGAAATTTCTTGTTAGGAGTGGAAAAAATTCTCCTGAAGCTAAGAGAAGTAGAATAGACTCTCTACTTCTTTTTCTAAACTTTTCTTTTTCAAAACTTAATAGACTCCACTTTTTTTCTAAACTGAAAAGAACAGAATTTTCAAGTTCTAGAACAGAAAATAGAATTGTTGATATCAACATTCTATCTCCTGTGTTAGAAAAATTCAGTGTAAAATTTATTGAATCCCCTTTTCGAGGATAAGGATTCAAAATTAATCTGACTTGTGATTTTTGTGATGAATAAGCAGCTGTAAACTCTAACAAGAGCGAAAATGCTATAGATAATACGTGTCAAGTTAACAGATATAATGTTCTTGCTGCTCGTGCACTTGGCCATGGACTTGCAAGTTTATCTAGTTTTTGTAGTTCAATAGATTTATCAAAACCAGTCGTTCAGTCAGCGTCCAATGTTATAAATGGTTAAACAACAAAAATATACGAACAAAAAAATTTTTAACAAAAAAAAAACCGATTTCAAAAAATGCACTAAAAAGTAACAAATAATTTATTATCTTTAGAAATCATACAAATAATTGGTAAAATACAATTTTAGAAGTCGGCGTCTAATTCCTTAATGAATGTAAACGTTATTTTTTGATAATAAATGTAAACGTTATTTTTGAACAATGAATGTGAACGTTATTTTTGAAAAAATGGACTAAGTCGTTCTGCTTACGCACCACAGATTTAGAATTAGACGCCGACTTCTAAAATTGTATTTTACCAATTATTTGTATGATTTCTAAAGATAATAAATTATTTGTTACTTTTTAGTACATTTTTTGAAGTCGGTTTTTTTTTTTGTTAAAAATTTTTTATTTGTCATTTTTTAGTGCAATGTTTTTAAAATCTTATTTTTTGTAAAAAATTTTGTTTTTATTCGATACTTTTAAAGTCGGTTTTTATTTATTAAAAATTTTTTAAATTGTTTGTTTTTGTTAAAAAATTTTTATTTTCTATCTTCTAGTGAATCCCCTTACTTAAAACGCAAATATAGGTAGACCCACTAATTACATTAAACTTTCATTATTAATTCATAACGCATGCATTAGTACACCACCAAGCAATATATAGCAGGAAAGAAAGAAGGCTCAACAGCACAGTGTCGTTATGTGTGCATGTATACATATTCAAGCTCAGGTAAGAGAGAGAGAGAGAGAGAGAGAGAGAGAGAGAGAGAGAGAGAGAGAGAGAGAGTAGGCAAAGTATAAGAGAGGTAAATGAGAAAACAAAACACCCGGTTTTTTTCTTAATTTGATAATTGGGTCATACAAACCGAATATTGGCCCAATAATTATAGGACACGTATGGGACCTTCCTGCAGACATTCTCTATCAGATAAGAAAAAGTTTTTTCGAATCGGTTAAGAAATGACGGAGTTATGAGGTAACAGACATAAAAAAAAAAAAAAAAAAAAAAAAAAAATTCAGTCGAATTGAGAACCTTGTCCTTTTTGAAGTCGGTTAAAAAGGAAAAAGGTTGTACATCTGAAACTGTTTAGAAATAACTTGATTCGACTTCTCCAAATAGTGCTGATCTTGATGTAACTTTCTCAAGATGATGGAAAAATTTGACATCGAACTTGGAAATGTATTTCTCGAGGAGTAAGAACTTTGAATGATAAAAGATAGTTCAATGTAGAGTGATCAAGTTACTCTCATAGCACATACTCTGAAGAGAAAAGTACGAATAGGTGTGATGGATTTCTATGCACCGGGTGCAATTAAATTCATGTAAGTGTATACTTCTATTTATTATTAGATGTTTAGACGTAAATTCTATTTATAAATTTTAATATTAATAAAAATAAATTCTTAATCTAAATTTTATTTCTTAATTTTGAATTTGAACTGTAAAATATAATATAAAATGATTACTCCATATTAATAATATTGTTAAATAACATTAACTATAGTTAACTTTTTTCGATAAACTTCCCTGATTTGCTATTGATGAAAATCGAGGATTAGTCAAAAGAATATTGCACGAAGAATAAGAAAAATATCGGTTGCCTACTTTTCCTTCAGTACAACTGTAAAGTTGCCAGGTACAAACAAGTTAACAGGCGTTATTAATATACCCTCGTAAGTTATTCAATTGAATTTTTTTTTTAATGGAAGGTTATTTTATTCTTTACCTAACAGTATTAGGTTACCTTGTCAAAGTTACATTCATGTTTGTTGATATCAAGAACGCGCGTGCATTATTTTTGATTATACTGTTTTATTTTTTTCAATTCACATGAATGTGCGAGCTCGCTTATTGTTTTTAAGCGCGTGATTCTTGTTTCGAGTAAACCTTACGTGTAAATATTAGTTAACATTCTTAAAAATGAAGAAGCATTTTGTCTTTCCGTTATTGATTTTGATAATGAATCATTTTAAAATGTTTTTTAGAGTTGTTGTTTCAGTGAGAAAAAAACTTTGCATAGAGTGAAGTTAGGTTGTGATTAGATTCGATTGATAATTTTGGTTATCATTCATCTTGCTATAAAAAAATAACAGTTTGAAGACCAGGCCGGAGTAGAATCTGATACCGACCGACTCACATAGCATGGAAGATTTCACTGAAATATTTTGAATTATTCCACTGGAATATTTAAATGAAACCTTCCATGCAGATTATTGAAAATCTCCACGGAATATTTCAAAATATTCCACTGGAATCTTTCATTGAAAGCTTCCAGGAATATTTCAGGAATATTTTAAAAGAATGTTCAAAAACTTTTTCGAAATATTCCATGAAATATTCACGGAAAATTTCTGAAATATTTCATTAAATATTCCATGTAATTTTCATGGAATATTCCAGTGAAATATTTCATGGAAGATTCCAGAAAGATTTCATAAACATTTCGCTGAAAGATTACGAAAAACTTTTGAATCGTACAGCGGAATATTAGATAAATCTTCCATAAATATTCCACGAAACATTTCACAGAAAGATTTAAGTAATCTTCCGGTGAAATATTTCATGAAAGATTTCAGGAAGATTCCGATAAACTTTAAAATCGTACAGTGGAATATTACATAAATCTTCCAAAATATTCTACGAAATATTCCACAGAAAGATTTAAGTAATCTTTCAGTGGAATATTGCATGAAAGATTTCAGAAAGATTCTATAAACATTTCACTGGAAGATTCCAAAGAACTGTTAATACGTACAGCGGAATATTATTACATAAATCTTCCGTAAATATTCCACGAAATATTTTACGCAAAGATTACAGTAATCTTCCGGTGAAATATTTCATGAAAGATTTCAGGAAGATTTCATAAATATTTCGTTGAAAGATTCCGATAAACTTTAAAATCGTACAGCTGAATATTACATAAATCTTCCAGAAATATTCCACGAAATATTTCACAGAAAGATTTAAGTAATCTTCCAGTGGAATATTGCATGAAAGTTTCTAGAATGATTTCATGAAGTTTTCGTTGGAAGATTGCGCGAAACGTTATGGGAGGTTTCCAGTAAAGCTGATAGGGGATGCTCGTTAAATGGGAGTTTGATCCCCAAGCGGTTGGAAGATACCTCACTTTCTATATAAGCGAAAGGGTATTGGCGCTTTGATGTGTACAGTCGAAGCGAATATGTAAATGCGATTTTATAACTAAATGTTTATGTATGCGTATATGTATAGATGTATAAGTTTAATGCGTTATTATATAATATATATACTATTCCCTCACAGCATTTCACATCTTCCAAAAATCTTCCAGGAGCATTTCATTAAAGATGAGAGATTACCCAAACCTTCCATTGAAATGAGTAACAATTGAGTTTTTTGTTATTTACTCAATTATTAATCGGTGTATCTTCAAATTAAAGGTTAATATTTTCGCGTTCCTTACTTTTCTCAAAAACAAAGCGGTAGATTCTTTTTTTCTGGTACATACGTATTTCTAATAATAATAGCTATTGTGCTTAACCTTTAATTTGCAGATACACCGATTAATACTTGAGTAAATAACAAAAATCTCAATTAGACAAGGACAGCGAATCCGGCCTGCTCTTAAGCAAGAAATATAATGGAGAGTTCATACAGTTTTGCAAGAGGCGTGATGTGAGTATATAAAATTTTTTTTGACACTCCGTGCGAGAAGCTCGATTTCACGCACGCTGTACAAAGTGACACGTGCGAAAATGGAGCTTCTCACACGTCGTGTCAAAAAATAGTGTTCGATACTCGTGCGAGAAAGTGATTTCTTACTCGTGTGACCTTTTCACCCTCGCTTCGCTCGGGCGCAAACCGCCACACGAGTAAAAAATCACTTTATCGCACTAGTACCGAAATATACTATTTTTTTATTTAAACAAGCAATTTTACGCGCTCTCATTAACTACGTAGCTAAACGATTTGCCGAATATTTGTGAGTTACTGTTATGTAATATTTTCAGGTGCCTACACTCTCAAAAATTCGGATCAACAAATGGCACCAAGATCGTCTCAAGGCTTTGTAAGTATTGAGTAATGTTAATTTGTGAAAACCTTTCGTACTTCGAGTTTTTTTTACTCGAATGTATCTACTTTTAAGGTGGAGCCAAGTATATCCACAACTGACATCCATCTCATTGGAATAGAAATTCATGATCCTTACTCTAGACTTACAAAAGGTATTAAAACCATTATAATATAACAAGCTCTTGCTCACGGTTTCGCTCGTGTATTGTGTATCGTGTTATGCCAAACGACAGTCTAAAAGTTTTTTTTTTACACTGGTGAAAATTATCATCCGGTTTTTATACATATCGTTCCTGCGATCGAAAAAATCTTTCAGAATTTTCGGCATCCTTATAAGTTGCATGAATAAGCGTGCGCAATACTTCTGTTTCTCTCTCACTGTTTGCGCTTGAAACTTAACATTTAAAATCTAGACAGCCATGGATGTAATGCACTTTTGACCAGGCAACCTAATACTGTTAAGAAAAGAATAAAATAACCTTCCATTTGAAAAAAATTCCATTGAATAACTTACACTGAAAAAAATAAGCAAATTCAACTCGGTTCCCATGCTCAACTAACATGGCATTATATGCAAATGCTTTTCATCAATATCATCAGAGGAACCATGCAATGTTATTTTAGTAACATTTATGATTTATCGTAAATAAATCATGTTAACAAAATTTTATTAAATAATCGTAAATTTCTATTTAAACATTTGTTGTTCATATATCTATACTAAAATACATTTTGCAAAAAAATTTTTAAAAATTATTAAAGGTTATGTACAAAAATATACTAGAAAATTTTGACACAAATTCACATAAATTCCATTGAATAAGATGTAGTTTCACGAAATTATTTATCACATATAAACATTTTATATAAACTGATTACTATATTTAATGCTACAATAACGTATCTCCGTAGATTCAAAATAGTTATTATATTGAAATGACATGACAGACACTATGCTGTTTTAGCATGGCTCTACCATGTCATATTTACTTATTTTATTTCAGTGTATAGGGCTATATTAATAATGCCTGTTAACTTGTTTGTACTTGGCAACTTTACAGTTGTACCAAAGGGAAAGTAAGCAACCTACAGTACCGGGCAATAATTCTGAGCAGGTTATCAAATTTTTGCTCTGACTTGGAAAAAGCTTATCTTCTTCAATTTTCATCCTAGAAAAAATTTAAAAAAAGCATTTTAAAGTATTCCTTAAATGCTTTCTTTTTAGCTTACTTACCTTATTTAACAATATTTAATAAAAAAATAATCGCTTTGGCAATTTTGAAATATTTTCATTTTTGCATTTTTCTTCAATCAGCTGTAGTTTTTTAAATAATTAAGCTAGAAAAAATTTGAAAAAACATTTGGAAAGGGCTTAAAAAATGCTGTTTGCAGCTATTTTTACAAAAATTTTTTAATTATTTTTCGTCAAGTTTTAAGCATATAAAGTTACCGATCTAATACTTTTGCAGTTGTAAAAAACACTTCAATAGCAAGTAGAAAATAATCGCTGGTGCAAAACTTTTGATTTCTATGATATAATTTTTGCAAAATAAATCTTTTTGTTGTTTCATACTTTATTATGTTTTATTATTAATAATGAATAGTTATGCTTAAAACTTGACAAGAAATAATTAAAAAATTTTTGTAAAAATAGCTGCAAATAGCTTTTTTTAAACCCTTTCCAAATCTTTTTTCAAATTTTTTCTAGCTCAATTATTTAAAAAACTACAGCTGATTGAAGAAAAATGCAAAAATGAAAAAAATTTCAAAATTGCCAAAGCAATTATTTTTTTTTTAAATATCGTTAAAAAAATGTAAGTAAGCTAAAAAGAAAGCATTTAAAGAATACTTTAAAATGCTTTTTTTTAATTTTTTCTAGGATGAAAATTGAAGAAGATACGCTTTTTCAAAGTCGGAGAAAAATTTTGATAACCTGCTCAGAATTATTGCCCGGTACTGTATATTTTTCTAATTTTTTGAGCAATATTCTCTTGACTAATGCTCGATTTTCATTAATATTAAATCAGGTAAGTTTATCAAAAAAGGTTAGTTATAGTTAATGTCATTTAACAATATTGGCCCGTGATTTAGCTAGGCAACCCATTTTCGTTTTATCAATGTGCGTATTATCTAACATATAATCTTTGTCATTATCAAATAACAGATGAGGGTACACTTGACGGTAACATATTCTATGATAATTCTCTGTCCCACATTTAAAAATTAACCAATGAAAATGACCGGACTGAGGGAATCATCCAATAATGTCGCGTTATTTTAAAATCACAGAAAAAGAACTATCACAGAATATGTTTCCGTTGACTGTACATATTTTTTATATTGTATTTTAGACTAATAGTTTCATTGGTAAAAAAGTATGAGTACTAACAAAATATCTTATCATAAGATAAATTATTATTGAAAGAATACTGAAGCTAAATATGTTTGGAAAAATCATTTTTATTCAGCAGTTAAGCTTGAACCTTACGGGGGAGCAATTATAACAACAAGAATTCATCGAATAGTCATGGGACTATGGCTAAAGCAAAATGAGCTTATAAAGGCCTAAAATAAAAGTATTTTAGTCTACTTTCAAATACTATTTTTATTTTTAAAGAATTAAATTAAATCTAATTAATACAAAACTTGTTTACTTGCAGTGGAAAAGGCGTTTTGTGCTCTTAATATTATTAACAATCATTAATAGCTAACAGTTATTAACCCGGTCAAAAAAGGTTAGCTATAAAATTAATTTTTCATAAATTATAAATTTTTTATAAAATGTAAATAACTGTTAATATCTGTTATTAACTGCTAATAACTGTTAATATCTGTTATTAACTGTTAATAACTGTTAATATCTGTTATTAACTGTTAATAACTGTTAATATCTGTTATTAACTGTTAATATCTGTTATTAACTGTTAATAACTGTTAATAACTATTAATATATATGTTGTTAACTGTTAAAAACTGTTAATATCTGTTATTAACTGTTAATAACCATTAATAACTCTGAGAAATTGTTAATAACCGGTAATAAATGTAAATAACTATAAATAATAAAATTAATTTACACATTTAAAATGTTTTAAAAATGTGCGAAACTATTTATAACTACACGGAAAAAAATAAATAATAACTTTAGTTATAGATAGTAATAAAAATTACCATATTTTATAAGAGAGCTGGGACATTTAAGAATTATAAAGAATTTTACTATAGCAAATACTACTATAGGCTGATTTCATTTCCAATCGAACAGCCTGTATACACTAAAATCACCAATCACTGCACCGATGGAGTATGTTATTCTACTCTAAATAGAAGGAGTCACGTATTTTTTTTTTTTTTTTTGCTGAAATATCAAAATTGCATAAGATATGCACATTTGAAAATTGTATACAAAAACTAAATATTCAAACTGAAAAAGTTGACAATAACTTTAGCGGGCTATCGTTTTACCAATTTTCATTGAATTTTGGTAAACCTTTTTTTGTTTTATTCTGTTTTGAGCCCTCTTCAAATCAGTGCTAGAAATTTAAAAAAAAAAAAAAAAAAATGACTAAGATTTATGCATTTTACCAAAAAATGCACTTTTTATGCACATGCATTTTTCACAAAAAGGTCATTTTTGTTTTGCTGAAATTTTTTGGGCTGATCGAGGATCAAATTACCTATCTAATGGTACCTGTTTGATCCCGTACTTTTTTGTTCGGAGCGAATAAACAATTAACAAATTTTATTGTTGAAAAATGCTTGTATATACGTTCGGAAGTCTTAGCATGACGAAGCCACTCTAATAATATTTCCAATCCTAACTTATGAATAAGCGATGCGTTTAATCGAGTTTTTTTACTATAAAGAAAAAATTTGTAAGATTAAACACTAGTGCGGACAATGCAATAAATCCACCAAAATACTATACATAATAAAATATAATAAAACTTTCAATGTATCGTATTTTAAGGTAAGGTTTGTCGAGCTTCATATCTAATTTCCAATCCAAGCTCATAAAAAAATAACAAGTTCAAACGATTTTTTATTTTAACAGAAATTATTGTATTAACATAGCTTTAGTGTGGACAAGTCATTATATTTGTTTAATTTATGAATTTAAAAACTTATTGATAAAATAAAAAAAGCAAAACTTGATTGCTGCAACTCCGACATCCCGTTAAGCAATCTACATTCTAACACTGTCGCATGCTTCGCTCATCATTTGTATACATTTGTATATATGTATATACTATCAATCGTGATATATATATATATATCTATCTATATATAGTCGCAAGACAAGATTCAACCCCCCCCCCTCAGCCCCCCCTCAAATGTCTGTCCGTACAGCCCTTCCCTCAAATTACGTTGTAATTCCTCTTATAAATGGCCATGTCTGAATTAACGTAACTTAGGCCCCCTCAGCCCCCTCAATTTTAATAACCCCCCTCATTATTCCCTCCCCGTCAATATGATATTATGTTTTAGTAATTAGTAATAAAAAAATATTCTTGTTATTAATAATATTCTATTATTATAATAATAATTATAAGTAATTAAATATTATTATAATTGTAACTGTAACTAATTGATAATATAAAGTTTTTTCGCTGCATTTCATTTATATTCTAATATTGAATTTTAATAATGAAAAAAAAATTATTATTATTAATATTTCATTAATATAATTGCAAACATAACTAATTGATATAACAAAGCTTCCTCTCTGCATTTCCTTTATTCAGATGAATATATAATATTTTTATTTTTATATATTGTATCTTTATTTTTATTATTGAAAAAATTTACTAATTACAAAAGTAAAATATAAACTACAAAATGAATTTAGCTTAATATCCATAGGTAATTTATTAACACTTGTATTTAAATGAAACATGTTATTTTTTTAACTAGAAATAAGATATTCATATATTTATCTTAATAAAAGATTTCTGGCCTTGAGACCAGCATAAAAATATATGGCTGCATTAAAAGCTTTAAAAGCTTACAAATTCATTTCTTATTGTCGCTGAAGCGTCCAGATCTATTATTTATTGTCGCTAAAAAAAAGCTTTTAAAAGCGTACAGATTTATTATTTGTTGTCGCTAAAAAAAGCTTATAAAAAGCATACAGATTTATTGTTTGTTGTCGCTAAAAAAACTTCAGATAAGCATACAAATATGTTGTTTGTTGTTGCTAAAAAAAGCTTACAAATTTATTTTTCATAATCGCTAAAAGAAACTTTTTTTTCCAAATCATAATGAGATATTTTTACAATTTTTGGATTAAGAATGATAAATGTAGAAACCTGTAATGTCAGTATTTTATAATCAAAACGAGGACAATATACTTGACTTTTTTTAAATTTTATGTGACGTTGCTGTATTTCAGCTATTATTGCGATGCTAATTAGCGACGGAGATCGTCAGTGCGTTTGTGAACAAAGCACATGCAACGTACAGTGGTGCTTGTATCAGCCTTGGAACTTGTGATCTCGAGACTACGAATCCATAGCTCTACAGTTAATAATATTATTTTTAAAATAAAATTTTTGCAATCGGAAATATTAAAGAATAAGTGTAATATAATTTAAATTAAAATATAATATAACCTATGTAATCTATGTCAACGTATATAAATATACACACTTATAAAAGAAGCCGCCAATCACTGTATGAAGTAAGTTACATTTAAATACAATGAATATATAGTTATAAGGGTGAAATCAGATGGAGCGGAAAATAGACGACGGAACGTCACAAAACATTCATTCCGTCGCCTTGTTTTTCGTCAAATTTTTTTCCTATGTTCACATGGCGCGGAATGTAGCTGAAAAATTGTTAAAAATAGCATACAAATGTATCCGCGAATTTTAAATTAACAACAAAAATGTTAAAAAAGTTGGAAATAATCACCTATTGTTATTGTAATGAGATTCTTTTTTTATAAAAATAAAATATAGTTTGTTATTATAACCAAATATTTCAATTAACATCATTATTTTTTAATTACAAAATTGCTAATCAACGTCACAGAACTTCTATTCCGCTCCATGTGAATATAGGGAAACAAATTTGACGGGATAATAGAAGCGTCACAGACTTTTTGAAATTGTTTAAACAAATAGTTAACCAAAATAGAATTTAAAAGTTTGATTGAAATTAAAAGTACAGCTATGGAAAGCAAATTAAAAATATTACGTGAGGTTATTGAAGCACTAATAATTTTTTTAAACAAAATAAAAATTGATGTCGTCTATTACGTCGTCTTTACTCCGTTGGCGGAATACAAAGATGCGGAATTTAGGTTCTGTGACGTTCCGTCGCCTATTTTCCGCTCCATCTGATTTCACCCTAAATATTTATTTTAACCAATTCATTTTGTTGACTTTTTTCAAGATTTGAAAAAGAATTGTAAAAAACATATACTTTTTTCAAATATATTTGAAATAAAAATTAAAAGTTAACTATTTATATTTTAAATTGTTATATTTGAATTTCAAATATTTCAAATTAAAAAATATACGTATATATATATATATATATATATATATATATATATATATACATATATATATATATATATACATATATATTTATTTCTATTACAAGGTTAGTATATTAAAAATAATATTTTACAAAAATTAATATAAAAATTTGAATCAAATTATATTATATGCTTTATTACATTAAAAACTACATCACATCTTATATATTTTCATTTTTTTTTAAATATTAGCAGTCAATTAGTTTACATTGTTTAATATTTTAATTGATTTTATTTTTTTAAATGTGATTTAAATGTAACTATTCTTGCCCAATGCATCAAAGGCTGTCTTAAAATCTAAGGAAACTATATGAATTTTATTTTCAAATAATTATATTTCTTGAAAATTTGAAATATATTTTTATGCATCCTACATCTGTAATTTGATTCCAATCTCCTGGTAATTTTACTTTAAGTCTTTTTAAAATATTTATCATTCTTTTGAAATATATATTTTCTTTGATCTCATCTAACAATATCAATACTTTGTACTTGATTTTTAATTCTTAAAAAAACACTATTATTCAATTATTAGAGATTAATTATAAAACTTTTATATCATGTCATATTTCCTGTCGACATATATTTTTATAAAAACAGAAAACCTCCTATCCAATTACGTTTTTGAAGTATTTTTACCGATGAAATTAATTAAAATTAATTATATATTTGAGATTCCTATTTCTGTTAAAACTTGATCAATACAAATTATTACAGGTTATATTCCAGAAAGACATTTTGTTTAATCATTTTAACTTTTACAAATGAAAAAGAAATATGAAAAACTAAGTAAAAAAAAATATTTTCATAGAAATCTTCTATAAAAATATATTTCAAATTTACATTGTTACCATCAATTTTATGCAATTCATTTTTCGCGAACTGACAATGTTTTAACAGAATTGGATACAAGAAACTTATTTAATTCTACTTTTTTCGGTATTTAAACACAATATCATTATTTTAATTTTTGTGCAGTCTTCAAATACTCCTACAATTTTATAAAAGAAATTAATAAACTTAGCTCAAACTTCTTAAATCATCTTCTAATATTGAATAATTTTTTTGCAAAAATTATATAACTAGGTTTGGTATTTACATTGACAAGTAATTCTCAAAAACTTTACTAAAAGATATATTAAAATTGTTAAATATTTTATTTGTTTCCTAATTACAATAATGATTTACAATTTTAAAATTATAAAATTATATAAATAAATTTTAAAATGTATAAAATTTATTTGTAATATAATTTAGGTTAAATATGAAATTTGAGAAAGATGGACGCTCACTGTTGTAATTAAACATAAAATTCAATATATGTCATCATTTATACGATTTACCCTAAAGAAAAGAAATATGTAAGGGTGCAGTCAGATGAGTAGAAAAGAGACTGCCGAATAGAGGATGCATAATAGAAACAACCAATCAGCGCTATTTGGCAAGTTTCATGCGAAGAATAGAATTCTATTCTCTATTCCAATGTAGAATGGAAAAGCGAGTTGCGATATGAAGTAAATAAACAAAAATAATTAAATTTTTTTTAATTTTTTTATTTTAATGGCGTACCGAGACCTATTATAAGGTCTATACGGCCAGATACAAAGGATTATACAATTATATACAGAATTACAGTTTAATGTCTATACTATTCAAAAATTTTAAGATTGAGTCTATTACTTTAGTGTTTAAGTTTTTTAAGATAAGATTTGAATCACAGCCAACTGGAACTTTGAGTTTCTTGAAACTGTTGAGCATAACTAGACGTTGATGGATGTAGAGTTCACAATTCCACAAAAGATGGTCAAAATCCTGTTTTGGATGCCCACATGTACATGATGCGGAGGACACTATATTTTTTCTGGCGAGAGAAGAGGCAGAGCTGTAATGGTCAGCTCTTAGGGGATTGAATGTAACGATAGCTCTTCTGGAGAGATTCTTGCCATTGAACCATGGCCGTCTTTGAGTGGAGTAGTAATTTTGGAAATATTTAAAGCATTTATGTTCTCCTTGTTCCACGATTGATCTTATGGTATTTTCGTACGCTAGGTTTTTCCATTTTGTCTTGAAGTCAGTATATGGAACGGCAAAGGTGTCAGGAGGTAATCTTGTGGCCATTTTGGCATATTTATCGGCCATTTCATTGCCAGGGATGCCTTTGTGTGAGGGGATCCAGACTAGTTGGAGAGGTAGATCATGTTCGCTGTTATGAGTAATCTCGTAGATTTTATTGCGAATTTTAACTATTAAGGGGTGATTTAGAGAGTGAGTTTTATAGATTTTTATCGCTTGCAAGACACTTTTTGAATCTGTTAAGATAACATTGCTGTCGTTATTTGAATCTGCTATGTATTCAAGAGCAGAGTATATGGCAATCGCCTCAGCAGTGAAGATAGATGTTTCTATGTGGGACCTTTGTATATTAATGTAACTGGTATCTTCTGTTATGCAGGCTGATCCCACAGACGTAGAGTTTTGCATCTTACTGCCATCAGTGTATATTTTGCCTCCAGTATAGTCAGAAAGGTAGTGGTCGAGTAGTAGACTAGAGTTGTTACAATTCTTTAAATCTTTGCCAAGTTCAAGGTTTATGAACGGTTGGTGATAAATGGCATTAAATGATCCCTCGTATAAATCATTGTATTGACTTATATATAAAATTTTGTTGGTTTCAGAAAATACTTTGGAGCGACATTGCGTGATGATCCTCTTCTTTTTTCTCTTGTTTTTCTTGTGCTTTTTGTGGAATATATTTAGGCTTCTATAGGCTGGGTTGCTTTTGATGGATAGAGCTTTGGTAATAAAATTGCACCCTAAATAGAGAGCTTGATCTTGGATAGTTGTGACTTTACTTTCCGCCAAGATAACGTTTTTAGGTGTGGATAGGCGATAACCCATAACAGTTCTAAGTGAGGCATATTGTATTTTTTCGATGGTTTGAGCTAGTTCACTGGTTTTAGGGAAGTATATAAAAATCCCATAATCAAGTATAGCTCTGATATAACTTTTATATAAGATTTAAAGTGTTTGTGGGTGAGCTCCCCACCATGTACCCGAGAGGTATTTTATAATTTTGTGCGCTTTTTGACATTTAATTGCTACTGACCTGACCTGCTGTTTGAATGAGAGTTCATAATCGAAGATTAAGCCTAAGAATCTGGTTGACTCAGTTGAAATAACAGCTTCGCCTTTGATATTAATAGAGGTTAACCCAGGGAAGATGTTATTTCTATTGAAGTAAATTAACTTTGTTTTCTTAGTACTTAGAACTAGACCGACTTTTAGCAAATTTGAGCGTACAATATCGATAGCTTTTTCTAGTTGTTTTAAGTTTTTGCTTGAATTGTTTGATCTAATATAGAGAGCTATGTCATCTGCAAACTGAGAAACCTGTATCATTTTAGATAGACCATCGACTATGTTGTTGACATATATTAGATAGAGTAGCGGGCTAAGTACTCCTCCCTGAGGAACACCTTTGTAGGCATATCGAGGATGATCAGTATTATATTGCGTGTAGATAGAACGGCGAATGGTAAGGTGTTGTATAAATTTCAAAATAGAGTCCGGAAAACCAATTTGTTTCAGTTTTTGCAGGAGAATATATGGATTAACGTTATCAAAAGCGGCCTGTACATCGAGAAAGGTGGCTAGAGTGCCTCTGTTGCTCATAAACCCGTCCTCAATAAACAATATTAATCGAGTCAGATTATCGTAGCACGATCTATTTTTTCTGAATCCTGAGTTTGATTCTTGTAGAATCTGATGATGTTCACAGAACCATTGCAGTCTACTCTTGACCATCAGTTCAAACAATTTACATAAGCAAGAAGTCATGGCTATAGGTCTAAGTCCAGAGCCATCTGGTTTATTAATAAAATGGACGTAAGAGTCTTGCCAGCTGCTAGGGTATTTTTTCTTGAAGTGTATTTCATTGTAGATGTCTAGTAGTAGTAGTCTAAATTTGATAGGTATATTTATTATTGTAAAGTAGTCGATGCCATCTAGACCGCATCCCGAGTGTTTGTTTCTGGACTCAAGTGCTGCATTAAACTCAGTGAACTGAAATGGATCGTCAAAGAAGAAGTCGGGCATATCAGAGTGATCAAGTTCGATTTCTATAGGAGGATCAGTATCAAGCTTGGGAGCAATTTCGTCAAGGGCTTCTAGAACTTGAGCTTTGTGCTTTGCTTTGTCATGGTTAGCAATAGATGTTTTGGCCCACTTGTTTTTGAAAATTTTTGCTTTGCTCCATACGTATGAAGGGGTATTTCGAAAGTCTATGGTTTCAGCAAACTGTCTGTAGTTGCTTGTCTTTTTCTTCTTGAAGGTTTTTTGTAGTATTTGATTGGCCTTAAGGTAGTTTGTATGATCAACTGGTAGGCCTGAGTATTCCCACTTTTTATAGGCTGCTCTCCGAAGCCTTTTAAGCTTGTAGCATTCGTCGTCCCACCAAGGAACAGGGTTACGGTGCCTAGAAGCAGAGACAGTTTTTTTAACGGGAGTGGAATTTTTGACAGCAGAGGAGACTTTGTCAACCCAAAAATTATATTTTTCTACTGCATCCATGTTGTTATAAGAAGAGTTAAAAAAGTCTAAATAACAATTATTTAGTAGGTTAGAGCATTTCCCCCAATCGGTTTTTTTGGAATAGAGTTTGAACGATTTCCTGGTATATAAACAGCGCTCTGCGGAAAAATTTATTATTATTGGGAAATGGTCAGAACCGTAAGGTTCATCTAAGACTTTGAATTCAATCTTATCAGCAACGGAGATCGAAGATATGAGTAGGTCAATGTTAGTTTTCTTATTTCTGGCGACGTCGATATGAGTGAAAGAGTTTAGGTTATGAATTACAAGTTGGAGTCAAGTGCAGCAAGTAAATTTTTACCGTCGTTATCATTGTGATGACAGTTCCAACTTAAGTGATGGGAATTGAAGTCTCCTACAACAATAGTAGAGTCTTGACATATGAGACTTCTACCCATGAATTCTTCCCAATAGTTGGGTGGAGGGTGTACGTGGGGTGGCTTATAACAAGCTATTAGATTAAAGCTTGGTATAGTGGACCTTACCCTGATTCCCCCCAGCTCTACTTCTTGAAGAGAGTGGTCTAAGTTTAAAATTTTGAAATCAATGTCATTTTTGACTATAAAGATAATTCCTCCGCCAATGGTGTTTAGTCGATCAATTCTATGGATATTATATCCAGTGTATGAGATGAAGGAGTGGCTTTGAAGCCAGGTTTCCACTCCCACAATGATGTCGTATTTTGTTAAGGCTTTTTCTATATTGAATTTACGAGCATTCAAGCTTCTAAAATTCCAGTACATTATGCTGAGATTTCTATTTGTTTTGTTAGTGTAATTATTATTATCAGTATTGAAATTTTTTCCTTGTGTATCCATTTTTAATTTTTAGGTTTTTTTATTTGTTTTCAAATTTTCTTCGATTTGGAGACCTTTATTTATTCTTTTTATAAGTGATTTTAGTCGATTTTTAATTTTGTTGTCATCAACTTTGGCTTCTAGGACAGTTAGCCATTCGTATAGGGCTACAGTGTCCTCAGTAAACTCCTTGCTGATATTGACTATGTCTCTTTGATATTTAGTTTTGTTTAAGAATTTGATGAGCTGATCATACTGTAGAACATTAGGAACAATTTCCGTATCATATAGTGTTTTGACTGAAGTAAGTTGAAGAGAAATATCTTCTTCGGAGTCACTAGGTTGGCTATTTTCGCTTAAATCTTCCTCATCATTTTTCTTATACTTTTTGAGTGGTCTTTTGATTTTGGGTGTTTTATCAATTGGCTGTTTAAACTTGTCATTCGTATCAGCTGTCTGAGAGTCTATATTGCTGCCATCTGTTGATGGTGCCGGTCTTTTTAGACTATTTGGATCTATTTCCATGTCGGTTACTTGAGTTTCTGCTTGAGGTGGTATGCCGGATGCGTGACTTTCTGCTTGAGGTAAACTGTTTGTAGCATCGGGTGTTTGGTTATCTATAGTTGGCGTTTCTTGAGTATGTTTTTCGTTTTCTTTTAAAGTTTCATCATTTTTTTGTATGAGAATTGGGCAGAATTTGACGATATGTCCTTGATTTTTGCAGAAGTGACATTTAATATCGTCTGCCCCTAGATAAATCCAGTAATTTATGTCTTGAAATGATATTTTCATTTTATTTGGGATTTTGTCGAAGTCTTCGTCTTTGACATAAAATTGACGTCTGTGAGAAAGTATATGTCTTCTGTTTTCGTTTTCTGTAGACGCTCTTATACTAGTAATTCCTCTTTTCGTAGTAATGTTTATGGCTTTAAGTTGATCGATAATTAAATCGTTTGGAATTTGCGGCAAAACATTTGATATAACAAAGCGTCTGTATCTGTGTACAGCTCTACCAGGTATATACGGTGTAAAAGTGAGCGTGTTATTGTCGACTTCAATCGTTTTGTTTATCAAGCTTCTTGCTGCTTCTTCGGTATTAAGAGTGAAGCATACTCGATTCTCAGAAATTTTTGAAAAATATAATAAGTTGTTTATGTCCATGATCTTCTCAAATTCATTCATATATTGGTCGTTTGTAACTCCTTCCATTGCTCTAAGTAAAACTGACTGTTGAAACGTGGGTAATGTACCACGACTTGTAGCACTAGCATAAGACAACCTTCCACTTGATTCCGAATCCTGTGTGATGTTTACTCTCCGATTATTATTTCCCTCTGGCTCCTCTGCTTGAGTCAGTGTCGCTTCACTATCGGCATCGATAGCAGAATTTGACCTCTGACGTGATTCACTAACACTAGAACTTATAGGATATTCTTTTTGTGTAGCACCATTGCCGGCCTCCGCAACCGATGTACCACTCTCCTCACTCCCGTCCTGCATGAGGACGAACTAAGCACCTCGAAACTGCAAGGCAGTTCGAAAGCGCCCGTGCAAGACTTTTACGATTTGGAAAGGCTTCAAAAATCACCCATGCAATGCCAACGGTAATACGACGCAAGAGCGCCGTTGCCCACGTCTACACTGTACGACGCCTCAAGCGCGACTGATTGAAAAAAAAAAAAAAAAAAAAAAAAATAATTAAACTATAAATACAAATCTACTTCATTCATTTTAAAACAAATTGTAGAAAATCGCTCTGTATGAGCTACAATTTTAAAGAGGTTATGTTTATGTTTACGCGACCTAATACGCAAGCATCTTCTTTCCATTCCACGGATTTTTTATCCCCTATGGTCACATGGAGAGAAAAAACCGTAGAATAGGCGGTAGAATAGAAAAATGAATATATAGCTAAATGTCTTTGATACAGTTGGTAAGAATATTTACATTTAAATCACATTGTCAAAAACATAGCCTTTTTTCAAATATATAATTTCCTTAAATATTAAGTCATTCTTTGATGCAGATAGTAAGAATATTACATTAAAATCACATTTAAAAAAATAAAATCAAATTTCTCAAACTTAATATGCTCTATGAAAAAGCATTGCACTATAAAGCAAAGTTTTTTTAACATACATATTATCAATAAAGAAAAAACGCTTATGAAAAAGTATTTTTAACTTTGATGGATGTTTATAACTTTTTATGTTTATCTTTATATACAGATAAAAACATTAATAAATGTAAATATAGAAATACATAGCATATTAGTAATGCTACTATATAGCAAAAAAACATGTTTTAAATTTTTTTCCTTGCTTTTTTGTCCATTTGACATAAATTATAACAAATAAAAACCTTATATATGTAATGTTTCAAGAAACATTTCATGTAAAGTTTTCAAATTATTTAATAGATTTTGCAATTAAATTTTACAAAATTCATAGTTAAATTTCACGAAATCTTCCGAAAATATTTAATGAAATGTTTCTTAAAATATATTAGAAATATTGCAACAAAACATTTCATGATATATTTTTAAAATATTTCTGAGATACCCATTGAAAACTTTTTATCGTAATATTGAATAAATAAATATTACAAAAATATTTTACGAAAAGTTTCAAAAAATATTTAATAAATATTTTTCGGCTACATTTCATGGAATCAGAAACAATATATTTATGTAACAATCATTATACAAACGAATTATTTTAACTTACATCAAAAATATAAATATTTATTAATTAGCAAAATGAATATAAATCTTGTATTTAAATTTACAAGGTTTTTAATAATTGTATAAAATAAAAATAATGACAAATGATTATTGATTATTTTTAATATATAATTAATTAAAACATTTCAATTTTAAAACTTAAACTCATCGCGTTACAATCTTCTTCTTTTAAGACGAAGCTGGAGCACAATCTAATACCGACCGAGTAACATTGAGTTTTTTGTTATTTACTCAAGTATCAATCGATGTAAATCAATTAGAAAAAAACAGCGAATCCAGCCTGCTCTTAATTTAAATATAAAAATTTTATCTATTGAAATTATTATTAAAATCGAAAAGTTTACAATTTTCAATATCAATTTTAGACCCGTGTACAAATTACGTAAGGTTGATAGGAGGACAAAGGGTGTCCAAATAACTTATAATCTCTTACATAGATGGAAAGAGGAGGTTTAAAAATATTTTACAAGAGTTTACCTTTATATTTATATATAATTATACATGGATTATATACAATTATACATAGTTTATGTACAATTATATATACTTCATTTTGTATAATAATACATAATTTGTATAAGTCTACATATTTTCACATGTATCTATATATTTATATATATTCACATGATAGTTTATATTATTATTAGAATATTGTCCCTACATAATTCTAAATAAATAAATACAAAGAAGACTAATGATACAGAAATACGTATTAATACATATGATTTTTTATAAAAACTATAATTTCAAGATTAGAAATTACAATTTTAAACTGACGATTATCATATTCATTTATTAATAAATGAAAAAATTTTAAGATTATGAAATTACGATTTAAAACTAACGATTATCATATTCATTTATTAACGGCAGGCCGGAGTAGAACCTGATACCGACCGAGTAACAATTGAGTTCTTTGTTATTTACTCAAGTATTAATCGGTGTATCTTCAATATAAAGGTTGATCGCAATAGATATTATTATTATGAATATCTATGCACAAGAAAAAAAAAATCTACCGATTTGTTTTTGAGAAAAGTAAGGAACGCCGAAGTAAAAGATTATGTTTATAATATTTTCGCGTTCCTTACTTTTCTCAAAAACAAAGCGATAGATTTTTTTTTTCTTGTGCATAAATATTTGTAATAATAATATCTATTGCGCTTAACCTTCAATTTGCAGATACACCGATTAATACTTGAGTAAATAACAAAAATGCCAATCAGACAAGGACAGCGAATCCGGCCTGCTCTTAATAAATGAAAAAATTCTATGATAGAAAAAAGTTTGTTTTCAAATGTAATTTTTATTATTCTAGCCCCACTTAATTAACAAAACGTTAAATAGAGTAAGGGGTCAAAATTAGAAAAAAAAATACGGACTTTTAAGGGGTGTCCTCATACCGGCATAGAGATCTACCATATCTACATTTGAATTATGTATTTTAATAAAAATTTAACTATTTTTGACTAAAATTCATAGAAGAGGCACATTCTTAACATTGTAAAGAATTTATTGCAACGTTAAAAGACAGAATAACAGTGAAAATGAAGACAAAAACTGCATAATATGATTATTCATAACTACACTGAAAAGTTAATCGTATTAAGCAGTTTTCGCCTTTATTTTTATCCTTATATTGTCTTTTAACGTTGCAATAAATTCTTTGGCATGTTGAGAATGTGCCTCTCCTACGAATTTCAGTCATGAATAGTTAAATTTTTATTAAAATTCATAATTTAAATGTAGGTAAGGTAGAACTCTATGTCGGTATGAGGATTCCCCTTAAATATAAATAATGAAAAGTCGTATGTAATGGAAATATCCTTACGTAATTTGTACATGGCCCATTTAATAATAATCAAAAAGTATAATAACTGCGTATATTTTAAATAAAAAAATTTTTAATTTAAGGGGATGTAAATTACCAACATTACAGTTTTCCAAATTTTTTATCCTAAATCAAAATTTTTCAAAAATATCTCTATATTATAGCCTTCTATTTTAATTAATAAAAAGCATAATATAGAGATATTTCAGAAAATTTTTTAATAAAGATTAAAAATTTGGGAAATTGCAATGTCGGTAACATGTATTGAACATATATCGTATTACATTACCTTAAAGTAGAAAATTAAAAAATTATTAATAAAATATATATGTATATAGTAAATTATACATAAGTTATAAATAATAAAACTTAATAATATTAAAAAATATTAAATTACACTATATATAATATAATAAGTATTATTATATTAATTTAGCAATAAATATGTTAACTCGTACTAAATGCAATCGATCATTTGAGAGACATAACCATTTATTGAAACATAATAAGAAAGAGTATGATAGGATAAGATAGGCGAAATGACACCCCTCGGGGATTTGGAATTTGGTTGCATGAATGGTCGACATATATCGAATAATGAATTTTAAGATTATCAACCCCCCCTTCCCCCACCACCAAAAAACGTGTTTTTTCATTAATTTTGGTTTTCGACACCTTAATTATTATTGCCCAGTCTGGAAAAATTTTTACATAATTTTTGCATAAATACCCATAAAAAAAATGCTTACCTTGAATTTTTAACTGGGTGACCTAACCTAAAAAAGTTTCTAAAATCTTAAAATCGCTCTAAAAACTCGCCATTTGAAGGTGTAAAAAAGATATTTGGTAAAAAGTTTTGAAAAAATGATCTTAAAATGTAAGATTTTTTTCAGATTTGTCGACGTGGTGCGCCATATCTAAAAGTCGAAAAAACTACTTTTTTAACGGTTTTTTAGTGTTTTTTTGCCACTTACGCCTCACTGAAGCTAATTTTAATAGATCTGATAGCATTTTTAAATTCTACGGTAAAAAATACGTCGAAAATATGTACTATACTTGTTAAAAATATTTTTATACTATTTACTAGAAATCGAAAACGAAAAAGTAGTTAGAAGCTTAGGTCGCCCAGTTAAAAATTCAAGGTAAGCATTTTTTTTATGGGTATTTATGCAAAAATTATGTAAAAATTTTTCGAGACTGGGTAATAATAATTAAGGTTTTGAAAACCAAAATTAATGAAAAACACGTTTTTTGGAAGTGGGGGAAGGGAGGGGGATAAGGGGGGTTTGATAATCTTAAAATTCATTATTCGATATATGTCGACCATTCATGCAACCAAATTCCAAATCCCCGAGGGGTGTCATTTCGCCTATCTTATCCTATCATACTCTTTCATTCATCAAAAATATATATTTGTTATATATGTGAAACTTTCGAAAGAAAATTAGTGTATTTCGAAAGAAAATTAGTGTATTTCGAAAGAAAATTAGTGTATTTCGAAAGAAAATTAGTGTATTTCGAAAGAAAATTAGTGTATGTGCCATTTATATCGCGACTCATAAAAATCCGATCTCATTGGGTATCGGTTGATCGTTGGTCACAAAAGTGGCTGATTATCCATCGGTAGTCAAAGTTTTCGGTATGGTGGGTCTGACAGTCTAGCCTGATGTAATGTGTTAAACGGTACCGGGCGGGGACTCCCTTGACTTCACCATGGAAAAACGTTAATCTTATAGAGGACAATATCCTTTATATATTAATCTTTTTTTAAAAAATAAAAAAAAATATATGTGGAACAATATTAAAATATAAAAGAGGTTATATAAGACATTTAAAAAAACATAACAAACCTGAAAAATTAGAATGTTCTATTTGCAAAAATAAATATATAAGAAATGAACATTTAATAAGACACTTACAAAGTCATGCATCTAATTATAATAATATTTGCAACATTTGTGAAAAGTATTTCATCGAAGAGATAATTTATTACGTCACATAAAAATACATAAAAATGTAATGTATATATTAATAACATTAAAAAAATTAATACAATAAATATATAAAAGTAATATCTTATTTATAATATTTTTAAAAACTAAAATTGTAATAGGAGATCAATCAACGTATGTATTAAAAACTTTATTTGAAAAATCAAAAATATAATATATGTTATAAATATTTTTGATTACATATAATAGATCTCTGGTTGCATATATTGAAGAAATTTTTGAAGAACAAACTTTTGTTAACAAACAAAAACAAACTGATTTCAGGATTTGGAAATTCATAACAAATAATTCTGAAGGATTCAGAATTCGATGCGATATTTATGATGAAAATATTGAAAAATTCAAAAAAAATCTAAAATTAAACGAAGTTTACTTTTATAATATACAATATTATTAATTACAACATAATATTAAACATTTTTTAATATTTCAGAAAATATTATTAGAGAATGTTAATGTTTCAAAAGCAAAAGGATACAATAAGGAAATAATATATATGACTTAACATTAAAATATTATTCGAATATTATTTATTTAGGCGAATACAAGATATTGAAAAATAACAAACCAATTAAAATAAATTTCGAAGAAATAAAATTAAGACCTGGATTAATAAGTAATTAAATATTTTTGAAAAAAAAATATAATAATATAAATAATTTTTTATTTTTCAGAAATACAAGGGTATTTAAAAAATTCTTTTGCACAAAAAATAAAATGAATCAGAATACATCGGAACAATAACGGATGGACAATATAAATTAGACGTTTTATTAAATAAATTAGAAAATGAATATGTGAATTGGGAAAGAGGAACAAAACTAGAAATTACTGGAGAAATAGAAGAAAATAGTAAAAACAATTATAATAATATATTATATGCATATACACTTATGAAAATATTCATGTATATTTATATGTATATATATATGTATGTATATATATATATATATATATATATATATATATATATTTAAAAATTTTATAGATATTACTTATATATTAAAAGTAAAAAGATTGGAATTTGTTAACCGGAGAAACCTTTTCAATGTGGCAGCCAGACGCGCCCGGGCGGGCCTAACTCGGTTACCGCAAGGGGGCCGAATCTGTAAAGAATTTGGCGGCGCATTCGGGCCCGATTCGGCTAGATGAAAATGCCATATTCTCAGCAGTATATGCCGCTATAATTATCATAATTAATGTATTAATTTTATTCGTACTGTATGTAAAATAATTACCTTTAAAAAAGTACTTAACTACTACTTAAAAAAGTATACATATAGGTTATGTCATCTGATATACGATAATTTATAAATTTATAATACAAAAGTTGGCATGCGCGATGGGCCCGAGCTCGCCGCCCGATTCTTGAAACTGTGGTACCGTCTTGGTTGCGGAAAGGCTAGCACTGCAGGGCCAATATGGCGAGTCTGGCACCCCCATCGGGCCGAACTCGCGCCACAACGAAAAGGTTTCTCGGGAAAGTATTAAATGATACAACATGGACTTAGAAAAACTTATATTAGCAAATGAAATAATTTTAAATAAGGTAAATTAAATAATTTAATATTTTTATTTCATTACATTAATAAATACAATATTCTCAATATAAAATGATTATTTTTCAAGGTTACAGAAAAAAAAATTGATGATAATTAAGATACAAAATATAAAATAATATTGATTTACTAAAGAAGAAATTAATGTATAAGTTTTTTTTAACAACAATAAAAAATAAATATGTAAGCTTGTAATAAAACATAAATTTGTAAGCTTCTTTTAGCAACAATGAAATTTAACGACATATTAAATAAATATTCAAAATTATTTAAACTTTTTTTAGTAAAAATACAAAGCAACTGTACAAGCTTCTTTAGCGACAATGAAAAATAAATATGTAAGCTTTTTATAACTACAATGAAATATAAATTTGTAAGCTTCTATTAGCGACAATAAAAAATAAGTCTATAAAATTATTTCAGTAATAATAACAAATTAATCTGTAAGCTCCTTTTAGCGACAACAAACAATAAATTTGTATGCTTATATGAGATTTTTTCAGCGACAAGAAACAATAAATCTGTATGCTTCAGCGACAGTAATAAATAAATTTGTAAGCTTTTTTAGCGACAATAAAAAAAAAAGTGTAGGCTTCTTTAGCGACAATAAAAAAAAATTTAAGCTTCTTTTAGCTACAATAAGAAAAAAACACTCTTAATGCAGCCATATATTTATGTATGTTGATCTCAAGCCCAAAAATAAAAAATGCAGAGAGGGAGCGTTTTCTTTGCATCTTCTCGATATGTATAAAATTTATGACATAAGAAGATAATAGTATATTATTAACCTAGGGAGAGAAGTTGACCATGAAATACGCGAGCAATTGATGGTCAACTTCTCTCCCGAGGTGAATATACGATTTTTTCTTATTCCCGGCGAAAAGTACGTCCAACTTACCCGTTGTGATAATTCGTTTTTGATGATAAATCATTAAAATAAAAATACCGCGATGAATCGCTTGCTGCTATTGACCGAGTATACTCTATCCTTCTCTGCCCCTCTCCCACTGATGATAAATCATTAAAATAAACCATCAATATTTCACTCACATTTTATAATTTACACACTTTATAACACACTGCAATTTATAATTCACAAAATAAAACAAGTTAGGTTTTAATAATAAAATATTTAAAATTACTATATAAGAAAAATAAAGAAAAAGATATACTGCTTGTTGTAACCGGCAAAGAAGGCTAGACATAGCCCCCTCCATTCGCGGCTACCTTTATTGTACATATAAGAGAAAGAAAGAGAGAGGAGAGAGAGTTCTTTAAAGCCGGCGGACAGAGAAGGATAGACGCAACCCTCTCTATTCTGTATGAAAAAGAAAGAGAGAGGGAGAGAGTCAATGTCTAACGCCGGCGGACAGAGAAGGATAGACGTAGCCCTCTCTATTCTTAACTGCCGTGAAAAACAGAGCGTCAACACGATTGCGCATTGCTAGTGCGCCGAGCCGCCGTAGATAATGCTTAACTTCTCTCTCAGAAAGTAGACGTCTTTCGACGTACTTTTCGCCAGGGGATAAGAAAAAAATATTTATTTATAATCATAATTTTCTATTATTCTATTATTCCATTTTTTATTATTTGCTCATAATTATTATTAAATATTATTATATACAATCATAACTTGAAATTTTATTGTTATTTACTATTCTATTTTTAATTTATTTCAAAAATATATAAGTTTGATTCATTGTGAACTTTTGAATGTCGCGTTAAACCATCATTTTTTTATTAATTCTAATTCTATAACTTCATATCTTATATTTTTATGTATCAATGTTTTCTGTTGAACTTTTTCCACATTATAAAATTTAGATTCATTATGTCCTACTCTTTTATTTACTTTGAAATTGACTGTCCGCAGTGTGTATTCGGGGGGTTGGCGAGCGGAGCAAGCAGGGGAGAATCCCCCCTAGTCTATATATATATGTAAATTCGTAATATAAAAATAAATACTTAAAAATGGAAAAAAATAATTCTGTTCGTGTATATCTATATTATGTAAGTTTCGATGTACAAATAATAGGAGGCCAATTCGCGGACAAATATATCAAATGGCTATTAAATGTCTCCGAATAAACTTCTTTATTTTTTACGAGATTCCTTGATTTATTTATCATATATTCGCTTATATTCGGGAATAGTGAGCAAATTTTTATTTTGCTTAATTTTGAAGGTAGTAGAGTTAGAAGTTTTATTTTCTCCGAAATAGAAGAGCATTTTTCTGAAGCCAATTTAAAATTTCCTACAAATTCATCCTAATAGTTTTTAGTGGAACTTTTGTCCAATTCTATTGATTGAACTGAAATGCCATACGCGTCTTCTAATTTACTTCCGACAGTAGCAGAAAAAGCTGAAATTGAGGATTTTCCTCTTTTTAATACGTAATTTTCCCTTAAATTTTCAGGTATTACAGTTTATCTTTTTAGAGGTGAAAGGCATCTAGGTAAAACTGTATTAAAACTCTCATTTAATTCCTCTCTTCAATCGGGTGTCTTTGGAATAAAAACATCATTTTTTTCACTAAAAAGTTCAGTGATTTCATTTTCAGATGTAGACTCAAAATCACTTAACGGTAGGCCGGAGTAGAACCTGATACCGACCGAGTAACAATTGAGTTGTTTGTTATTTACTCAAGTTTTAAACGGTGTATTTTTAAATTAAAGGTCGAGCGCAATAGATATTATTATTATGAACATCTATGCACAAGAAAAAAAATATCTACCGGTTTGTTTTTGAGAAAAGTAAGTAACGCCAGAGTAAAAGTTTATGTTTATAATATTTTCGCGTTACTTACTTTTCTCAAAAACAAACCGGTAGATATTTTTTTTCTTGTGCATAGATGTTCATAATAATAATATCTATTGCGCTCGACCTTTAATTTGAATATACACCGATTAAAACTTGAGTAAATAACAAAAATGCCAATTAGACAAGGACAGCGAATCTGGCCTGCTCTTAAAATCATTTTTGATATGCGTTCATAACAATTTATGCATACATTAGTAGATGGCAGTATCTTTAAATCTGGATAAAGTTGTGCCGAATTAATGGCTAAATCTTCTAACAGTGTAAAACGTAAATTACTGCTCTTATAAACTACCTTCTTATGCATTTGAAAAAAATCGGAACATGAAATTCTTTTAGAAGAGTAAATTTTGGACATTGTAATTGCACAGTTTTGTTTATTTTTTCACAAGCCCAAGAAGAAGTACCTTTCAATTCAGTCGTAAGAAAAACTAGCTTCTATATAATAGTTACAATATGCTGTTTTGGTTACGCGATGTATTTGTCCGCGAGTTGGCCTCCTATTGTTTGTACATCTAAACATACATAATACAGATATGCAGGAATTGAATTATTTTTTTCCATTTTTAAGTATTTATTTTTATATTACGAATTTACATATATATATATATATATATATATATATATATATATATATATATATATATATATATTGATAGTACATACATACATACAAATGTATACAAATGATGAGCGAAGCATGCGACAGCGTTTGAATGTAGATTGCTTAAGACTTCCGAACGTATATACAAGCATTTTTCAACAATAAAATTTGTCAATTGTTTTCTCACTCCAAACAAAAAAGTACGGAATCAAACAGGTACCATTAGATAGGTAATTCGGTCCTCGATCAGCCCAAAAAATTTCAGCAAAAAAAAGATGGCCTTTTTGAGAAAAATGCATGTGCATAAAAAGTGCATTTTTTGGTAAAATGCACTTTTAATAATAAATTTCTTGCACTGAATTGAAGAGGGCTCAAAACAGAATAAAACAAAAAAAGGTTTAAAAAAAAATACTTCTTATTTTCAGAGTAGAATGACATACTCCATTGGTGCAGTGATTGGTGATTTGAGTGTACACAGGCTGTTCGATTTAAAATGGAATTAGCCTATAAGATTTGATAAAGTTGGCAACATTGTTAAAAAAATGAAACTATATCTTATTAGAAAAATTGCTTTGTTTCATAGTAAAAATTATACTTTAGTAAAATTTGATATATGACAGAATAATAGTCATTACGTAACCGGTATGGAAAGGCTTCATTTACGAAACGAGAAGTTTACGGCCTGAGCCGAGGGTGAGGGTCGTAACGAGTTTCGTAAAAAAGCCTTTCCATACTAGTTGCGTAGTGTATTTTTCGCCATGAGAGCCAAAAAAGAGCAACGAAGTTGCGATTTTAGAGTTAAAATGGCGAAAAAATATTTAATTTATTATTTTAGAATTAATGCTATAAAAATAATAAATTTTATAACGCATATAATAAATTTTACTTTTTCAAATAATAATATCGAGTCGATTCTCTGTAAATTTATTTCCAACCTCTAAATAAGTTGAAACAAAGTGCTTTGCAAAATTCTAGCCCTCTAGGTATGATAGATTTTAAATCCTCTTTTAAAAAAACGATGGCCGGATGTTGTGAAACATTTTATACTAAGAACGTGATTGGTGCGTTGAATAGAATCATATGATTGGCGAAAAACGAGATTTGATTTACTATAATATGCTTAAATAAAATCATCGATTTAGAATTTAATAATAAAAATCATTGATAAAATAATTAAATTATAATTATTTAGATATAGTTTGATTTTTTAAATAAAATTATTAGTATAATCATCGCTAACTTCCGCTCACAAAAATTATTTTTGTGTGAAGTTGTCGAGAGTGCGAAGTACCGCTCTATATTCATTTGTCATTGTATATTTCAAATTAGAACATGGTAACAATTATATGCCATTTACTTCTGAATTCTCTTTTTAAAAATTGTACTATAAAATTATATTAAGCAATAAATTTAGAAAATAGACAGATGTCATGAACTTTTTAGCTTATAACAATATCATAAAATATTTATCTATGAGCTTGGCAAGTAATTTGGTAAATTTAAAATAAGATTTACAATATTTCGGAATATTTTAGAATGAATAATAAAAAAACCGATAAGTAATACAATTTCGATGATATAATTTAGTATATAAAATATTTCTAGATTGACAGCTTAAAAATTTTTTTTCAAAAATATAGTATATTTGCCTAAGATGTACTATTTTTAAAAGTTTGTTTATTTAATTTCAAAATTCAAATTGAATCACGCTTAGAATAAACAGTTTTTCGGGAAAATAAAATAAAAATCTTTTGTTTGAAAGAATGATATAATTACTATAATTAAGAAAATATAAATTAGAATTTTCATTTTTATTTGTATTTTAAAAATAGGAACGATATACATATCGTTAAGAATTGATTTGAACTATTTCATTTTTTATATATTTTATGGATTTCATATTGTTGAAAATATTAATTTTTAAATAACGTCATTCATTAGTTATTGAGAATTTAGGATTACAATATTACATATTAAAAATTTTCCGGTACCAGAAATTAAAAATTTATAAATGCTAATGAATAAATTTATTTAAAAATTTATACCATCTAATGCATTTCTTTTCCTGAAATTTTGCACTAAAATGTGGAGATAGTCAATATTTATGAGTGTAAGTGCTGTGTCCGTTTTATGTCTCCTTAAAATATGAAATTTTAAGTGATGATAAAACTGGAAAAGTCGTTTTTATAAACCACATTACATTGTATTAAAAACAAATGTTTTTAATCATGGATAATTTTACATGACTATGTCCAGAGATCGATTTTGGAATTCTCTTAAGATATATCTTGAAAGTCAATTACATTAGATTGATATTAAAAATTATGTGTATGAAAAGTTATATATTTGTAAAACAACTTTTGACTTTGTAATAATTTACGTTATTTAAATTTTGAAAGATTTAAGAAATATCTAAAAAATAATTTAAAAGTTTACTATTTCTTCAATTTTTTAAAATGATAATAAGAAAATGAATATAGTGATAATATATCTTTATGGGATTTATTTTTCTCGAAGTTTTCCGTGTCTATAAATTCACTGATGCTGCGTATATAACATCAATTTCTTTACTGATGCTGATATTAGTAGATATGAAATTATTATTATTTAATAATGAACAGAAAATAATAACACTATATTAACAGTCAATCATTAAAAATTTATATACATTTAGATTAGATATAGGGCGCGCTTGCGCGCATGGATTTTCTAGTAAGAGTAAAAAAAATGTTGGTTCCGATATGATACTTTTTTCAAAATTTTGCTTTTATTCAATCCTAAAATCTATGATACCTAGAGGGTTAAAATTTTGCAAGGTGCTTAGTTTCAACATATTTAAACAATATCAAAGTATGTTTACTTTAATTTGTACAATTTTGGTATTCATATGATACAGCTATATAACAATTTTGAAGTTAAAGCCAGAGTTGGATCTCGAAGTGCAAATCAAGACAGTCAAGTAAAAACTTTCATTGTAGGCTTTTATTTTAATAAAGTACATATAACACCATAAATTTATATATGCATAAAGTGCCTGTCTGAATCTAAATCGGATATAATGAGATGACTTCCAGAGTTCCTTGCTAACTACTATGGACATGGATATAACTCGCTTCCATTTTATTGAAAAATTATGTGTCAATACGTCTTAAATACTGTTATGTAAACTTTCATGTGTGCATTTATATGGGGATACCAATCAATAGATATAACCAGATATAAAAACAAATATTATTGAGTTTGTTACAACTTCAAGGAAAAATTGCTTTTCGAGAAATTACTCAAGATAGTACGCATTGATATAATTATCAATAATACAAATATAGTCCAATCAATAGAGACATTTTAAGGACATTAATTAGGGGCTTAATGAAACCTATATAGAGTTGTTAAGGACGATGAAAAAACATACCCGATATAAAATGTAACCAAAAAAAAAACGGTAGAAAATGCTCCAGGAGGCTGTAAAGTTGGCCAAAACAGCTTTTTTAATTCTCTGAAGTAACCTATGCATTTTAGCAAAAAAAAAGAACTAATAAAAGTATTAGAGAATAAAAAACCTACAATTTGAGTACTGCCGCGATTATTTTCGTCAATTAGTTATTGCAAAAAAGCCAAAAAACCACCCAAAATGGCCATTTCTTGCATATCAATTATTTATAGCAAAAATAATTTTTTAAATATTTTTGAACTTTTAAAAGATAGCCTTCATGAATACAAACAGAAAGACAGGTTGTAACAGCAAATTAGTTAATTTGTTGCTGAGATATTCCCTATTGTTTATCCCAACACGCATAATGTTTATTGCCATAATTTTTTTTTGACTGAACATATTGAGTTGCATAAGGACTTAAACTCTTCATGAAAGTTCAAATTTTCATATTTTGTTAAGAGCAAATGAGAAATTTAAATTACAATATTTTTTATAACGCTTTGAAAAAGTGGGTGTTTTTTTTATAAATGAATGAAGCTAGGGCTTTATTTATAACTTTTACGAATTTGCTATTTGAATATTCTTATAGCTGTGTTCAAAACGAAGATTTAAAAAAAAAGAACTCTCTACGGCTAATAGGAGCCGAGATAAGATTTAAAAAAAAAAATCACAGTTATTTTGTTTATAACAATTAAGACACGAATCAAGCGTCATTTTTTAGTTGAAGACTTAGATTTTTGAAAATGTGACTCCTTATTATTCAAACTTAAATTATAATAACATACAAATAATAACTTCAAGGTCGGAGTCGTGGTGGGGATGCTTATTTTTGCGCGTGAGAAAAGTTAACGAAGGACCCCGTTCCAATACAATTCGTAAAAATTAACCGTATTTCCGTAAATAATGGACCGATTTCGATGTTTTTTTTCTAATCTAGGATACCTTGAAAAATTATTAATATTGGTGCAAATAGAATAAAGAAACGCTGCCAAGTGCTTTGGCGGAATGCTTTCTCATAGAGCTCTTTGAGTTTCAGAACGTCCGTATAAAAGCTTCGCTTCAAAAAGAGTTTCGATGGTTCACTTCGACAAAAGTCAAGAGCAGCAGACGGCAAATTTTCGAATTATAATGCTGACTACATTATGAGTTGTGCTCCCACTTTTTTATCGGGAAGATCTTAGCACAAAAGTGATTTACTTTCGTAATGATTCTTACGTACCAAGCTTCCTTTTGATTGGTATTTATTAAAAATTACATTTAAATAATTTAGACCCCTCGAAAAAATAGAAAAATCGTAAAAATAGAGAAATTGTAAAAATATATGAATCTCGAAAATCTATACTTCTGGAACGACAATATATCATTTTCGTAAAGAAAACAATATAGGTGTATTTATTTTAATTTGTACCATTCAAAAAAGCTCTAAATATTTATTTACGCCTACGTAGAAACTAAGAATATGTGATTTTCTAGAGTAGGTAGGGTCTTTTTTATTTTTCCGATATCTGCTTATTGAGAGGAGATATAGAAAAATGCCAAATAAAAAAGTGTATTTTTGTGTGTAGAATAACCTCAAATTTTCTCAAAATTTTTTGTGCATTTTAATTTTTTTGATATTGTTGCAGTACTCTTATAAGAGTATGGTATACATGTATATAAGAATACCGCAACAATATCAAAAAAATTAAAATACACAAAAAATTTTCAAAAAATTTAGGGTTATTCTTCACACAAAAATGCACTTTTTTTATTTGGCATTTTTCTATATCTCCTCTCATTAAGCAGATATCGGAAAAATAAAAAAGACCCTTTTTTTTAACAAAAATCGCTAAATCTCGGTCAATTTTGAACCTAGAAAAAAAAACTGAAATATAAATTTCAAGTTAAGCAAAGTACCTTTAAAATTTTTCTACCATCATTTTCCGAAAAATGATTTGAATTTAAACACAGGCAAATAAAAATTTTTTTTTTCTATTTTTAAGTCGTAATATGACCTAGACAAGTACTCAAAACTAAATTGCCAATATACCATTAAAAAGTCCAATTACAAATGCGTTTAAAATGAGTGGTCGTAGAGTTCTGTGCGACCCTCATTTGTTGAGATACATAATTTTTTAATTAGTACTTTTTTTCTCAAGACTGGCTCTTTTTTATTGGACCCCACAGCATATATTGTATTGGTTATTTTGCTCACGTTACAAAAAAGAAATAACTTTCAATTAAATATTATTTTAACTAACAAAGAGAGCATCCCACCTCCGGGAAACAAATTCGGCTGAAACTGCAAAATATGATTTGCTGATGGAAAAAAATGAACCCGTGTTTTATCTTTTCGTCGAATAGGCCCCCTAGACAAGGACCCATATGGAAATAATTTATGTAAAAAACTGTAAATAATAGTAAATAATTGTAAATAACTGTTAAAAAATGTAGGAATTGAGACATAAATAATAGTTATTTACAGTTATTTACTATTATTTATTATTAATTACTATTATTTACAGTTATTAACTGTTATTAACTGTTATTTACAGTTATTTACAATTATTTACAATTATTTACAGTTTTTTATAATTATTTACAATTATTCATAATTATTTACAGTTATTCATAATTATTTACAGTTATTTACATTTTCAAAAATTTTTGAATTAGTGAATAATTTAATGTTATTAATAATTATCTACAATTATTTATAGTTATTTACAGTTATTTACAGTTTTTTACAGTTATTTACACTTATTTATAATTATTTACAACTATTTACAATTTTCCATAGTTTTTTACAATTATTTACAGTTATTCACATTTTTAAAAATTTTCGCCTATATATAAAATTATTGAATGAATTCGTGATAATTTTCGAAAATGTAAATAACTGCAAATAATTGTAAAAAACTATAAATAATCGTAAATAACTGTAAATAATTGTGAAAAAAGTGAATAAATGTAAATAACTGTAAATAAATATATATAATTGCAAATAAGTGTAAATAACAGTTAATAAGTGTAAATAATAGTTAATAACTGTAAATAAGTGTAAATAACAGTAAATAATTGTAAATAATTGTAAATAAGTGTTATTTATGTCTCAATTCCCACATTTTTTAACACTTTTCTACAGTTACAGTTATTTACAGTTATTTACAGTTATTAACAGTTATTTACAATTATATCCAAAAATTTTTTCCATATGGGGATGTAGACATTTTGGTAGGGAAACAGTTTTCCCAAAATACTTTTCCTAACGCCGTTTTTCCCAAAACTGTTTATAGAGATATTTATGTATTTATTTATATATTGATTTACTTAAAATTTAATATGATAACCGACAGTTTGAAGGTAAAAAATTATATCATTGTTATAAACGTATTCATGGTATTTTTCGAAGACCGCCAGTAATTGTTCCTCGTACTGTCTTCTTTTCCGATCGATGCCTTTTCTTATGCGCTGGCCTAGTTTCTATATATTTAAATATATATTTAAGGGAGAAAAGTACTTAACTTCCGCTCAATTTTCTAAGGAATCAAATTCGCAGGAGAAAAGTACTTTACGCCCGCTTAATATTTTAAAGAATGAAATTTGAGGGTGGAAAGTACATTACGCCCGCTCAATTTTCTCAAGCATCAAATTTAAGGGAGAAAAGTACTTTACTCCCGTTTAATTTTCTAGGGAACAAATTTGTGGGAAAAAAGTATTTTACACCCTCTCGGCTTAGAAAAAAATTAAATTTGAGGGTGAAAAGTACTGTACTCTTGCTCAATTTTTTAAGGATTTAAATTAGCGGGAGAAAAGTTCTTTACACTCGTTTAATTTTCTAAAGAATTATATTGAAGTGAAAAAAGTACTAACTAAATAAATTTTCAATTATTCACCAAGATTTAACCATTTAATGAAGATATACCGTCGCCTGTCATCGTATAAAATGGCTATTTACGCTTTGAAAAATCTTCAATTTATGGTCAATTTTAAAAAAACTCACCATCAATTGACGATTCTGTGGTGAAAATTTCTACCAGGGTAATGCACTATTAAAAAAACAATAGATATAAAGTTGAAAATTGTTCAGATCTTTATAAGATCTTTTTGAAATTTTTATTTTGTGTGTTTTTAAATCTTTTAGTGAGATTTTTCAAAGTAAAAACAATTTATTGGTTTGGAGATCTTAAAAAAATCTTTCAAATCTTAAAAAGATCTTTGCAACTATGCAAATGGAAATATTTTAAGACAAATGTACGATCACTAAGAGATCTGTTTTTGTGCATATATAAAATCTTCATAAATGTAATTCAATATTTTGTAAATAATTTAATTATTATATTTAAAGTTAAATTTTTAAGCATTTAGAAATTTTTGTTTAGTTAAAGAAATAATTAAACACTAAAAATAAAATGATAAATAAATTTTATTAATTCAATATTTGTAAAATTAAAAACTATAGAAATAAAAAGACATTCGATTAATTTTTGTACGTTTATATAAATATATTGATATTGATTCACACAATCTCATTTTCACTTTCCAAATCATCAGAATAATAGAATGATTACCTAAATAAATATCTCTGTATTTTTCTTCTATTGCTTTTTTTGTGATACATTTCGATTTATTCTTTTCCTGGCGATTCGCTCGTGATCTATTTCTTTGAAATGATCTATAATTTTATAGCATATGGGTACTGACAATGAGAGTATGTGAATCAATATCAATACTTTCATACAATCGAAAAAAATGATAGAAGGAAATGAATCAAATTAATTTGCATGGTTCTTAAAGTTAAAAAGAATAAATAAATAAAATTTATGTATCATTTTATTTTTAATATTCAATCATTTCTTTATCTAAATAACAAAATAAAGATTTATATATGCTTAAAAATTTAACTTTAAATATAATAATTATATTATTTGCAAAATATTTATTTAATTATCCCTAGTGGAAATCGAATCTGTGAATAGCTGGGAATAACTGGAAATAACTGGAAATAACTGGGAATAACTGTGAATAACTGGGAATAACTGTTATAAACTGTTCAGTTTGAGACAGGAATAACAGTTATTCCCAGTTATTCCCAGTTATTCCCAGTTATTCTCAGTTATTCCCAGTTATTCACAGTTTATAACTTAAAAATAATTTGAAAAAACAGAGGTACGAATAACAGTTATTCCCAAATATATTTATAATAGAAAAAAAAATAAAAAAAATATATATTTTTTTCATTTTTTCAAATTTATATTTTTCAAATTATTATTAAACTAAACTGTAAATAACTGGGAATAACTGTGAATAACTGGGAATAACTGGGAATAACTGTTATTCCTGTCTCAAACTGAACAGTTTATAACAGTTATTTCCAGTTATTCACAGTTATTCCCAGTTATTCACAGATTCGATTTCCACTAGGGTATTTGATAAAAATTTTATAGATGCACAAAAAAGATACTCTAAAGATCTTATGTGTGTCTTAAAATATTTCTCAAATTAAATATAAATAACTTTTATTACCTAAAATTAAATAAAATCAAAGTTGTGATAATAATTTTTGCAAAATATAAAAGGAAGAAAATAAAGATAAACGATTAAATACATTATTAGTCTTTTTTATTGATTATATTTTTCAAAAATTGTCTTAACTTATATTTAAAATCCTTAGTTATGTCATGAAATTCAAACACAGAATTCGTTTAGTTCAATAGTACATCGAAGTCAGAGACCTCGACGTTGGGCTTCTTAGCCTCCCAACGTTGAAGTAAATGATGTTGAGCGTTGAGTTACGCTACTTCGATGAGTCTTTGAATTTAGTTAATTCTATTTTGAGATTAATCAAGTTCAAGTTATGCATTGTAATTATTCTGATATTTATTGATGTTACTTACTTCTATTTAGAATCGGATCAATTAAAAATCTTGTGTTATATAAGTTTAATTTTTATTTGAAGTCGGTAAATGTATAGTACGGGAACCCCTAAAGCGAAAATTTCTTTCCGTGTAGCTAATGGTGGTTGGTGATTGGAATCCTGAAAAAGTAGTTAAAAAAAATTAACATCAATGTTGAGAATAATGATTTCATTTTGACCGCTTCAATATAAAAATAATAATTTTAAAAAACTTTTGTTTAAAATTTAATGAAAACATCTCTGTGGCTTGAAGGAATAATAAGTCTGTTTTTAAGTTTTCGAGAAAACGAGGTTTTTATGTTTTCGTCAATGTGTAAGTTCGAAAACGAAGAGATGCAGCACAATACTAAGCTACTACTAGGTTTCATTAAGTATGAAATACCTTTCTAACCATGCTACAAGCTTGAGTTAATATTGTTTCATCTACTGGAAATAACGAAAAACACCTAAGTTATGTTGTTATTCCTTCTAATCGTGATATGTGCAATTAATTCTTTAAATTTATTAGACAAAAATTAGATATTCTAGGAAATCCAAATGCAGAATACGAATTTCAAAATGAAAGTCAGAAACAAATAATAAATAATAATCACAAGACTTTGTTACTGAATGCATATTGTATATTTGTTGAAAATCAAGTTATACCATTTTAGAAATTACATTTTGTACATATAAAAATTTCAATTACATTAGCTTCTTATAAAATAAAAATAAAAAACTGTTACAAAAAGTCTTATTTATCTCTTTAATAGAAGAGATTTGTATATAAATAAATACATCAAGATATTTAATTGGTCGATGATACTGGAACGTTTTTTTAACATAATATAAATATAGTTGCATCTTATTCTAGCTGCAGTCTTAGATAAGCCTCAGTCCTTCGATAGATTACATATAGCCTCAAATAGCTGAAAATTAATTTAAAATGAGCAGTAATAAAAAAGAACACAATTTCACTATTGAAATCATGTAATTTTGCATTTCTATACAAAAATGTGCATCAATTGTATCAACAATATTAGCACCTGTACATCTTGTTAACCTTTCAAGTATGCTAAGTTTTACATTTAATACTAATATTACACCACAATCTCTTAATCTATCTTAAGCTAATCTTGATACAGATTTATGAACTAAAACAATATCAGGACCCCCACTCTCTGACAAAAAGAATTTGTTTCCAAACATTCTCAGTCACGCCGCTGCTCTATGCGACTTTTTAACTTGTGAAAATGGGTTTATTATAGTTTAATTTTTTTGTTTAGAATACAATAAATGTTTATTGAAATAAAAGGTAACAAAAAATAATATTATATTGCATAATTCTCATTTATATTTACTATAAACAATATGAAAATTGAATTTTTTTATTTATAGGTAACATAAATTTAAAATTAAACAATATATTATTTATTGATGAACTAAATACTCTTTGTTATTATGAAAATGAAATAAAATAAGATTCATTTTATCTTTTATTCATAAAGAGATCACGTAAATTTTTAATTAAATAACATTTTATTGAATGATTAAATATATCTACTTTAATTTTTATATTTTTTTCAGTGAATATAAATGAGAATTATGCAATATTCTATTATTTTACTTTTTATTTCAATAAACATTTATTGCACTCTACACAAAAAAATTAAACTAATAAACCCATTTTTACAAGTTAAAAAAATCGCATTGAGCACCGGCAGGACTCAGAATGTGTGGAAACAAATTCTTTTTGTCAGAGAGTGGGGGTAACGCACGAGCGAGTCGATGGAGGAGAAGGCGGTGGGACTCAGATCGTCGACTGTAAAACTTTTTACAAATTTCAAGTCTATATCTAGCAGATATATGTGCATCAATTGTATCAACAATATAAGCACCTGTACATCTTGCTAATCTTTCAAGTATGCTAAGTTTTACATTTAATACTAATGTTAAGCCACAATCTCTTAATCTATCTTGAGCTAATCTTGATACAGATTTATGAACTAAAACAATATCAGGACATAATGCAGTAATTCTCGCCACAGTGTGTCCTAAATATTCGCCTTCTTATAGAAAATATTATTATCCGTTAAAATATGATATTTTTTTTTAGTTTATTTTGTTTGTAATATAAAATTTGTTAAAAATACCTGCATTATAACTGACTCAAGACTGAGTAAATTAGAGTATGAATCAGGTTCCCAGTGAAAAAGATGTAAAAACAAATGAGGTAGACATCCAGGTAAAAATCAACAAAACACAGGTGATCTTAAATGTGTTTATTGCAACGTTTCGTGGCTGAGAAACCACCTCTTTAGGCTAAAAGATATATAATTTCATTGTTAATACACACATACATGAACTATGACAACTTGAAAAGACAAGTAAATTAAACAAGTCAGCTAATTCAAAAACAAATAAAAGTTACAGCAAAAGAAATACAAAGTTTCTAAAAAATATTTTAAATATAAGACTTTAAATATATTACAAATTTTACGCACCTAATTACAGCTATGCACAGCTTATAAAATTATAAAATTAAATAATTCACAAAAAGAACTCATAGTTTTTCGGAGTTCGTAACAATTAAATAAATTTCTCTTGTACAAACGCAAACGATAAAGAGCAATCTGTAATAGAAATTAGCAAATACATTGAGTCATAAACCTATGATATAGACGATAACAAACATTAGACGCAAATTCTACATTTGTACAGTGTGCCGATAGAGGGTATCGGTACTTACGCAAGGAACACAGTCGCAAATGAGGCATTTCTACATTTGTAATGTGTGTCAAAACAATGTGTCAATATAAATCAATAAAGTTTCAAACTACTTAAACAAAGTATACAAATAATTATAAGTTTTACTGATTTGATATGTATCAAACTGTAAATTAATACTATTCCTCTCAAAATTAATATGTAAAGCTTCAGATGTTCTACGCTTTTTGTAATTCTTTTCGGAGCCCAAAATTTTTACTTGGTCCCAATTAAAAAGATGATTCTGGTTATTAAGCATATGTAGTGAGACGACAGAATTTTTATTTTTGTACTGTTGATGTTCAAGTATACGTTCCTTTAATTGTCGTTTTGTCTCACCTATGTAGGTGTCATTACAAGTAGAACACTTGAAAGAATAAACAGAATGTGTTTTTTGGAATTTATTCAAAGAATCCTTTCCTAAAACTATGATGTTACTTAGTTGATAATTTATTGAAGGCATTATTGAAATGTTAAAATTTTGAAAAAGGCGTTTTATTACATAATAAAATTGAGAATTTACGTACGGTATAGAAATTGTGAGAATTGATGGAGCAAGAGAAGTCGGCAAACGAGAACATTGGTTGTTATGTTTAAATACTCGGTTTTGAATGTGTTTATCACAGAATTTTGGAGGGTAATCATTTAAATATAAGAGTTTTTTAACAATTTTGAGATTCTTTGTGTGGAACTGCGGATGAGACAATAAAATCGCACGATCAGTAAGATTATGCACTATATTAATTATTAAATTTGTAGGATGATTGGAGTTGAAGTTTAAAATTCTACCAGAACTCGTAGGTTTTCTGTACCAATTGTAAATGAGATTACCGTCAACAACAGTAAAATTCACATCGAGGAAGCTCAAACCGAATTCGCCCTGACATTCATGTGTGAAAACCAATCTTTCATGATAACTATTGAAAATATTTGAAGTATTAGTTAAAGCAGACTCATGTATACAAATAAAAGTATCGTCAACATAACGATAATAAAATAAACAAGGTGAATGGTGTTGATTTTTTAATAAATTTAAACAAGTGTTTTCTAAATCAGCCATAACTATATCAGCAAAAAGGGGGGATATAGGAGAACATAGGTGTACCAAAAATTTGTCGATAAAATTTATTATTGAAAGAAAAGAATGTATTGTTAAAAAAAATTTTTGTTATTTCTATGATGTAATTAAAGGGGATTTTTGAATATTTTCTAATACTATTAATTCGTCTTTCTAAACTTTGGATGACTAAGTCACATGGTATATTAGTAAAAAGTGAAGTGACATCAAGTGTTAATAATTTATAACCATCCGGAATTTTAAAATCTCTAATTTTATTAACCAATTCGAAACTATTTTTAATAGCTGATATAGGTGGATCAATACAATTTTTAAGGTCATCATATAAAAATTTTGCAAGAAAATGTATAGGTGAGTTTACAGTTGAAATAATGGGTCGAAAAGGTATATTAATTTTATGTATCTTTGGAAGGCCGTAACATCTAGGCAAATTAGAGTCTGTAAAAGTAAGCTCATTATTATGAAACGTTCTACCGAGACATGCCTCCAAATTCAATTGCTTAAGAATACCTGAAACTATCCTGCGCATTTTATTGAGAGGACAACGTTGAACACGTTCATACGTGTCAGTGTCAGAAAGTAACGTTTCAATTTTTTCTATATAGCTGTTTTTCTCTATACAAACAGTAGTGTTACTCTTGTCAGCATTAATAAACATGATGTTGGAATACTCGTTACAAAATTCTTAAGTTTTTTTATATTCAATATTGAATATTTTTTCACTATAGGTTTGTCGTTTTTTATTTTTAAAATACTTTTTAATAACATTAATTAACTAGTATCTCAATTTTTACTTGTTAGAATCCAACATTTTAACATCAGCAAAGTTACACTCAACATTCTTGACAAGTTAAACAATGTCATTTTTTTCTATATTATTTTTAGTTCTATTAAATTTTTCCCCCAATGAAACAATGTCAGCAACATCCTGAGGAATTTCTATGTCTGTTAAATTTATCAGAAACTTTTTGTTAAAATCCTCATTAACATCAACATTTCGGATATTATAAACACAGTTATCAGTAAGGCAACTCAAATCAATGGGCTGACAATCAGTTTTATTGTCTCATCTATAGTTCCACACAAAGAATCTCAAAATTGTTAAAAAACTCTTATATTTAAATGATTACCCTCCAAAATTCTGTGATAAACATATTCAAAACCGAGTATTTAAACATAACAACCAATGTTCTCGTTTGCCGACTTCTCTTGCTCCATCAATTCTCACAATTTCTATACCGTACGTAAATTCTCAATTTTATTATGTAATAAAACGCCTTTTTCAAAATTTTAACATTTCAATAATGCCTTCAATAAATTATCAACTAAGTAACATCATAGTTTTAGGAAAGGATTCTTTGAATAAATTCCAAAAAACACATTCTGTTTATTCTTTCAAGTGTTCTACTTGTAATGACACCTACATAGGTGAGACAAAACGACAATTAAAGGAACGTATACTTGAACATCAACAGTACAAAAATAAAAATTCTGTCGTCTCACTACATATGCTTAATAACCAGAATCATCTTTTTAATTGGGACCAAGTAAAAATTTTGGGCTCCGAAAAGAATTACAAAAAGCGTAGAACATCTGAAGCTTTACATATTAATTTTGAGAGGAATAGTATTAATTTACAGTTTGATACATATCAAATCAGTAAAACTTATAATTATTTGTATACTTTGTTTAAGTAGTTTGAAACTTTATTGATTTATATTGACACATTGTTTTGACACACATTACAAATGTAGAAATGCCTCATTTGCGACTGTGTTCCTTGCGTAAGTACCGATACCCTCTATCGGCACACTGTACAAATGTAGAATTTGCGTCTAATGTTTGTTATCGTCTATACCATAGGTTTATGACTAAATGCATTTGCTAATTTCTATTACAGATTGCTCTTTATCGTTTGCGTATGTACAAGAAAAATTTATTTAATTGTTACGAACTCCGAAAAACTATGAGTTCTTTTTGTGAATTATTTAATTTTATAATTTTATAAGCTGTGCATAGCTGTAATTAGGTGCGTAAAATTTGTAATATATTTAAAGTCTTATATTTAAAATATTTTTTAGAAACTTTGTATTTCTTTTGCTGTAACTTTTATTTGTTTTTGAATTAGCTGACTTGTTTAATTTACTTGTCTTTTCAAGTTGTCCTAGTTCATGTATGTGTGTATTAACAATGAAATTATATATCTTTTAGCCTGAAGAGGTGGTTTCTCGGCCACGAAACGTTGCAATAAACACATTTAAGATCACCTGTGTTTTGTTGATTTTTACCTGGATGTCTACCTAATTTGTTTTTACATCAAGACTGAGTAATTTTCCTTCAACTCTTTGATGCATGAGACCACATCGAAGTAGTAAAATCTTCGGAAATTCATTGCTTCATGGGCTACATTTTTACTACATACAACTCCAGAAACAATTTCGCAATCATTTTTACTACCTCCAGGAGACTTTTTGATTTGCACGTATTGCCTGATATCCATATCATCAGCATCATGATGGAGATCGGGTCTTAAGTGATCAATTATTTGATGAGCTATTTGAAGAACTACGTCAGACCAATTTTATGACAGTCCTTCCTTATTAAGAAGTTGTCGCAAAAGGGAATCTTCATGTTGTTTATATGCAGACCTACATAAATTTTATTTATTATTAAATTAGAATCCAATAATAATAAATTTAATCACTATTTTTACTTACGTTGAACTATTATATACACTTGATTCGCCATAAGCATTTTTTAAATTTGCAATTTGATGCCATCCTTCTTTTTCTTTAACTTCTTGAACTAAAAGTTTATCATTAAGAAGATCTTCTGGAACTTTAGAATTATTTTCTTGTGTCTGAAAATTAACTTCTTTTTGTTCTATTATTCCGTCATTGCAATCAGGTGTGGAAGGTACATCCGATGTTGGCCTTTTTAATGTTACTGTTGAACCTTCTAAATTTAAATCCAAATAAAAGCTTGAAGTAGATGAAGGTATACGACCAGATGTTTGAAGTGGCTGTTTACTTTCACTTTCAGAATCTATAAAATTTTTAAGAAATATTATATAAAATTCAATTAAATAAAATAAATAATAGTTATCAATACAAAAAGTAAACTAGCTCGCCACAGCGGCCCAAAGGGCCGCTGTGGCTCGCACCTTGGTCCTTTCAGAGCTTCCCTTCGCTCAGCTCTGAAATGCCCTCGGGCCTTGCATCGCGAAGCGATGCAAGGCATGCAAAAAGCTCCGCTTCTTGCATATAAGGCACGACCGAAAACGCTCGCGCTTCGCACTCGCTATTTGATATTTAAAAAATATTAAAACAAATCATTTACAAACGCAAAAGCCTTAAAAGTTAATCTTATTTCTTTTTTTCATTGTATTTTTTACCGCATCTTTCAACAGGAGGTTTGAATTTATTGTATTTATTTGAAAAAACAAATTTATAATTATTTTAATTTTTCTTGGGAATTAAGTTGATTGATTTCGAAAAAATTTATGTTATGTGAAAAAGACATATTTTCATTAATGTATACTTTTTAAAGTTTTGGATAGGATAATCTATCAAAAGTTATAAGAAAAAAAATAGTTCAGTAGCTTAAAAAAGTAAAGTTTTGTATTAAGTTTTTATTTGATCTGAATCATTCCGGCGGAGGATGATTTAAAACAATAATACAAATAAATATTGGCAGTTAAAAAAAAATCGTTCGAGTGGTTTTAAAACAGTTATCCCTTTAGAGGTTAAAAAAATGATTTTTTGGTGATAACTTGAAAAAAACGAATTTTGAAAAAAAGTATATTAAATAAAATTTATAGAAAAAAATAAGATGCATCTTTTTAATATTATATATATATATATTTTTTTAAATAATATTTATCTAATTATCATTAAAAAGCCTTTAATTTCAACATTTTTTATGAACAATTTGAAAAATATTAACTTTAGAGAAAAATGTATAACATAAAAAAGATTTATTTTTTTATATTCTATAACTTTTATCAAATATACTTTTTGAAAAAAAATCGTATTTTTCAAGTTATTACCAAAAATCCATTTTTTTTTACCATTTAAAAGGCGCCTATTTAAAAACGCTTCCAACGATTTTTTTCAAAATAGGAACGTTTACTTGTGTTATTATTTGAAACAATTTCCCGTTTGAATAATTCAGATCGGATAAAAACTCGTCGAGAAAATTCATAAACTTGATTTCTCACACACATACATCCATACATACATTTTAAGGAAGCCTCGTAATAGTCTTATTTTGCTATAAAAATAAGTTTTTTATCATAAAAAAACATATTTTAAAGGGTTACATTTTTCGCGATGTCGAAAATATAAGGCACTTCCGTATAGCGGTCGTGCCTAAAAAATTGAAATCAAGAACTTTTTTATCTTACTGTCCAAATGCATATTTCTCTTCCATATAGCCTGTACACTTGGCTTTCTTCTAACAAGAGTTGCATTATCTGAACTTTCGTTTGTGTTTTTTCTAGAAGTAGGTGGTGAATTAGTACCATACTTTTCTTCTAAATCTTCCTGAAGAGCTTTTAAATCAGCAGAAAGATCACTTCTCATATCAGAAGATTGCAAATATGATAGAACAACTTTACAACAATATGTACAAACTTTTAAGTCACCTATCAATGAATATTTAATTTAGTTTGAGTAAATATTAAATTTATAAATTAAATTAAATTTATGTGCATACCATGACAACCCATGATTTTTCCTGGAATTTCATCGCAACAACATTTTGAACATAAAATTTGTCCACATACTCGACAATGATGTCTTCTTCGAAATGTTGTAAATCTCTCACCACATTCATAACATTGTTTGCTTACACTATCAGACATCCAATAACTTCTTAACTGCGAATCTTTGTATGATTGAAGGTTCTGTAATGTAAAAAATTGTAAACGATTGTAGATAATTGTACAGAAAATACACAAAAAAATAGACTTACCTATGTAATCATGACTAACAATGGGAACATTATTTTAAGGCATATAATCTATAGATTTAGAAGGTGCTTCATCCCACCATTTACCATAAGTTTTCTGTAACAAAAATATAACAATTCATCATGTTTCAAGTAGTAGAAAAAAGAAAAATATCTTACGATTTCTAACAATTTATATTTATTTCAATAATAAGTATGCAATGCAAATCAAATGAATTTAAATTTTCATTCTCATGCCTTAAAATAAATAAAAACAAATAAATTAGTAAACATAAATAAATTTTATTTCTATTTAAATTTTTTATAGTAGAAATTTTTCTTTTTAATTCTTTTGAGTTTATGAATTTGTATGAAAATAAACTAAAGAAAAGTTTCTTACAGCTTACCATAACAAAAACTTGATGAAAATCTTAAATATTAAATGTTAAAATATTAAAATCCATTCTAATCTTTTATCAATTTCATCGTTTGCTTACATTTGACTCCACGTGCGAATTCACAGGTTAATTTGCTATTTATTACTAGTTTTCGATCTAGTTCTTTCGTACAGTTGGTATAGATAAGCTTGCCTACTCCGAAATTGGCAATCTCTCATCGACTTCTTGATCTGGTACACTCTGAACATAGCATAGTGGTACAAAAAAATAATCGAACTCCAACGCTGCGCTATAACTACACCAAAAAGACATTTTTATAAAAATGAGATAATTGTTATAAAAATTAGGTAATTTTTTAACGAAAATGACTTTATTGCAATAACAAAAGTCCTTTTCCATTCAAATTTGTTATTATATTTAATGACGATATTTTCCCAATACATTACCTTACACAACAAAAGGCGTTTGAAGTAACGTCATTTAGTATGTTAGGGATTAGGACAAAAAATGACGTCGTTAAGTATGTTAAATATTAACGAAAAATGACGTCGTTTAGTATGTTAAATGTTAACGAAAAATGACGTCATTGTTCAAAGACAATGACGTCCTTTTTTATATAACTTCCCACATAGCATGAAATATTTCTGAAATATTTCTGAAATATTGATATGAAATGTTTCTGAAATATTGATATGTCCGCCTAGAAGATTGATTAGAAATATTTTATGTAATGTTTCTGTAACATTCTTTCATGATTTTGTGAAATATTAATTTGTGATATTGTTGAAAGATTGCAGCAACATTTCATCGAAAGATTCATCGAAGATTATGAATCTTTCAAGAAATATTTCTGAAATATTTCTAAAATCTCTCATGAAATATTGATTCGTAATATTGTTCAAAGATTGCAGAAATATTTTATTAAAGGATTCATAAAAGATTATGAATCTTTCAAGAAATGTTTCTTAAATATTTCTAAAATCTTTCATAAAATATTGATTTGTAATATTGGTGAAAGATTCTATCAGATATTATTTTTTATTTTGTAAGAGTTGCATCTCAAACCATATTAGATACCCATACATTTATTTGTTATTCAGAATTTAAGCGCTTATTTATTTGTATCAAGAATTTTCGGTCTTATATACTAAACGAGAGAACGTCCCACCACTTGCGAGAGAGAACGCCCCACCACTTGCGAGAGTTTGTCAACCGCATTTGCGATCACATGAAAATATAATCAAGTAGCCACCTGCTGGCAAGATGGAAGAATTGCTACGCACGCAAGATAACTACAAATATTTAGACAATATTTCTCCAATATTTCACTATTATATTCATAAATTTTTTGGAATACTTCATGAAATATTTCTGGAATATTACAGAAATATTTCATAAAATATTTCTTTAAAAATTTGCGCATTATTGATTTAAAATATTCTAAGAAATGGTGCAGCAATATTTCTTCAATATTTCAGTGTTATGTTCAAACATTTTTTCAAATACTTCATGAAATATTTTTCAAATATAACAGGAATATTTCCTGACATGTTTCCTGAAAGATTTGAGTAATATTAATTTGAAATATTTCAAGAAATAATGTAAAAACTCACTTGAATATTTCAGTGTTGGATTCAAAAATTTTTTGAAATAAAACATGAAATGTTCCAGCAATATTACAGAAATAATTCAATGAATTATTTAATATTCATGAACTGAAATATTTTAAAGAAATATTAGTTTATCATTTATTTAATATTTCACTGAAATATTTCATTAATAATTTACGAAGGCTTCCAGTAAGCTTCCACTGAAATATTCCATGAAAAATTTACGAAAGCTTCCGGTAAACTTCCGCTGAAATATTTCATGAACGACTTGCGGAAGACTCCTGATCGAGGACATATCCATCTCCCGGGAACTTTTCACTGGAATCTTCCTGGAAGCTTCCAATGTTTTTACTGCAGTGAATTAAATCTTCCACGTATTCTTCTAGGAAGCTTCCGGTAATATTCCACTAAAATATTCAACGAAAAACTTACCGAAGCTTCCTGGAAGCTTCCACTAAAATATTTCAGGAATGATGCCCGGAAGCTTCGAGAAAGCTTCCACTGAAATATTCCATGAAAGATTTACAGAGGCTTCCAGTAAGTTTTCACTGAAATGTTTCATGAATAATTTACGGAAGCTTCCAGTAAGCTTCCACTGAAATATTCCATGAAGGACTTACGGAGGCTTCCAGTGAGCTTCCACTGAAATATTCCATGAAAGACTTACGGAAGACTCCTGATCGAGGGCATATCCATCTTCCGGGAAGTTTCCACTGAAAACTTCCTGGAAACTTCCAACTTTTCTTCCACATCTTCCGGGAAGCTTCCAGGAAGCTTACATGCTGTGTGGATGACAATTTAAGTTACAAGGTAGACAATTAAAAGTGTCAATATTACCTCCACCACCTAATGCAAATGTGTATATGTGGTTTGAGACAGCAATAAATGATTTATATCGTCATGTGTATGAAAATGCGCGACCTTCAGATTATATCGACATAACTATAAACTCTGACCGATTTGATCACGGTTCTTTATGAATTTCTTTTAGACAGGTTCGTGATTTTTCACCGACAGATGTACTCGAGTTATTAGCTTGTGTAGCACAGAGTAATGACAATTTTGAAAACGATGATGTTTTAAACGTGAAAGTGAGCATTGTTTCTAAACCAGAAAACGCGGTCAAGTATCACTCACTAGCGACTCAGTTTTCAAGAAATCCATTCTAAATATTGAAAATACCAATAATCTTTGCCTTTCACGCTCGCTAGTCGCTGTTCATGTATATGCTTTACGTGGTCAGATGCGCAGTGGTATTCACCATGACAGGTGGAATAGAATAAGACACCACACAGCACAATATCAGAAAGTGCAAGTGTTGAAACTTGTCAAAGCTGCGAGAATTACGATACCCGAAACAGGTTGTGGTATCAAAGAAATAAAATTATTTCAAGAATATTATGCGCTTTTTATTATGTAAAAATTTTACGATTAGCATGTTTGGCCTTTCGCAAAACCTTCATAGAATGTGGTAGTACAGATCCATTCGTAGAGTGCGCCACCATCGCATCATCTTTTATGCGTGTATATAGAAAAATTTTTCTACAAAAAGACACTATAGGAATCATACCTCAGGGTGGTTATAGAAAAGCTAACAAGCAGCCTATGAAGGCGATGTGGTGGCTGTGTTGGACGGAAAATGTGCTGAATCATTAAATTCGGTATACCGTCCGAGCTCGAGAAAAGAGACTTCCCGAGGGCCCTCTAGTGGATGGATACTGCGAACTTAAAAACGGTACAAAAATTGTTTTACGATTCCTCGGGTGTTATTGGCATGGCTGCGTATGGTGTTACACAGTGAACCGTGACTCACGCTTCGTAAACGGAGAAAATATGGACGAACGTTTCGAGAGAACCGCGCGAATATCCGAAAAGATAAGAAGCCACGGTTATCATCTAATAGAAAAGTGGGGATGTGATTTTGATCATGAGTACTCACAGAACGAAAGTATGAAGACGTATATCGATAATAAGACGCGAAATTGGTATGAACCGTTGAATCCTCGAAAGGCATTTTTTGGTGGTCGTACGGGTAATACAGTCAAAATTAACGATGCAAAAGAGGGTGAGAAAATAAAATACGTGGACATGTGTTCATTATATCCATATACCTGTAAATACGGCCGATATCCCGTTGGTCATCCAACTCTTTACGTAGATGAAGATGAGTGTCGCTCTCTGGTGGGTCAAACAAATAATATGAGTCACGTTGAAGGTCTTATTAAATGCGAAGTATTGCTACCGCGAAATATATATCATGCATAATAAGCTTTGGTTTCCACTGTGTCGAACATGTGCTGAATCAATGTATATTACAGATCGTGACCATGAAAATCCTGATAATCGAGTTGTTATCGGTACGTGGGTTGCTGTAGAGTTGAAAAAAGCTGTTCAGATGGGCTATATCATCAGAAAAATATTTGAAATATAGACTTATAAAATTACTCAGTACAACAAAGCCACGGGTCAGAGTGGTCTATTTCTAATTAATATCGATGAATTTTTCGCTGAGATAACGTACGCGTCGGGTTACCCTTCGGAATGTGCCAACGGTGATGAAAACGTGATTGCTCGATATATTGAGAAATTTGTGCAACAAGAGGACATAAAATTAGACAAAAATCAAATAAAATACAACGCTGGTCTGAGATCTGTAGCAAAACTCTGTTTACATTCATTGTGGGGTAAGTTTGGTCAACGAGAAAATATGCCAAAGACTGAAGTGATAGATGATCCACAGAGATTGTTTGAATTACTTTGCAGTGTCGAGACCGAAATCGTCTCAATTTTACCGATCAATGAGACGACAATTTATGTAAGTTGGCACAACAAAGAATCGGCTGTTGAGCCATCACCATTATGTAACGTTGCCGTAGCCGCTTATACCACAGTCTTGGCACGTTTGAAACTCTACGAAGAATTGCAACCTCTGGGTGAACGTGTATTGTATTACGATACTGATTCTATTGTGTATGTAAGTTGCGTGGTTGAGTAATGCGAAAACAGGGCCGTTCTTGGGTGACTTGGCCGACGAATTAGCCTGTTATGATCTTGGCATAAGCGTCTCATCATTCGTCTCTGGTGGACCCAAATTTCACGGATATAAATATTTGACACCAGATGGCGTTAAAAGAAAATAAACTTTGATTTCATACGAAATTTTATTACTGGTGAAATACCGCCACTTTTTGCAAACTATGACGCTATTAGACGCACACAGTTTCACGATGTTGTAGCACGACCTGAATGTAAAATATGCGAACACGTGTACTCGAAGAGGCGATTCGTGAATAACGAGATTAGCTATCCATACCGTTATAAATCTAATTAAAAATAAATTATTGTAAATATACTATCACTAAAGCGAATATATGATATAGGATGAAGAGAATTAAAATACAAACTATTTTGAAATAAATTTTTATATTTTATAAAAATGTAAAACGAAGAAATAAATTTATTTTCTATTAATTAAGTAGTCATCAATTTTTTTAAAAAGCACAGGTTCCAGAATAATCCGTATCCTTTCGACCCTTATTCTGAATCTTTCTCTATCACGAGCCGCTTGCTCCCACTTTCCACGTCACGCTGTACGACTTGCATTGTCCCACCCGCGTATCACATGAATTTCCGGCTTACCCTCTTTGAAATGCACTTGTTTTGTTTGATTCATCGTTCACTGTACTTTTTGTAAACTCTCTTTTCTATAAAATTGTTAAGAATCAAAAATTTAAATCTGATTAATTCTTTTGTAAAAATTTATTACCATTTTCAATTTCTTGGCTATTGCTCACGATAGCAGCACTTGTTTAATACTAACCAGCACTGACCATTAACCAACACTTTCAATTTTATACTATACTAGGGGGCAAGCGCGCCAACCCCTATCTTGCTTTTATAACTTAAAAAAAATATTTAAGAATTGGCAATTTTTTTATTAACTTTTATATAAATTACTAAATAATATTAATTATTCAAAAGTTTTCTTGAGGTGAATCTTTAATGATCTTTTAATGAATCTAATCATCTGTGAAGTCCTTGCTTTATACCATGACAGAATTAATAATTAAATTTTGTGTATTATGAGGGCTACGTGTATATGTTTTATTATAATATTAAATAAAGAATAAAGTCAGTAATTGATTTATAAAAGTTTTACCAAATGTCAGTCTAGTAGTAAAAAGATTCTAAATTTAAAGCTGTAATGTAAGTCCAAACATTTCTGACGATGACAGCGATGACAGCAGCGATACACTTTCAATAGTATAGAGAGAATATAATATAAATAGATCTAAAATGCAGCTAAAATTCAGCTGAAATCAAACCAAAATTTACCTAAACTTGCTTAAAATCAATATAAATTTTAGCTAATTTTTAGTCAACTTTTAGGTAACTTTTAGCTAATTCTCAGCTAACTTTAAACTTAATTTTAGCTAGATTTTAGCTAAATTCGAGCTAACTAAGGACAAATCGAATTCTTCTATACAGCGGCAGCGGCGAAATCTTTTATAATATATAACCCCCTTTTCGCTTCGCTCGCCAACCCCCCTTTTGAATTTAATACATAGATTTTATAATGTATATAATCCCTTGTAATAATTTTACATTTATATACTTATATACATTTATACATTTTTTATATTTCAATAATTAATAATGTACACATAATATAAAATATAACATATGATATAAATATTTATTTATACAGCGCATATTAGACGCTGTTATGGTCACCATCTCCAACCGATCTTTCTTTTGCATTATGCACCGAGAATCACCTAACTTCTTAAGGCTCAATTCTTATTTCATTTATCTGGCATAAACAAATATTTTCTTTTTTGTAAATTTCTAAAATCTTTTATAATATAAAAAGAAAAATAAATCTTATGATAATTTAAATCAAATTGACCTGATTTATCGGATTTTGAGTGAAAAAATTAAAATTTTAAATAAAATTCACAATAAATTAATTAAACTTACAAGGAGAATACCCGACCTTCGGGTAACGGATTTGGCTGAAACTGCAGAATATGATTTTTTGATGAAAAAAAATGAAACCTTGTTTTTTCTTTTCTTTGAATAGGCCACATAGACGGAGATATAGACATTTTTTCGAAAATATAATTAAATGGAGCATTTACAAGATCTTGATTAACTAAAATACTAAGACTCTTACAAAAAAATATATAGGAAATAAAACAAAGTACAGATTGAATGCTTCAATTTAAACTTTGTTATACTAAAAAAGCCTCTGTGGTTTAAAAGTTGTGCCTAATTAAAAATTACAACATATTTGTTAAATTTTTAGCACGTAACATATCATCAATTTTTCACGCTATTTTATTAGAATATTCTAATCGCCTGTAACTTTTAAACCATAGAAGCCTTTTTGATGCAACTAAGCTTAAATTAAAGCATTGCATCTGTTCTTTATTTTATTATCCATACATTTTTTGTAAGTCATAGTTGTTTGGTTATTCAAGATCTTATAGATGCTCCTTTTTATTATATCTTCGAAAAAATGTCTTTATCTTCGTCCATGGGGCCTATTAAAAAAAAAGAAAAAACTCGGGTTTATTTTTTTTCGTCGAAAAATCATATCCCGCAGATTTAATCAAATCCGTTTCCCGAAGGTCAAGTACTCTCCTTGTTAGCTAAAAATTAAGTTTTTAGCTAAAATTCTCAATAAATTAGCTAAAATTAGCTAAAAAAAATTTTATAATAATTAAAATCAAATTGACCTGATTTATCAGATTTTAAGTAAAAAATTAAAATTTTAGCTAAAATTTTCAATAAATTAGCTAAACTTAGCTAAAATATAAAATTTTTAGCTAAAATTCTCAATAAATCAGCTAAAATTAGCTGAAAAATGAAATTTTCAGCTAAAATTCTCAATAAATCAGCTAAAATTAGCTAAAAAATGAAATTTTTAGCTGAAATTCTCAATAAATCAGCTAAAATTAGCTAAAAATGAAATATTTAGCTAAAATTCACAATAAATTAGCTGAAATTTACGATAAATTAGGTAAAATTTACCATAAATTAGCTAAATTTATCAGTAAAAAGAAGGATTTAAGGTAAGAAGTTGAGAGACTGACAGCGGCAGCGGCAGCGGCGAAAATCTTTTATAGTATAGAGAGAAATGGTGGTGGTGGGGGTGGGGGATAATTATTATAAGTGGGAGATTAATACTTATTGGCTCTTCAAGCTATATGGCTAAAGAGCGGAATAATGCTGGCGTCAGCCAGCTATACGGCTAATCAGCTAAACTATTGGCTAGCGCGTGCACGATACAGCTCGCACACGCGCGCGCGTTGCCGCCGCCCACCCACTTTTGCTTATCACTCTGATCGCATAAGTGATACAAAATTCGAGCGTATACTCTTGTACGATACCGAGTGGTAGCCAATTTACAAGGAGGTGGCCGAGGGAATCGAATTTCACGAGGGTTTACCAAATAGCTTACCAATGATCCACGAGCAAAACTCTTGATTCTCGACGATCTGATTAGAGAATCGTCCAACAGAGCTGTAGTCAATCTCTTCACCAAAGGCAGTCATCAAAATAACTTGAGCATCATCTTTATCTCGCAAAATCTCTTTCATCAAGGTCAGCGAGAAATTTCTTTAGCATTACCCAGGAACAACGACGTGGACGTAGAAGAATTCTGTTCCCTTCGGGGTGCTTTTTTGAAGTGAGTTCCCCTTGCCTCTCACTGTTGGGATGCGTCAAAAATATAATTATAAATAATTACTTTTTTTTATTTTTGCACTTCTTATTTTTAGTTCTAAGTGTAGCATTACGACGTTCGACTTTTATTTTCTTATCTTTCACTTCAGTCAGTGCATGTATAGCTGTTCTGCCAACAAATATATACGATTTCAATTCCCAAAGTTGTTTTAACCACATATGACTTTTTTGAATCCCATTATATTTAGGAACTGTACTCCATTCAATATTTTTTTCTTTTCTAAATTTTTCAATCTCATTTATTGGTAATAATATGATTTTGATTGCACTGGTGTACTTTTGAACCCAATTTATAAAATCGTCAGCATTTTGTATCGATTCTTCATGAACTCTTTTTAAGTTATGTGAAGTAGCATAATGCTTTAGAAGCCCACCTATTCCATCAACGGCTCCTTTCCCATCACCAGTCGCAGAAAATAACCATTTCTTTTGATAAGAAAAATGTTTGAATTCATGTAGCTGAAAACGATTTTTAAATTGGCTTGCAGTTCCATCTGATATAATAGTGACTTTAGTAACTAAATCATTTTTCATAAGATCGATAATTTTATTCATTGCTAATAGCGCATATGCAGTATCATGCTTTTTGTCGTCACTAACGATCGCAAAGCTTTGCGTTATCTCTCCTTGGTAACAGACTGCAGTGAAAATAGAAGTTTGGTTATTTACCCAATGATTTCCCTGAACCGCTTTATTATTTATTACAGACCAATTTCCTGCAAAATCAACGTGGATAATTAACTTAGTAGGATCAGCTTTACCTTCTTCTTTTTCTTTTTTTATAGCTTTACGTTGAATATTTTTTATGTATACGTGAGTACTTGCTTTTAGTGCGCAGATTGAAAATTTTTCTTTAAAAACTGATAAGCTTACTGTTTGTTTGATAAGATTACTATTATCCCACAAAGCAAACGTGATTTCATCTTCACAATTTTCTTTCAGTTTTAACAATTTTAATGTGATACCCTCACTATCGGGGCAATAATTGCATTCTTGCAAGAAACACGAATCAGATGGTTCAGAACACAACATTGCGTTAGTTATTTCTAAACGAATTAAACCTAATTCAGAATTATTATCGCCTCTAAAACGAATTAAACTTGTAAGAAACAGTTCAAAATTTTCGCAATGTACACAAAGACAAGTTTCCTTCACAGGGCTTGTTGAGACGAAACTCGGTCTTAGACTATAGAATTTCGATTTTCCTATTTTTAAGTTTGGATTTTCTTGTCTTAATTGACTATATGTTTCTTTTAAGCTTCGAGTAAGAAACCGTTTAACTTTTTTAGTTTTTGTATTATTAACTTTAACAGTAACAACATCAGATTTATTTGGACTTTGTCTACTACAATTAAAATCATCATTTAAAAAATATTCGTTTTTTGTATTTTCATCAATAGGATGACCAGTATATGAATCTGGTTCCGAATAAACTCCTTTATTTTTCACGAGATTTCTTGATTTATTTATCATATACTCGCTTATATTCGGGAATAGTGAGCAAATTTTTATTTTGCTTAATTTTGAAGGTAGTAGAGTTAGAAGTTTTATTTTCTCCGAAACAGAAGAACATTTTTCTAAAGCCGATTTAAAATTTTCTACAAATTCATTCCAATAGTTTTCAGTCAAACTTTTGTCCGATTCTATTGATTCAGCTGAAATGCCATACGCATCTTCTAATTTACTTCCGACAGCAGCAGAAAAAGCTGAAATTAAAGATTTTTTCTTTGTAGATACGGAATTTTCTGTTAAACTTTTAGGTATTGCAGTTTTTCTTTTTAGCGGCGAGACGCATTGAGGTAAAATTTCTGCTTTTATAAACTACCTTCTTATGCATTTGAAAAATATCGGGACATCGAATTCTTGTAGAAGAGTGAATTTCGGACATCGTAATTGCAGAGTTTTGTTTACTTTTTCACAAGTCCCAAGAGTACCTTTCAAAGCAGACGTAAGAATAACTAGCTTGTATATAACAATTCTAATATGCTGTTTTGGTTACGCGAGGTATTTGTCCGCGGATGAGCCTCCTATTGTCTGTACATCGAAACATACATAATATAGATATACACGAATAGAATTATTATTTTCCATTTTTTAATATTTATTTTTATATTACAAATTTATATATATATATATATATATATATATATATATATATATATATATATATCACTATTGATGATATATACATACATACAAAGGTAAACAAATAATTTAATAAAAAGCATGCGACAGCGTTGGAATGAACATTATTTAAGACTTTCGAACGTATATACAAAAATTTTTCACCAATAAAATTTGTGAATTTTTTTTCTCGCTTTAAACAAATAAGTACGGGATCAACCAAGTATCATTAGATAGGTATTTTGGTCCTCTATGAGCACGAAAAATTTCAGCAAAAAAAAAAATGGTTTTTTCGAGAAAAATGCATGTGCATAAAAAGTGCATTTTTTGGTAAAATGCACATATCTTAGTCATTTTTTAGTCTTTTTTTAAATTTCTTGCACTGAATTAAAGAGGGCTTAAAACATAATAAAACAAAACAAGGTTTACCAAAATTCATTGAAAATTGGTAAAACGATAGCCCTCTAAAGTTATTCTCAACATTTTCAGTTTTAACATTTAGTTTTTGTATGCAATTTTCAAAAGTGCATATCTGATGCAATTTTGATATTTCAGCAAAATAAAAAAATACGTATACCCTTATTTTTAGGGTAGAATAACATACTCCATTAGCGCAGTAATTAGTGACTTGAGTGTATACTGACTGTTCGATTTGAAATGGAATCAGCCATGAATATTTCTACATATCCAAAAAGTTGCTTTTTAAGATTGTAAATTTTTTTTTTATAATAATAGTACATTGTTAACCGAGGTAGTAAAATAGATGATTCTTGCCCGAGCGATGTGAGGACGACAATAAAGACAAAAGCAAAAATACCTTTACTTATGTGGATAACATATTACTTTTTCATACACGAAGGGCGTCCAATTAAACCACATTGAATATAAATTCATTAATAATACATAAAGTAACATCATTAATAGATCATAAAATCAAAATGAAAATGTGAAAGTAAGACCCTGCCCATCAGTCCATCAACAAGTTCATCTATCCGCCCATCAATCCATCAACAAAATCATCTATCCACCCATCAATCCATTAACAAAATCATCTATCCGCCCATCAACTCATCGACCAATTCATCTATCCACCCATCAGTCTATCAACCCATCGATTCATCAACCTATCGACATATTTATTTATCGACCCATCTGCATAATTATTTATCCGCCCATCGACCCATCGTCATATTTATCGATCCGCCCATCGAACCATTGAGTTGTCATTTCATCGCCCCATGAATCCACCCATGAATTCATTGAATCACGTACCCATTACTCAATTTATACATCGACTCATCTACCATTCAGTACAGCTCTAGGACACGAAAAGTAAATTTCTTATTGAAAATAGGGTAAAAATCAATCACGCTTATGAGAAAATTACTTTTTTGCCCTAGGGTAAAAAAGAGCTATTTTAGCCCCTAAGAATAGACATAAGAAATTGAATTTTACGCCCTAAGTATGAAAAAATAAATTTATATACTTTATGAAACTTTTAAATTTATAACTTCGCTCTATTCGGCGATATTGTTTCATTTCAACCAATAAATATAGTCTTTCCATGATGACAGAGTTTATCCATAATTTTTGTAAAAGAGGAGATTTTTATTACTATGAACTAGTATTATTAGTAATATATCAATCTATTATTATTGTTATTGAAAATTAATAGTAGATCAAGTAAAAAAGAAGTAATTGTAATAACAAAAATTGTCACACCTTCTTTATATATAAATATATATATATATGACGTAAGTGGCGCCAGACGTGCTTTGAGACGCTCTGTACTTTTTTGACTTTTTTCTGCCGCAAGCTGCCTTCGGGCGTTTTTGTTTCAGGGTACTTGCAGGCGCCTTAATGCAAGCAGTGTCTGTTTCAAGTTTGTGAGCAGTGATGCTGTTCTTGCTTTGCTGATGTGAGTTTTTCTGGACCGGTGGGCTTTTTTGAGGTTAGTGACAAATTGAATGTTTTTGAAGGGAAGGCAGTATTTTGGTGGTTTTCAGAACACGCCAAGCGACGAAATTTTTCAAATTTGCCGCAAGAGGTCGCTATCATGGATCGATGTGCCATATGTAAGCAGCCGTCATCTGACATATGTGGAACAAAGAGATTGTATAATTGCTTGACTTGTCGTCAGCGCTGTCATGCTAAATGTATGACACGCATACAATTAGTAGGCACAGGTTACCACTATACCTGCAACAAATGTGTGAAGACAAAGACAAAGAATGAGAGAGGCACCCCCTCCAGTTCACATGCTCGTGATGCTAGCATCAATAATAGCCAACTACTTGATGTCGGTAAGGCAGAGAAGAAGTCGCCCCTCAGCACATCGACTCCATCGAGAACTGACACGCAAGTACCACCGGTTATCGTCATACAGGGGCAATCAACAACCAAGGAACATCAGAAGGCTAGTGGCGCGGCGAAAAATAAGAAGATTAGCTTAAGTAACACTTTAAATAATAACAATTTAATTCAACCGGCGCATAATAAAGGTGGCGCTGCACATGTTGCCCCCGCTGCCAATATTAAAAATGATAAAACAACGAATTTAACAAATAACAATGTAAAATTGAATAGTAATGCTGACATCTCCATTTCTCAAGCTGCTTTGTCTGAAATTAAAGGAAATTTGTCTCGTAAGCTTGACTCAGTCTTAGGCGCTTTCGATCGGATCCGGAGTGTTGAGAGCAGCATAATGGGTATTGATGATGGCTTGCGAGGCATCTTAGATAAACTTAAAAATCAGGACAAAGTAATAAAGAATTTTGAAGTAATGCAGGCAAGGCTGCTTGATGAAAATATTAAATTAAGGGAGATAGTCAGTAGTTTGGAAAATAAATTGTCCACTCTAATTGAGAAGTATGATAAGACTGATTTAAATTTAAATTCTAAAATTAATAGCCTTCAATCTGCTATACAAGCTGAATTTAATGGAGTGGACAAGAATTTTTCAGGACTTGGGGTGAGGTTGGCATGCGTGGTGCAGACCGTCTCTGATCTCAGTGTGCAGGAGCGTGTAGAAGAGCGTGAAAATGTCTCACACACTGACACGAATTCAAAGGAAACAGCAGACGTCAACACACAAATTATCAACACAGAAATAGCAAAAGATAATCCTCACAATACACAAAATTGTGGTATCGAGGGTGGCTCATTGGTGGTCTCTAGTGAACTGGACTGCTTAGCGGCTAATGTTCGACAGGAGGATTATGTTTGTGCTGTCCTCGGTACCATATTTCCAGATTTGATGCAGTCACACTTTTTGTTGGTTGTATGTTTAACATCGTCTGAATCTAGGAGCGGCGTGATCAGGGACGGTCCGGGGGGTGCTCACTTGCTGCTGGTCAGACTCTCCGAGGCCAGTTTGGTTAAAAAAATATTAAATGAAAAAAGAAAAATCACTAGTTTCTCAACGGCAGACATTGATCTTTCTCGTTTTGCCAGTCTGTCTGTCATAAAAAACCATTATAAGGTTTTTATTAATGAATACCTTCAAAAAGATACATATAAAAATTTCAAAAATCTCAAGAATTATGCTAAGGTTAAAGGTATTAAATTTATTTGGTATAAAAGTCGCAGATTTCTGGCAAGACGGGCGAGAGGGGAGAGAGCATACACATTTGCTACTAAAAATGATATAGATTAAATTTTAAGTAATTCAAATAATGTTATTGTAGACAAAAATTTTATTGCTGACAAATCGTGTGTGATTAGTGGATGTTTAAATAAGGTTGACAATGTTGTTAAGATAGCTCCCAATGATGAATGTCCTGTTATTAAAAGTAAGTTAAATAATAATGAACTCTCTCCCCAATGACTAAGCCAGATCTCCTCGGTGAGTCGAAAAGGGAAAAGGGGTGCACTGCGAGCGGGCTTTTTGAATGTGACTTCTTTGAGGGCTCACATTGGACAGGTGCGTGAGCTCCTATGTGACGACCATTCTTATAATCTGTTTGGAGTGGCTGAGACCTGGCTGGGTCCGACTGTCTCGGATGACGTCGTTCAGGTTAAAGGGTATAAAATTTTTAGACAGGATAGAAACCTTCATGGAGGAGGGGTTGCTCTTTACGTCAAAGATAGTTTAAAATGTGAGATATTAGTTTTTTCGAATACCACAACTATAACTGCCAGTGGCAAGCCTGAAGTGCCTGAATACATTTTTTGTTCTGTTAAAGCAGGCAACTCTGAATCTGTGTTGGTTTCCGTCATTTACTGTCCTCCTGTCATTTCCTTTATAAAAGATTCGGATCTAATTGATAAATTAGTAAGTTTGACTCCCGATTTTTCTTTTAAGATTATAATGGGAGATCTGAATGCCAATCTCCTGCGAGAAAGCAGTGATGCGAAGTTTTTTAGTTAACTGTCCGCTGAGCTTTCGCTTCAGTTGGTCCAGCACGGTGCCACGCATATAACTCCATCGTCGCGCACATGGATTGACCTGATTTTTGTAGATGACAATGACACCATACTGGACGCACGTAACGTACCTGCGAACTTTCATAGTCGGCACAATTTAATTGAAGTTTCTATAGCCTACAATGCTAGCAGTTTAGTGCAAGATCCACTTAAGTATCGAAATTATAAAAATATTAGTGGAAAATTATTATTGGAGAAATTGGCCGGCTATGATTGGTCCAAATTGACAACTGATATAGTGGATCCTGAGTCTGCACTTGACTGCATTTGTGACAATCTTACTGCTGCTATTAAAGACTTAGCACCAGTGAAAATATTTAAATGTACGAAAAAGAAGCCACCATGGATGGATGGAGAGTTGTCACAGATGCAGCGCAGGAGGGATGCCACATATAGGCGATACAAACGGACAAACGACAATAAATATTTTGCAGAATTTTTAATTTTACGTAAGTCGTTGGACGAGCAGATTGAGCGTGCAAGAAGTGAATATTATCATAACAGAGTGTTCGAGGCTCTTGCAGGTGGTAATGTCTGGAAGGAGTTGAGAGAGCTGGGACTCTTATCCGGACCTCAAGGGGATCTGAATGGATTTGCTCAAAATAAGCTTAATGCGCACTTTGCTGGGGTGTCGGTTTCGCCACATGATAATAGTGAGGAACGTAAGAAGTTTCTTTCTGAATGCAGCGAAAATGGTTTCGCTTTTAAATCAATTAATATTAACGATGTTATTCTTGCAATTTCTCACTTCCCATCACAGGCTCGTGGGGAGGACGGCATTCCGCAAAGTGTGATACTTAAAGCATTACCATTTATTGGTGAACATCTTGTGACTCTGTTCAATTCTTCTTTTGCCCAGGGGGTTTTTCCTGGCCTTTGGAAACAGGCACGTATTGTGCCATCAAAGAAGTGCTCTGCACCCAAATCGCCTAAAGACTTCAGGCCTATTGCTATTTTATGTTTTCTTTCAAAGGTACTTGAGAAGATCGCCCATGACCAGTTGCAAGAGTACATTACTGCTAATAAAATACTTGAGCCAATGCAGACTGCCTTCAAAAAGCACAACTCGACACAAACAGCTATTCTTAAATTAACTGATGACATAAGATCGGGTCTAGACAAAAAACTCGTCACGTTACTTTTACTTTTTGACTTCAGTAAGGCATTCGACACGATCTCTCCCTTCAAGTTACTTACTAGGCTTAGATCGATGGGGCTTTCCAGGGCTGCTCTCTTGTGGATTAACTCCTATATATCACGAAGGAAACAAATGGTTTTCACGCATTTAAACGAGGAATCGAGTTGGCTGACAACCAACCTTGGAGTTCCGCAGGGTTCAGTACTGGGGCCTCTGTTTTTTTGTCTTTACATTAATGACGTACGTGACGCTCTTGACTCTAGTTGCGTCGAGCACCTACTCTATGCAGACGATCTGCAAATTTACACGCAGGTGCCTCGCGAGAATGTGGAAGAGGGTATTCTCACTCTACAGAGGGTGGCCAAAGCAGTATCGGAGTGGGCTGCTGGTGTCTCTCTCACTTTGAATTCTAATAAAACCAAGGCAATCGTCTTTGGCAATAGTCGTTTTGTCAATTCTTTTTATGCTGATAGGTCACGTACGATTGATCTTGAGGGAGGCATTAGTATACCTTTCTCTGACTCCGTGACGAGTCTTGGTGTTGTGCTTGACCCTAAACTTTCATGGGTACGGCACGTTGATATGATTACAAAAAAGTTTAATAAAGTTTTGTATGCCCTGCGGTTTTTCCGTCGGTACACCACGGAGACTCTGCGTAAACAGCTAGCAACCGCCCTGCTGTTTCCACATTTTGACTATTGTTCGGTAGTTCTGCTCGATGCTTCTCAGGAGTTGAGAAGACGAATACAGAGATTAAAAAATTCATGTGTGAGATATGTAATGGGTTTGAGAATGAGTGATCATGTCTCTCCTTATAGAACCGTGTTGGGTTGGCTGCGCACTGATTCGAGGAGACAGTATTTTTTGGCTGTGCTTATGTACAAAATCGTGCGCATGAATACTCCGGAGCATCTAGTGAGTCTCTTCACTAGACGTGTACCTAGGGCGGCTACTGGGGGAGAGACTAAGGATTTTGCGGTGCCCTTTATGTGCACTGAGACTGGAAGGAATTCCTTCCAAGTTCAAGGTTCGCATTTTTGGAATTCCCTGCCTGCTGAGATTAAACATCTTCCATCTCTCAGCAGATTCAAAGCAGCGGTGATAGGGTACTTGCTCGACCTAGATTAATATTTTTTCACTATATATTTATGTTAATTTATTTAATTAATTTTTGTAACGTCCTGTATATAGGTTTAAGGTGTAAGTGTATTTATTGTATGAGTGTTGGCTGAATGGTTGGTGAGTGAGAATTTTCATTTGATTTTATTTTTGACTGCGTTTCATGCTATTGCGTACGCTTGTTATTTTATTTTATTATGTATTAAATTTAATTTTTTTACAAATTTTAATACTGTGACTGATAGATATTGTAAGACTGATTATTATTTATATGATTATTTTTATTTATATTGCGTGTATTTTATGATTACTTTGTGATATCACTTTTATTTATTTTTGTTTGTGACTTACTTATTCAGTATTATTAGGTTTAGTGACTGACTGTGATATTAATTGTGCAATATTTACATTTATAATTTTTTATAGCATTTTGTGCAATATTTGTTTTTGTATTTACAAATTGTATTACACGTTTTTGTACTCTTATACAAAATAAAATAATATCTATCTATCTATATATATATATATATATATATATATATATATATATATATATATATATATATATATATATATATATTTTTTTTTTAAAAGCGGGTCCAATAAAAAAAGAGCCACCCTTGAGAAAAAAAAGTACTAATTAAAAAATTTTGTATCTCAACAAATAAGGGTCGTACAGAACTCTACTACCACTCATTTTAAACGTATTTATAAGGACTTTTCAATGGTGTATTGGCAATTTAATTTTAAGTACTTGTGGGAAATATTACGACTTAAAAATAGAAAGAAAAAAAATTTTATTCGCCTGTGTTTAAATTTGAATTATTTTTCGGAAAATGATGGTAGAAAAATTTTACACGGCTAGTCTTAGAGGTATTTTGCTTAACTTAAAATTTATATATTTTTTTTTTTTTCTAGGTTCAAAATTGACCGAGATTCAGCGATTTTTGTTGAAAAAAGGAAGTGTATTTTTGTATGTAGAATAACCTTGTATTTTATCAAAATTTCTTGTGGATTTTAATTTTTTTTTATATTGTTGCAGTACTCTTATACATATATATAAAAGTATGGTGTACATGTATATGAGAATACCGCAACAATATCAAAAAAATTAAAACGCACAAAAAATTTTTAGAAAATTAAAAGTTATTCTACATACAAAAATACACTTTTTTTCATCTGGCATTTTTCTATATCTCCTCTCATTAAGCAGATATCGGAAAAATAAAAAAGACCCTTTTTTTTAACCAAAAATGGTCAATTTCGAACCTAAAAAAAAAATAAAATATAAAGTTCAAGTTAAGCAAAATACCTTTAAAAGTAGCCGTGTAAAATTTTTCTACCACCATTTTTCGAAAAATGATTCAAATTTAAACACAAGCAAATAAAAAATTTTTGTTTTTCTATTTTTAAGTCGTAATATTTCCCAGACAAGTACTCAAAATTAAATTACCAATACACCATTAAAAAGTCCTAACAAATACATTTAAAATGAGTGGTCATAGAGTTCTGTACGACCCTTATTTGTACAAAAATTTTTAATTAGTACTTTTTTTCTCAAGGGTGGCTCTTTTTTATTGAACCCCACTGTATGTAGATGTGAAAATAATTTTTCTTCTCTTTCCTTGTGTAACGCCATCAATCAACATTGACGATCTTTATGGAATAGCGAATTTTTTCCCGTCTCCAAATTTTTATTTTATTTTAACAACAGTTAATGACCAATTTTGCATTCAAAGTCTTAATAGTTACAAATGTCACAAGCGACTTACTCTCTAATTCATTCCAGTTCAATAAACTTGTATAAAAACTTTTCCTATGTACTTGGATGCCATTAATTAAGAAGCAACAAATCCCTTACAGCTTCTGTGATATTAGAAATATCTTTTTATTGTTTTTAAAGGTCTGATGGCTAACAATCTCAAGAGCGAAAAATTCCCAGATGCATGAAAATCACAAAATTTGTATAAAAATCATTTTATAGTGTTGGCAACCATAAATTTTTAGAGCGACAAAATCCTTGAAGCTCCTGTAGTATCAGAATCATCATTATATTGCGTTGAAAGTGTTAATTTTTTCAAATTTCAAGAGCGACAAATTCCTAGATGCATTTCAATCACAAAAATTTCCATAAAAATTATTTTAGCGTGCTAGAAACCATAGATTTTTGGAGCGACAAAATCCTTGTAGCTTCTGTTAAATTAAAATCATATTTTTATTAAATTGAAAATTTAAATTTATTTAAATATCATGAGCAACAAATTCCCAAACGCATGTAAATTGAAGAACTGATATAAAAAAATATTTAGAGTTAGCTGATTAAAGAATTACTAGAGCGACAAAATCCTTGAAGCTTCAGTAACGTAACAAACATCTTTTAATTGCATTCAAAGTCTTAATAGTTACAAGTGTCACAAGCGACTTACTTTTTAATTCATTCCAATTCAATGAACTTGTATAAAAGCTTTTTCTATGTCTTGGATGCTATTAATTAAGAAGCAACAAATCCTTTACAGCTTCTGTGAAATTAGAAATATCTTTTTATTGTTTATAAAGGTCTGATGGCTAACAATCTCAAGAGCGACAAATTCCCAGATGCATGAAAATCACAAAATTTTTATAAAAATCATTTTATAGTGCCAGCAACCATAAATTTTTAGAACGACAAAATCCTTGAAGCTCCTGTAGTATCAGAATCATATTTATATTGCGTTTAGAGTGTTAATTTTTTCAAATTTTAAGAGCGACAAATTCCCAGATGCATAAAAATCACAAAATTTGTATAAAAATCATTTTATAGTGCCAGCAACCATAAATTTTTAGAACGACAAAATCCTTGAAGCTCCTGTAGTATCAGAATCATCTTTATATTGCGTTTAAAGTGTTAATTTTTTCAAATTTTAAGAGCAACAAATTCCTAGATGCATGAAAATCACAAAATTTGTATAAAAATCATTTTATAGTGCTAGCAACCATAAATTTTCAGAGCGACAAAATCCTTGAAGCTCCTGTAGTATCAGAATCATCTTTATATTGCGTTTAAAGTGTTAATTTTTTCAAATTTTAAGAGCAACAAATTCCTAGATGCATGAAAATCACAAAATTTGTATAAAAATCATTTTATAGTGCTAGCAACCATAAATTTTCAGAGCGACAAAATCCTTGAAGCTCCTATAGTATCAGAATCATCCTTATATTGCGTTCAAAGTGTCAATTTTTTCAAATTTCAAGAGCGACAAATTCCCAGATGCATAAAAATCACAAAATTTGTATAAAAATCATTTTATAGTGCTAGCAACCATACATTTTCAGAGCGACAAAATCCTTGAAGCTCCTGTAGTACCAGAATCATTTTTATATTGCCTTTTAAGTGTTAATTTTTTCAAATTTTAAGAGCGACAAATTCCTAGATGCATTTTAATAACAAAAATTTTCATAAAAAATATTTTAGCGTGCTAGAAACCATAGAATTTTAGAGCGACAAAATCCTTGTAGCTTCTGTAGTATCAGCATAATTTTTATATTGCCTTTTAAGTGTTAATTTTTTCAAATTTTAAGAGCGACAAATTCCTAGATGCTTTCCAATAACAATAATTTCCATAAAAATTATTTTAGCGTGCTAGGAACCATAGATTTTTAGAGCGACAAAATTCTTGTAGCTTCTGTTAAATTAAAATGATATTTTTATTGAATTAAAAGTTTAAATATATTTAAATATCATGAGCGACAAATTCCTAAACGCATGTACATTGAAGAACTGATATAACAAAATATTTAGAGTTAGCTAATGAAAGAATCACTAGAGCGACAAAATACTTAAAGCTTCAGTAAGGTGACAAACATATTTTAATTGCATTCAAAGTCTTAATAGTTACAAGTGTCACAAGCGACTTACTCTTTAATTCATTCCAATTCAATGAACTTGTATAAAAGCTTTTTCTATGTACTTGGATGCTATTAATTAAGAAGCAACAAATTCTTTGCAGCTTCTGTGATATTAGAAATATCTTTTTATGGTTTTTGAAGTTCTGATTGTTAACAATCCCAAGAGCGACAAATTCCCAGATGCATGAAAATCACAAAATTTGTATAAAAATCATTTTATAGTGCTAGCAACCATAAATTTTCTGAGCGACAAAATCCTTGAAGCTCCTGTAGTATCAGAATCATCTTTATATTGCGTTTAAAGTGTTAATTTTTTTAAATTTCAAGAGCGACAAATTCCTAGATGCATTTCAATCACAAAAATTTCCATAAAAATTATTTTAGCGTGCTAGGAACCATAGATTTTTAGAGCGAAAAAATCCTTGTAGCTTTTGTTGAATTAAAATCATATTTTTATTGAATTATAAGTTTAAATTTATTTAAATATCATGAGCGACAAATTCCCAAACGCATGTAAATTCAATTAAAATCCATTTCACATAAAGAATTTTCTTTCTGCTCTGATGTTAAGATATTGAAGGTGACAAATTTTCTATAGCTACTTTAGTATTAGAAACATCGCATGACTTATTAGATACATTAAGAAAAAAAGTTTTTATTTTCACTCGGTCCCAATGGCCATATCCGGGTCTGGGTCAGGTTTTGGGACTTACGAACTATTCTATCTTAGAGCGACAAAAAAGCGACAAATTATGCAACCAGAATGGAGTTGCTAACCCTAGCCGTTCCTGAGTTACTGTAGTGGATGCCGTAGCTTAATATTAAGCTACGGTAGCCATTGTTTCTCGGAAACGGCTGGAGCGACAAAATCCAGTGTTGGATTAAATGTCAGCGACAAATCAGCAACAAATTATCAAACATCGCATGACTTTTCAGATACACAAAGAAAAAAAGTTTCCATTTTCACTCGGGCCTAATGGCCATATCCGGGTCTGGGTCAGGTTTTGGGACTTACGAACTATTCTATCTTAGAGCGACAAAAAAGCGACAAATTATGCAACCAGAATGGAGTTGCTAACCCTAGCCGTTCCTGAGTTACTGTAGTGGATGCCGTAGCTTAATATTAAGCTACGGTAGCCATTGTTTCTCGGAAGCGGCTGGAGCGACAAAATCCGGGATAGAGCAACAAATTAGCGACAAATTAGCGACAAAATATGGTACTATTCTGAATGTGGCCCTTTGAAGTGGATTCCGTAGGTTAATATACATATTATTTTGTTTTCTTTTTCTATAATTATAAATAGACGTATTATTGATACACCACAATTAATAAAGTTGGAAATATAAAAAATATTTTACCATAGGGAAAATGAGAATAATAAATTTTTTTTTGTTTATATTTGAACTTTAAGATCGGATTATTTACTAAAAAACAACACTTTTTTCTCTCTGAAGTTCTTTTTTTTAAGCATCCTTTTCGAGATATCAACTGTTGAAAAAACAATGATTTTTTAACGTGAATGAGTATAACTCTTTTAAAAATAGACTTACAGTAGTTTTTAACCTTTCATCTTGAAGTAGAGTATTGTAGTTTTCATCTCTATTTTTAATTTTTAATCTCCGAAGATTTTCGACAAAATAGGACAAATTTAAAAATGGATGAAAAAAAATGACAAAAAATAGTTTCAGTTTTTATGAAAAATTTTTTATCGATAAACACAGTTGGAATTTTTAAGATTCGATTATTTGTTGCAGAGATAGAAAACTTAATTTTTTCCAATTTTTTCTCAGGTGGCCAAATTTTCGTGAGCGGCAGTGTATGTAGCTGTCGTAGCACAGTTTGAAAGATATCACATCATTAATTTTTTATATTGATGTATCTGTGGTCGATATCTTACGGTACTTGGATGTTTCTGGACACCTTGATGTCATCTGTAGTATCATTGCTTATTGTTTATCAAATTCATATTTGTTCTTCTGGATGCTTATCAATCTTCCTGGAAATCTGAAAGTCAGCCAGGGGAATAAATTTTGAAATTTTTCATATCGTCTATTAATTATAAAGAAATTTTCATGGAATCTAAGATTCTGGTTATTTCTGCTAATCTTAAGAGGCGGTCGGGACTATTTGCCGCATGGGAGCGCTGCAGTCAGGTGAGAGAAAAATGTAAAATAATTTTTACTCAACAATTTACAATTTACTGAAACAATAATATACCTCTAATGTTGTCAATAACTCTAACCATATATATGTAGAATAATTATTGATGCTAATCTTGTTTGAAAAGTTTATAATATTGTTGTAAAGCATCATTCTTTAGTATTACTTTCTCTGTCGCACTAAAGAAAAATACACATCTTTACATCGGCTCTATTATGCGCAGCATTTTTCGCTTTACAAAAATATTTTAGACTTTTTAAATAAGACTAGCATTGATAATTATTCTACATATATATGAGAAGAGTCATTGACAACATTAGAAATATATTATTGTCCCCTGTCAAAAAAGTCCAGGTGGATTTCTACGTGGATATTCCAAGTGGATTTTCAGTCTGATTTACTCGGATTTTCAGTCTGATTTACTTGGATTTTCAGTCTGAAAATCCACACTGATTTTCAGTCTGAAAATCCACCCAGATTTTCAGTCTGAAAATCAACCCAGATTTTCACAGTGAAAATCTACCCTGATTATGGTTATTTTTAAGCAATCAAAAGAATATTTTTATAAAATTAAATTTATTTGCGTTTTTCATTGCAACCACAAAAATATCTCTGTTCATTGAATAGAATAGAACGTGAGAAAGCAGTCCGAATGATTGTCGTTTTAGACAAAATTAAACTGTTAGTTTATAAGCTCTAAAGTCTTTTATTCTTTTCGTGCGCGTTCGCTTGCCATAAGAAAGTCAATACATAAAAAGAGTGGTAGCCCCCTAGTGGTTAGTTATTGAATATGAATATACACATGTATATAATAGTACTGGTAATTAACCATTAGGGGGATGCTCCACTTTCTACCTATTGACTTTCTTATGGCAAGCAAACGCGCACGAAAAGAATAAAAGACTTTAGAGCTTATAAACAGTTTAATTTTGTCGAAAACGACGATCATTTGGCCTGCTTTCTCACGTTCAATTCTTTTCAATGAACAGAGATATTTTTGTGGTTGCAATGAAAAACGCAAATAAATTTAATCATATAAAAATATTTTTTTGATTGCTTAAAAATAACCATAATCAGGGTGGATTTTCACTGTGAAAATCTGGGTGGATTTTCAGACTGAAAATCAGAGTGGATTTTCACTGTGAAAATCCAAGTAAATCAGACTGAAAATCTGAGTAAATCAGACTGGAAATCCACTTGGAATATCCACCTGGAAATCCACCTGGACTTTTTTGACAGGGTCTTAATAAATTGTAAATCTGTGTATAAAAAAATATTTTATATTCTTCTCTCACCTGCAGCACCACCAAGCGGCAAATGGTTCCGACCGCCTCTTACCGTCAATCTCGAAAAAAAATTTTGAAATTTTTTACAACCATAGTAAGTTTATATGTTTTTTCATAGGGGTATTTTACAATGCTTGGCTATACCTCACATTGTCTATAATCCGTAGGAACAGCTTTCAAAAATTTTTACAATGACGTTTTTATCATTTTCAGACATTAAAAAATTTTAATGTAAAATTAATGAATTGCATCATTACCAGTATATCGGAGTTCCCCTACCCCCCGCCTCATAATAATATTTTTATTTAAGTCTTATTAATAAACGGTGCGTCAAATCATGTTCTTTTGCTACAGTCAGAAAATTCGTAATATCAGTCCCAAGTGCGAACAAGGAATACACCAAAACACTATACATAAAAAGTTATAAACAAACTTTCTATCTATAGTATTTTGAGGTTAGGCTTATCGAGATACCCTGGTAGAAATTAGTCCAGACTACTAGACAGTTTTAGCTAGAATAATCAAGTTCTAGACAGAACTGTACAGATGAACTAGACAGATCTGTACTGGCGTGTAACGCCTTTCCCTTCTAGATGTCCGTATAGTTTTTCCTTATAGAACTGTACAGTCCCCAGTGAAAATGGTAAATGTATCCAAATCATACGAAAGTGTATCAAAGTGTATCAAAGTGTATCTAAGAGCGATATTTCGGACCAAATGTTAATACACTTTGGTACACTTTGATACACTTTCATACATTTTTATACACTTCCAAAAAAAAGTTTCTTGGTATCAATTTTTTATATTCGTTAATGATATACACTTTGATACACTTTAATACACTTTTGCACATTTTCATATATTTTTTGGACACTTTCATACACTTTGATACACTTTCATACATTTTTCTAATAAAGGAAAAATGTTGATTTTCTTGGATACACTTTTGCATACATTGATACACTTTTGCACACTTTGATACACTTTGATACACTTTTCGAAAATGTTGACTAAAATTAATTTCTACATTTGCTATGTGTTACACACTTTGATACACTTTTGCACACTTTGATACACTTTGATATACTTTTGCACACTTTAATACACTTTCATACATTTTTCCAATAAAGGAAAAATGTCGTTTTTATTGGATACACTTTTGCATACTTTGATACACTTTTGCACACTTTGATACATTTTAAAAATTTTAACTAAAATAAATTTCCATTAAATGAAGCCTCTTCCTTAAATAATCAACAAGATCCCTGTAACATATTGACTGTGCAAAATGGAAACAGCAATAATACTAATAATAATGAAGATGCGACTGCAAAGACTACAAAAAATAACTTAGTCTCAATAGACAATACAAATGAAAATTTATAAAAAAAAACTATCTTAGAAACAACAATGTTTAAATATTTATATTTAATAATGTTATTAAATTAAAAATGTGTTTATTAGTATAAATTATTTATCTTATCTCATTACTTGATATGTATTACAAAAGAATAATTATTTTTTTGAAGTTGTCTCTATTAAACTTTTATTATTTATAAATTTCTAATAATATTAATGTTTAAATATTTAATGCTAATATAGAATGTAAGTTTTTCATTACAAATTATATTTCAAATATATATTGCTAATTCTTATGTTTTAAATTACTTTTTATATTTTACTTTTATAATTTATAAAAATATTTTTCAATTTTTTCAATATTGTCGTTTTATTAACCTTACATTTATCCCAAGGGGCATTAATACATTAAAATTTATGAAAATATCTAAAATGAAAACGGCTTATTTTAATACACCGTTTCATGCCTAAAAAGTGTATTAAACACTATTAAAATGTATAAAAAATGTACGCATGTGTATCAAAGTGTGCATGGTAAAACCATTTTTTAATTTCTTACTTAGAAATGTATCGAAGTGTATCGTGTTTTATTAAAATGTATTATATTACATAAAGAGAGCGCGGTGGCGTAACGGATAGAGCTCTTGCCTTCAACGCGGAGGGCATGGGTTCGAATCCTAGCCAGGTACCTCTAAACTTTTTTTTCGAAAGAAAATTAGTGTACGTGCCATTTTATATCGCGACTCTCAAAAATCCGATCTCATTGGGTATCGGTTGATTGTTGGTCACCAAAAGTGGCTGACCATCCATCGGTAGTCAAAGTTTTCGGTATGGTGGGTCTGACAGTCTAGCCTGATGTAATGTGATAAACAGATACCGGGCGGGGACTCCCTCGACCTCACCATAGAAAAAAGATTAATCATATAGAGGACAATATCCTTTATATATTAATCTTTAAAAAAAAAAAAAAAAAAGAAAAAAAAATGTATCAAAGTGTACAAACGTGTGCAAAATAAAACAGGAAGAGGATAATACTCAGAAGTGTATCAAGATGTACCATAGTATATTAAAGTGTGTCAAAGTGTGTAAAAGTGTATCAACGTGTACAAACGTGTGCAAAATAAAACAGGAAAAGGTTAATACTCAGAAGTGTATCAAGATGTACCATAGTATATTAAAGTGTATCAAAGTGTGTAAAAGTGTATCAAAGTGTACAAACGTGTGCAAAATAAAACAGGAAAAACAATTTAGGCTAATACTCAGAAGTGTATCAACATGTACCATAGTATATTAAAGTGTGTAAAAGTGTATCAAAGTGTGTAAAAGTGTATCAAAATGTGTCAAAGTGTATCAAAATGTGTCAAAGTGTATAACATCAAAAAAATTGAGGAAATTTAATTTCAGCTCACTTTTTAAGAAATGTACCAAAGTGTACCAAAGTGTATCTAAGTGTATCAGAGTGTATCAAAATGGATCGAGAATAAGGTCTGAAAAATCGCTCTTAGATACATTTTCATACACTTTGATACATTTTTGTATGCTTCAATACACTTTCATACACTTTTATACATTTTGATACACCGAAAAATTTCCATTCGGGGTTCTATCGAGGCGTTAACGTATATTAAGGGTTAGGCGCAACATAATTTTATATAGACGCTTTAGTTCGTCATTGTATTTCATGGCGTCACTTGCACGAATATGTACTATGCTGAAATGTATAGTCGCGTGTATGTAAACATTCTGTCCTTGTCTCTCGCATGATAAGAAAGAGAGATAGAGATAGAGACGCTACTATAAATCCCAGCCTATGCGTGTTACTAGCACTTTTACTTTCAATATGACTTTCTAGTGATAGTTTCGTTGTTCAGATGATAAATTTTTTTAATTTTTATTCATCGATGTTTTTGCACACGATATGAAGAAGAAAAGGTACAATGAAAGAACATTATTAGGTTAGGTTTGGCTTTACTTCGTCACTGCTGCATGATTTGTAGGTTGGTAGCGCGCGCATTCAAGGGTTATATTAGTCTACATCCATCTAGTTTTTCTTATCTAGAATAATCTAGTTTTACTATAAAGGCCTAGAGAGCTTATACGGGCGTATGTATTTATATGTATTTATCTGAAGTAAAATTCAACGTAGATGCTTTTAAAAATAAATTATGTATCAACAGTAGAATGTTTCATAATAGAAAATAATCGCGATATTATTAAATATATGAAAACTTACATTGGCTGAGTAATCGCCACTTCATAAATTCTTTTCAAATGTTTCATATTAGAAAATAATCGCGATATTATTAAATATTTGAAAACTTACATTGGCTGAGTAATTGCAACTTGAAAAGTTATTATTTAAACTCTTGTATTAAATAAGCAATCATGATATTAAAAATTATCCAGAAATGTATGGCTGAATTATCGCCACATATAATATTGTAAATTTTTACCAGCATGAAGTAAATAAATGATTTAAATAAATGACATGAAAAAAATTGTTTTATTGCTTTATATAAGGTCACATCGTATGGAAAAAAATTCAGAAGTCATGCATAAAAAGCTATAAAGAACTTTTATATTTATATGAGCCCACATAATTTATATACGATGTATCCATAGTCCATACACAATATGCACAAATGTGTTTAATTATGTTAATCTTATTCATAGTCAATATATTATCTCCATTTTAATTTATTTTTTTTTATTCGAAAAACAAATTTTCTTATTAGCAAAGGACAGAAATATGATTCTTCCTCTTAATATATATCTTCATTTTCCATAATTTTGTAATAGTATTAGATATCTCTAATGATTTCAAAGATTTATGTCTCTTAAGCAAATAATATTTGGCTGATTCCATTTCAAATCGAACAGTCAGTATACACTCAAGTCACCAATTACTGCGCTAATGGAGTATGATATTCTACCCTTAAAATTAAGGTATACGTATTTTTTTATTTTGCTGAAATATCAAAATTGCATCAGATATGCACTTTTGAAAATTGCATACAAAAACTAAATGTTAAAACTGAAAATGTTGAGAATAACTTTAGAGGGCTATCGTTTTACCAATTTTCAATGAATTTTGGTAAACCTTATTTTGTTTTATTATGTTTTAAGCCCTCTTTAATTCAGTGCAAGAAATTTCAAAAAAGACTAAAAAATGACTAAGATATGTGCATTTTACCAAAAAATGCACTTTTTATGCACATGCATTTTTCTCGAAAAACCCATTTTTTTTTGCTGAAATTTTTTGTGCTCATAGAGGACCAAATTACCTATCTAATGATACTTGGTTGATCCCGTACTTATTTGTTTGAAGCGAGAAAAAAAATTCACAAATTTTATTGGTGAAAAATTTTTGTATATACGTTCGAAAGTCTTAAATAATGTTCATTCCAACGCTGTCGCATGCTTCGCTCATTATTTGTTTACCTTTGTATGTATGTATATATCATCAATAGTGATATATATATATATATATATATATATATATATATATATATATATATAAAAATTCGTAATATAAAAATAAATATTAAAAAATGGAAAATAATAATTCTATTCGTGTGTATCTATATTATGTATGTTTCGATGTACAGACAATAGGAGGCTCATTCGCGGACAAATACCTCGCGTAACCAAAACAGCATATTAGAATTGTTATATACAAGCTAGTTATTCTTACGTCTGCTTTGAAAGGTACTTTTCGGACTTGTGAAAAAGTAAACAAAACTCTGCAATTACGATGTCCAAAATTCACTCTTCTACAAGAATTCGATGTCCCGATTTTTTTAAATGCATAAGAAGGTAGTTTATGAAAGCAGAAATTTACGTTTTAGACCGTTGGAAGATTAGGCCATTAATTTGGCACAGCTTTATCCAAATTTAAAGATACTGCCCTCTACTAATGTATGCAAAAAATGCCATGAACGCATATCAAAAATGATTTTAAGTGATCTTGAATCTACATCTGAAAATGAAATCACTGAACTTTTTAGCGGAAAACATGATGATTTTATCCCCAAGACACCTAAACGAATACAGGAATTGAACGAGAGTATTAATAAAATTTTACCTCAATGCGTCTCGCCGCTAAAAAGAAAAACTGCAATACCTAAAAATTTAACAGAAAATTACGTATCTAAAAAGAAAAAATCTTTAATTTCAGCTTTTTCTGCTACTGTCGGAAGTAAATTAAAAGATGCGTATAGCATTTCAGTTAAATCAATAGAATCGGACAAAAGTTCGACTGAAAACTATTGGAACGAATTCGTAGAAAATTTTAAATCGGCTTTAGTTGTTCTTCTGTTTCGGAGAAAATAAAACTTCTAACTCTACTACCTTCAAAATTAAGCAAAATAAAAATTTGCTCACTATTCCCGAATATAAGCGAGTGTATGATAAATAAATCAAGAAATCTCGTGAAAAATAAAGGAGTTTATTCGGAGCCAGATTCATATACTGGTCATCTTATTGATGAAAATACAAAAAATATCGCTATGGAATATTTTTTTAATGATGATTTTAATTGTAGTAGACAAAGTCCAAATAAATCTGATGTTGTTACTGTTAAAGTTAATAATACAAAAACTGAAAAAGTTAAACGGTTTCTTACTCGAAGCTTAAAAGAAACATATAGTCAATTAAGACAAGAAAATCCAAACTTACAAATAGGAAAATCGAAATTCTATAGTCTAAGACCGAGTTTTGTCTTAACAAGCCCTGTGAAGGAAACTTGTCTTTGTGTACATTGCGAGAATTTTGAACTGTTTCTTACAAGTTTAATTCGTTTTAGAGGCGATAATAATTCTGAATTAGATTTAATTCGTTCAGAAATAACTAACGCAATGTTGTGTTCTGAACCATCTGATTCGTGTTTCTTGCAAGAATGCAATTATTGCCCCGGTAGTGAGGGTATCACATTAAAATTGTTAAAACTGAAAGAAAATTGTGAAGATGAAATTACGTTTGCTTTGTGGGATAATGGTAATCTTATCAAACGAACAGTAAGCTTATCAGTTTTTAAAGAAAAATTTTCAATCTGCGCACGAAAAGCAAGTACTCACGTATACATAAAAAATATTCAACGTGAAGCTATAAAAAAAGAAAAAGAAGAAGATAAAGCTGATCCTACTAAGTTATTATCCACGTTGATTTTGCAGAAAATTGGTCTGTAATAAATAATAAAGCGGTTCAGGGAAATCATTGGGTAAATAACCAAATTTCTATTTTCACTGCAGTCTGTTACCAAGGAGAGATAACGCAAAGCTTTGCGATCGTTAGTGACGACAAAAAGCATGATACTGCATATGCGCTATTAGCAATAAATAAAATTATCGATCTTATGAAAAATGATTAAGTTACTAAAGTCACTATTATATCAGATAGAGCTGCGAGCCAATTTAAAAATCGTTTTCAGCTACATGAATTCAAACATTTTTCTTATCAAAAGAAATGGTTATTTTCTGCGACTGGTGATGGGAAAGGAGCCGTTGATGGAATAGGTGGGCTTCTAAAGCATTATGCTACTTCACATAACTTAAAAAGAGTTCATGAAGAATCGATACAAAATGCTGACGATTTTATAAATTGGGTTCAAAAGTACACCAGTGCAATCAAAATCATATTATTACCAATAAATGAGATTGAAAAATTTAGAAAAGAAAAAAATATTGAATGGAATACAGTTCTTAAATATAATGGGATTCAAAAAAGTCATATGTGGTTAAAACAACTTTGGGAATTGAAATCGCATATATTCGTTGGCAGAACAGCTATACATGCACTGACTAAAGTGAAAGACAAGAAAAAAAAAGTCAAACGTCGTAAGGCTACACTTAGAACTAAAAATAATAAGTGCAAAAATGAAAAAAAGTAATTATTTATAATTATATTTTTGACGCATCCCAACAGTGAGAGGCAAGGGGAACTCACTTCAAAAAAGCACCCCGAAGGGAACAGAAACCTCCTACGTCCACGTCGTTGTTCCTGGGTAATGCTAAAAGAAGGATAGTGTTTTAATCTACATTGCTTAAAATTTCCGAACGTATATACAAAAATTTTTCACCAATAAAATTTGTGAATTTTTTTTCTCGCTTCAAACAAATAAGTACGGGATCAACCAAGTACCATTAGATAGGTAATTTGGTCCTCTATGAGCACAAAAAATTTCAGCAAAAAAAAAAATGGGTTTTTCGAGAAAAATGCATGTGCATAAAAAGTGCATTTTTTGGTAAAATGCACATATCTTAGTCATTTTTTAATCTTTTTTGAAATTTCTTGCACTGAATTAAAGAGGGCTTAAAACATAATAAAACAAAATAAGGTTTACCAAAATTCATTGAAAATTGGTAAAACGATAGCCCTCTAAATTTATTCTCAACATTTTCAGTTTTAACATTTAGTTTTTCTATGCAATTTTCAAAAGTGCATATCTGATGCAATTTTGATATTTCAGCAAAATAAAAAATTACGTATACCCTTATTTTTAGGGTAGAATAACATACTCCATTAGCGCAGTAATTGGTGACTTGAGTGTATACTGACTGTTCGATTTGAAATGGAATCAGCCATTTATAATAAATGATGTTTTAATGAATCACTTTTTATTTTTGTAAAAAATAAAAGTTTCATGATTGCATGTGAATAGCAAGAAACTTTATTGCACGGTTAAATAAACAAAAATGTTAAAGATTGAATAAAAATTATATGTGAATGCATAACTGATTCAGGATTTCTTCATCTTTGGAATTTGACTTATATAGATTTTAAATGAATTAATTCAAATAAAATGAATTACTAATATGATTTCTTAACTTTCGTGGTGAGTAAATAATTGCTAAGATTCATAAATTCTTAAAATTTTTAAATAATACCACTTATTACCTGTATATCAGAATGATATTTGATGAAAAAAGGTTAAAATTATTCACTAATTACGATAGTAATATGCTTCCTCGAAGTTAAATTTCGCTGGCATTATTTGCACGAAAAATTCATAAATTAGTAGGGATACTACCGCAAATTTATATGCAACATGATTTGTATGAATGATCTTTATGTATGGGTATCGACTACGAGTGAATCAACATATTTCATGGAAGTTGCATGAATCTTAAACAATTGTTCTCTTAAAATCTTTTGATTTCCGAGTATTCTTTGACCTAATCAAACAACCTTAGAATCTAAATCTAAAAGAATCTCCAAGTTTCATTTGACGTAGTCCCTGCTAATGCCTGTAAACTTCATAAATAGTAAATAACTATTTTTTAACGAGTGTCTACATTGAAAAGGTAAAGTATGTATCTATATATATATATATATATATATATATATATATATATCAAATTAAATATGTGTTTGTGTGTGTAACAGTGTGCGTGTGCGTATGAGTTAAAATTAAATGTTCCATATAAACTTAAATAAACCTGTGTGTGTACGTGCGATTCTACATGGAATGTCTCTTATGTATATATATATATATATATATATATATATATATATATATATATATATATATTAGGGTGTCTCTTATTTCCCAAAGTTAAAAAACCTTGCTCCCAAGCCTTGAATTATTAATGTGTCACTAAAAACTAAGAAATATATTGATATATCCCTCTTGAATAGAGTGTAACCAACCGCACTTTTCAAAAAACCATTTTTAAAAATTTTTTTGCTGTTTTTCAGTGTTATCATTTATTTGACACCCCTAACATTTTTCAATCTCTACCAGACTGTTTAAACAGTTGATTATGCTTATATATAAGCTATTAAAATTCTATTCAGACCCAAAAAAAAATTTTTAGGATAGCTACAAAGTCGAATTATGGATGAAAAATTAAAAAAATGTATCTAAAATTTAATATTTTTAATAGCCTTATCGTATAGTTGAGTATTTTGCACTTATATGATATTAAAGTAAAGATGAAGACCTTTAATTTACTTTTTTTTAAATATTTTTAGCTACACTAGAACCAGACATATCGTCGTTTAAATTTGATAAAAAATTTGAACCATCAAATTAGTGAATACGTTGATTTGAATCTATAAATTATTTCTGCTTTTTTTGCATAAACATGGATTATAAAGTATCATCAAAAGAAAACTCTTTAGATTTTTATGTTGTATGTAAAAAAAGTGCATACAATATAAATACTTATAAAGAATTTTCTGTATTAACGGCATGTCGCAGTTTCCCCTCTCCTGAAAATATTTTCATTCAAAGTTTGTGAATACACGATGCGTCAAATCAAAATCTTCTACTATAGTAAGAAAATTCGTAAGATTAATCCGGAGCGTAGACAACTCAAAGGATTCACTAAAACACTATGTATAAAATGTTATAAACAAACATTCGATGTATACACTGAGAGAAAATTCATGCTAATAGAGCATGCGAACTGCCATCTATGCGAGCATATAAAACATTGATACAAATATGACAGGCCGTGAGAAGCTCTATTAGTATTGGATTACCTTATACTAAAAAAGATTGTATGGAGAGTAACTAAAGCATGAACGGCATTCACTGATGACTCGCGTGGTATACTTCGATGACTCCCCACTCTCATATCCTTTGTTTGCTTGAGTCGCCTCCTCTTTTGGGTGGCGACGCGAGCAAACACGGCTGGTCTATACCCAAAATTATGTTGCAAATTTCTTTAACGTATTTTCGTAGCGTGAATCTTTTATTTCTTTTCTTTTCTTTTTTTATGAAGGGAGATACGTTATAAATATAACCTGTTAAACTTTTTTAACTTTAAATAATTAATTTTTAACTTAAAATTTAATTATTTTAAACCGCTGGGGGCAGATGAGCATGTACGATTTTACGCCAGAGATATTTCGGAGTAGCGTTGGTCTAGTGCGTAACGTTCACGCTTTTCCTTTTGAGTACGCGAGTTCAACTCTCGGCTAGGGTCACTTTTTTTTATTTTTTTTTATTGTTTTAATATTTTTTATTCCTTTTTATATTTATTTTTTTTTAGATTTTGTATTTTTTAATAATTTTAAAATTTAATTTTTCACAAGTACGCTTGTTTTTTTCAATGAAAATTTTTAAAAATAAATTATTCTTTATAGGTAGTAATTACAAATATTGATAAATAAATAATAGTGATGTTTATTTTATAATAGTGATGTTTATTTTATAATAGTGATGTTTATTTTATAATAGTATAGTTTAATTTATTTATAATTTAGTTTATAAAATTTACAATAAATTACAATAAATAAATAAAACTGAGTTATTATTATTTATGTTATAATATATATTGTATATTGAAATATGTTTATAAAGACAAAATTGAACTATAGTATTGTAAATATCACTATTATTTATTTATTAATATTTTAAATTATTTTCTATATTGAATAATTTATTTAAAAATATTAATAAAAAAACGAGCATATTTTAAGTAACTTGTGAAAAAATAGATTTTAAAATTAATAAAAAAATAGAAAATAAAAAAAAGCAATAAAAACTATTAAAATAATAAAAAAAAAATTAAAAAAAAAGACCCTAGCCGAGAGTTGAACTCGCCTACTCAAAAGGAAAAGCGCGAACGTTACGCACTAGACCAACGTTACTTCGAAATAACTCTGGCGTAAAATCGTACATGCTCATCTGCCCCCCAGCGGTTTAAAATAATTAAATTTTAAGTTAAAAATTAATTATTTAAAGTTAAAAAGTTTAACAGGTTATATTTATAGCGTATCTCCCTTCATAAAAAAAGAAAAGAAAAGAAATAAAAGATTCACGCTACGAAAATACGTTAACGAAATTTGCAACATGATTTTGGATATAGACCAGCCGTGTTTGCTCGCGTCGCCACCCAAAAGAGGAGGCGACTTGAGCAATAGAAGAATGCCATAGTTAGCAGTAAAGAAAGAATAGTGGACAAGCCACGTTTACTTCCTTTACGTCCCATGAGAGGATACAGCGCTAGCTATCGAAGGATATTAGAGTGGGGAGCTACTAAAGCATGTAAACAAACAGTTTTTGGATAGCACAAACCCCGTAAGAGTAGATGGCGCTGTTATTAAAGCATAGGATATTACTTACTAACTTTGGATACGTAGACTACATGCTCTATTGGCATGAATTTTCTCTCAGTGTAGTATTTTGAGGTTAGGTTTACCGATCGCGATATATAATTTTCATTTATACACTCCGCAACAAAATTTTTCATCGAAAAATTGCCATATTTCAAATGCTTGGAAGTCGGTCAATTTTCATTGTATTGAGATGATTTTTTTAGTTTCGTAGGGAATCATGTGTACTTTTAGGAAAAAATGATGTCCAATAGCTGCGAGATAATGCCGCATTTCTACGTCTTAATCAGGCCTACCAACTTTTTTTCTTAAAAAACGCAATAGTTTGCACGTTTGCCTGGATCACCAAAAATTTTTTTAAAAAAAATCACAAATACCATCATTAAGTACATTTTCCAACGAGTATTTGAAAAAAAAAATTGACCCTCTACGATTTTTTTTGACCGAGTTATGCCATTTTAAAGATATCCCTATGTTTTAGCTAAATACCGCCAACGTCAGCATTACTCGATGCGTATCGCGAGGAGGTTGTTGGTCGGACTTACGCATCATTGTGGCCCTGAAAAGGGCCCATTGTGTGAACCGTTTTTTACATTAGGGACCCCACTTCCGCAGTATTTTTTGACTCCAAACCCTATGCGCCCGAGACCTATAATACCGTGTAATGCCACCTTGCTGACGAATTACCTCTCCTAAATGTTCTTGCGAAAATATCAGGTTACATTTTAAAAAATTTGTGCATCGGGAACTATCCTGAACCCCTATAAACAAAGAAATCACATTGATATTCGTTATTTTTTTTTTAAATTAACCCATGAAAAGTGTAACTTTACTTAAAATTACACCATTACGTTTTCGGTACATTTAACATTGCATCTTCACACTTACTATAAAATTATTAACTCTACCAACAAATCAAATTAAAAAAATAAAGTGGAAGTTTAAGGTGGCATACTGGCCAAGAGTGAAAGCGAAGGATCATTCAACATTATACACAAAGTACATAGGAACTAAAAATTATAATAACATATTCTTAATTAAAATGCCTCGGTTTACTGAAATCCAATCTGCTCAAATTGTTGCTCTGCTAGAAGCGGGACTGAGTCAAAGCAGTATATTCAGAAGAATGGGGATTCATCGCTCAACGGTGTCACGTGTTTTTAGTCGGTATGAAGAAACAGGTTCTTATCGCCGGAGGCCTGGTCAAGGTCGACATAGGACTACTACGAATCGAGAGGATCGCCACATTGTTAATGAAACCCTGGGGTTTATATACAGGTTTATATCTGTCTATATTGGAAGTTTCCGGGATGAAATCTGGTATGTAATAAAAGTTTCCGGGATTTTCGTGTCTTTCCGGGCATGCCCGGAAAGCCTGTGTATGTAATGACAGTTTCCGGGCAGATTCAGCTTAATTCACAATGTGAAAAAATGATAAATTTATATAGAAGGATGATTATTTCTTTAGTTAGCAAGCAGAAAACGAGTGCTAAAGGTCCTCTGAACCAATCAGAGACGCGGGTGATAGATAAAAATTAATTTACACAGGTTTGGGAACCAAAAATAAAACTTCCGTCTCGCCTGATTGTACAAAACCTTTACAAATCCCGGAAAGTTTCGTTACATACAGATATATATATAAACCCGTATGTGCTTGCGTTCTAATTGACGTGGAATGTCCCACGTATGTATATATATATATATATACATATATGCAAATGAGTATTAATTATATGCAGAATACATATAAATATATACAAATTATTTCACTACGATTATGTAGGTTGGGCAATTAACGCCTCTTTACTTAAGACACACACTAGCTAGGTGGACGATATAGAACACGCCCAAGTGTGATCGCGTTACATGAAAAAATTCCTACCTACTCGTAAGCGAAATGATGGTGAATTATATGCATTCTGGTTTATACTTACATGCACACCGGTCCACGATTTGCGCTAAACTGATATTATCTTAAATGTGATGGCGGATTTAAATATCAAATTAAGATGACTCTTGAAATATTAAATGTTGCGCACATACTACCCCTTCGTCACCCCTCATCCCTACTTTTAAATTTATATCTAAATCGTACTATAAATACGCGAAGATTGACAGGTCTGATTAACAGTTAAAGTTCAACGTTCCAGAGAAGATCAACACGAAGTAAGAAAAAATTTACTTAAAGTCTTGATAAATATTGTAAATATAGCATTAGTTCGGGAGCCGCAAATAAAATTATTTTGCAATTATTCATGACGCAAAAGTCTAAATATTTGCTCTAATAATGAATCATTGAAAAAAATTAAATTTATCTTAGGACTTTGCGGATTACGTACCTTAGCTTATATGTTTAAGCGAGGTATTTTTAATGATAATGAAATACTTGACATTGCTGGTCGTTGTATTAAAAGCAGAGGGATGCAAGATGCGTCACAAGTCAGGCTTCTCATGTTACATCACCGTGTTATTAAAGGTAAGTTATTGATAATTTCTGTTACCGTTTAAAAGCTTGTATCTTTTTTCTTTACGATCGTAGACTATCGCTATAAAATACTTTTTTGTTGTGAATAAAATAATAAATCTGAAAACATGATTTGCAAGAAAATATCAGTTTCGGATCAATAATCAATAACCAATAAACTTTTTGTTTATGATCACAGAATTTCCCAGGATAAGACTTTTTTGTTAAAAATAGTGCAACTAAGCAGATTTTACATAAATTTTACAGACCTGCAAAATATGATGGAGGACAGTAGTGGGGATGAACTGTTGATAAGGCTTCTGACCGAAGAAGAAGATGTATCTGATTCGAGAGATCTCGTGCTACTACCACCTCCCGAAGAGGTAAGAGAAGTCATAAATGTCTCTGAAACTACCCCAAACTTTGCGGTGGAGGGGGTAAATAATACAGCAGTGCCACCACCTTCTAAACCAATGCCTGGTTGCTCTTGGTGGGGCGATGATGGGAGACCGTCATCAATGGCAATCAATAATAACGAGCAGAATACACTTAATACGATGATTTCGTTTGAATAGTCAGGTACAGAGAATACAGGTTGATTTAAGGAGATGTAAAACGGACATCACCCCTGTATTCATGAATTTGGCTTATTTTTTCATTATATTGCAAAACTTGAGGAAAAGAAATGCTTTAGCTTGTAGTATTTACCATAAAGATTATTCAGTTAAATTTTAAAATAAATTTATTTATTAGTTTCTCAGAATTTAGGTTTCTTGTACAAAATCTAAAAATTTTAATATGGTCAATGTCCCAATCGCTACTCACGAACCTATTACTAACCGCTTAATGTTATTTAGATACCAAAAAATTTTTAACAATGAGTCACTAGTTATAGGTTCGTGAGTAGCGATTGGGACATTGACCATATATAAATATTGGAACACTAAAATTTTTAAAAACTAATGAATGAATTTATTTAAAAATTTAACTGAATAATCTTTATCGTAAATACTACAAGTAATTTTGGTATATCATATTGTAGACAAATATCTTCAACAGGGAGATGGTACTATTACTACTCAGAACCACATTACGATTCATGAAGAATCATCGCGATATTACCGACAATTTAAGTTACAAGGTAGACAATTAAGAGTGTCCATATTGTCCTGACCACCTAATGCGAATGTGTATACGTGGTTTGAGGCATCAATAAATGACTTATATCGTCATGCGTGTGAAAATGCGCGACCTTCAGATTATATCGGTATAACTATAAACTCTGATCGATTTGTTCATGGTTCTTCATGGATTTCTTTTAGACTGGTTCGTGATTTTTCACCGACAGATCTACTCGAGTTATTAGCTTGTGTAGCACAGAGTAATGACAATTTTCAAATCGATGATGTTTTAAACGTGCAAGTCAGCATTGTTTCTAAACCAGAGGGACACGGTCGGGTATCACTCACTAGCGAATCAGTTTTCAAGAAATCCATTCTAAATATTCAAAATACCGACAATCTTTGCCTTCCACGCTCGCTAGTCGCTGCTCATGTATATGCTATACATGATCAGATGCACAGTGGTATTCACCATGACAAGTGGAATAGAATAAGACACCACACAGCACAATATCAGAAAGTGCAAGCGTTGAAACTTGTCAAAGCTGCGAGAGTTACGATACCCGAAACTGGTTGTAGTATCAAAGAAATAAAATTATTTCAAGAATATTATGCGCTTTTCGGAGTTGCAATAGTTGTTTACTCTTTTCAAAACTTTGATCGAGGCTATAAACCACATTACGATGGTGCACGTTTTGTACATGATGTTGGTAATGTAGTTAGACATACCTTAAATATAATGTACTAGCATCCCCCGTCTCGGCTTCGCCCGCGCAATAGTTGGGCAGAAGTCCGTAGGTATAGAAATAGAATCTCAAAAACTATTATTTATTAAATCGTACTCTTAGAAAACTTCGGAATACACAACATTTTTTGTTTGTGAACCATGTGATAATAGAATGAATTTTCATTTAAAATAATTTTTTTTTGTTGAAAAAATAAGTATTGAATTTTTTTTTTATTTTTCGATGTATGTTCAATTTAGTACCAATAAATCAAAAAATATATTTAAATTGACGATAGAAAATTTTTTTAGCAAATCAAAATCGTGAAAGAGATATTCATTAATAAATATGAATGTTCAACAATGATAGGGAATAAGTGCAATAAAAATTTATTGCTGATAAGCTGTTCGCATTATCCTCGCGATATAAGTACCTATACCGTGCTAATCTAGTAGAGTGAGCGGCAAAACAGGTCACCACCTATTGAGAAGTGAACGAAGTGTCATTTTTAATAAAAAAAATCGTAAGTTATTGAAATTGAAGTGACATGAAAAAAGTACATAATAATTTTATTTTTATCTTTAAAAATGACCAAAAATGAAATCAATTAAAAAATTTTTGAAAAATAATTACATTAAAAAAAAATTTTTTTTTTCCATAATTATGTCGATTTTAGTGAACATAAACTAAAAATGACAATTCAACCTTCAGCACTTATTTATTGAAAAATGGCAAAAATATGAAATCAAAATAAAAAAATTTTTGAAAAAATAATTTCATTGAAAAAAATTTTTTTTCTTGAATATGTAAATTTTTGTTCAAACTAAAAATGACAATTTAACCTTAAGCATTTTTTCTTGAATAAAATCGGTAAATATATATAATGTTGAAAAAATGTATTTTTTTCCGAAAATTTGCTGAAATATTTGTTTGAAAATATCACAGGATGATAAAATCAACGTTATTTGTGATTGTGTTAATATATGAAAAAAATTTTTTTTTTCATATTATTAATGATTAAATAAGTTGAAAAAATATGTATTTGTATAAAAATGGTTAAGTTTTGTAAACATCAAATTTCTTGAAAAATTTATGAGAAATTGTATTTTGAATAAAATTAACGTGATTTGAAAGCGGGTCAAATATCTTATATTTTTTGTTAATATATTTGGAATAAAATTTTTAGAAAAAATCGCAAATCATACATAATTATTTGTTATTTTTAAAATTATTTTATTAACCATGAAGGGTTAAATTCTCATGTATGAGCCAATAAATATTTGAGGAATAAAAAATTTCCTTGAATAAGATATAAAATTTCTTCTAGAGTTAAAAAAATTGTCTAATTTTTTATTCTGCCTAATGGAATAGAAAAATATTTCATTAAATAATCCGAGGTAATATTACTCTGTGATTAGAGAAAATGCAATAAAAATTTATTGTGTTGAAGTTACGGAATATCATAGGTGTATAAGTATTTCTACCGTACCAGTTTAATAAAGTGAAAGACAAAATCGGTCGACACCTATTGGGCAACCAAGAAAAGTAGCAAGGATAGAGCATGTTGACCGCAGAACGCCGAAAAAAAGTAGTCCCTATTCCCTACGCGTTAAGATCTAGGTCTATAATTATTTTATTGCAATTATTGATTGAAAAAGTAATTATTTATATAGCCTATGACACTCGTCACATTATAAAGAATTTAAATTTAAAATTTGAAAACGATCGGTTCAGTAGTTTTTGAGATAATTGAGAACATTTAAACAAACGCTGTCCTTTTATATAATAGTAAGATTAAATTTAAAATTTGAAAACGATCGGTTCAGTAGTTTTTGAGATAATTGAGAACATTCAAACAAACAAAGCTGGAAGTCGTGGCTACTGCATACCTTGTAATAAAAAGTTTAGTCATCAAAAAAATCATAAATGCCCACAAAAATATTGTGAATGTTTTCAGAGCCCCCCTTGTGATATAAATCAGGAAAAAATAAAATGTATTCAATGCACTAGAGATTTTTACGGTAATGTTTGTCTGGAAAATCATAAAATCTTAAAATCTTTTGATAATTTTCGGTCGGTATGCGAGAGCATAAAAATTTGTCGTTTGTGCAGTGAACCAGTTCGAATGTGCGATAAAGACCCACATAATTGTGATACGATATTTTGCAAAATATGTAATAGTAAAATGCTGATAGAGCACTTTTGTTACATGCAACCCTTTATCAGCAAAAAAGGATTTGCAAACAATAAAAAGAATATTCTTTATTTATTTTATGATTTTGAGACTCAACAATCGGTAATTATCTCAGGTGCTGATGGTGAAAAAATAAGTTTGCATGTACCAAATTTGTGTGTTGTACAACAAGTATGTAATTATTGTTTGGATGATGAAAATATAACAAATTCTTGCGAAATATGTGGTATACGCGAATACGTGTTTGAAATCGACCCTGTAAAACAGCTAGTTGATTTGGCCTTAGCAACGAGAAAAAGTTTCAAGCAAATTATTTGTATAGCCCACAATGCACAGGGTTTTGATGCATAATTTATTCTCAAGCTTTTGACAGAACGTACAGATCTTAAAGATAAGCAGATGTAATTTTAAACGGGTCAAAAATAATCATAATGGAAATTTCAACCGTTTAATTCATAGACAGCTTAAATAACTTACACATGAGTTTAGCTGTACTGCCAAAAGCTTACGGTCTTGCTAATATCGAGAAAGGTACGTTTCCTCATTTGTTTAAGGGGAGACACAAGTAAAACACACAAAAAATGAGGTTTTTTAGTTTTAACTCTTGATCCGTAGCACCTACAACGTTATCCATGCGTAATGTTGTTCAAAATCATCTAAAGAATCTATAAAAAAATTTTCAGCTCGAAATATTAAAAACAGTGGGACTAGTTCCATTTTAACGCTTCCTCATTTATCACTGGTCGTAGCAGACTAATTCCAGAAAAGTACTGGACTTAATTACATGTTTTGTGTAAAATCGAACTTTCTCAACTCAAGGCCATATTACGCGAAGCAAATTCCAAACTTATAACGTACATTTGCGAGTGTGCTTTAAACATTTTACGTGGAAATATTCCACTCAGCAAGTATTATAAGAAACAATTGCGAAAAGTCGCACCACTGTGGCGAAAACTCGCTAAACCGGATATTTTGGAAATAAAAAGGAAATTGGTGGAAAAATCAGCATATTTACTACGGCTAATTGTGAAACCTGTTTTATCAACATGGAGTACGCAAGAAAAATGATTTTTGTACCGCAAGAGTGCTTGGAGCAACAGCGGCTGCAGCAGCAGCACGACGTACCAACTACCAATCATACAACACCACCATCCAGTGTCCAGACACCTGGTACAGCCACGACACGCCTTGACGAGGGAATGAGTAAAATTTTACATTCTACGGATGATGAGCGTCAAAAATCTCTGCAATGTCAACAAATCTTGCAGCGTAACTTGCATCTAAGAGAGGAGGAGAAGGATGAAAGTTGGGGTATAATACGTCAAAACGAGACAACATTATTAGAAACGGAAACGACGATGGGTACAGACAATATTGACGAAATCGACGACGAAAAGCTTGTCCAGTCGGTACCGCAGAAATTTCGAAACAATGCTAGACATCTCATTAAATATTTGCGGCAAGATGGTAATATTGAATGGGATAGTCGTGGTATAATCAAGCTAGATGGCACTGTTGTCGAGGGTGCTAATATTGTCGATTTAATAAACGAAGCTATAAGAAGTAGAAAAAGACCGCCACCACGCGGATACAAACAGTTTGCACGCGTCTTGCGACAAGTTAGTATACCTCGAGAATTCATTGGTAACGATCAACTGTGGCGTACGATTGCATCTCATAGCCCTGACTCATCGCCGTCATCGTCGTCAGAAAACGAAGGTTATTTTTTTTCAACAGCTACTGGTCAAACGAGTGTAAAGGAGATAGAAGTTGAGAGTGCGAAAAAGCGTAAAAAAGTTGGTAGCGAGTTGACAGCTACACCATCCACCCCTGCAAAAAAAGGGTCGCCTCGAACAGCTAAAATGGGACCGTATGTGAAAGCATGGAAGAAAGTGATGGAGGGGGAGGAGGAAGAGGAGGAGAAGAATACTGGTACTTTTATAGACCGATTGATTTCAGTTGTACCCTTTGAAATGCATCTACCAGGCTACCAGTTTCTCGGCCCTGGCACACATCTCGAAGAGCGTCTCAGACATGGTCAGAGAGGGAAAAATCCTCTTGACAATGCTTGTCTAGAGCACGATATTTCATATTAAAATTAAAAAATAACGAATAAATAGAATAACGAAAATAAAGGACAGCAAAAGAGAGAGAAAAAGCTAGTTTGTAAGAGGGCGAGGAGAAGGAGCAATGAAAAAGAAGAAGAAGGCGACAAAGCCGGACGATCTTGAGCATTATTACTATAATCTTTCTGCACCATCAGCGTACGCTGGTGCTCATTTACTGAAACACGCGAAACCCAAAAAATTTGATAACAATACCATTGCCAAATGGTTGGAGAGTCAGGATGCACATACCTTACATAAACTCGTGAGACATCGTTTTCCTCGTCGACATTACAACGTTTTCAGCCCTTTTGAAGTGTGGGAAGCTGACTTGGCAGATTTTAGATCACTTAAAACCTACAATGATGTGTACAGCTGTATTCTCATTGTCATTGATGCACTTTCGAAGTTTGCCTGGGCAGAACCTCTTCTTGACAAAACCAGCCGAAGCGTCGCTGTAGCGTTAGACAAAATTTTATCACGATGTAATGATAGACATCCTATTTACCTACAGACTGATAAAGGTAAAGAGTTTATCGGTCGAGAGGTGCAAGAGGTGCTAAAAAAGAAACATATTACCTACTTAGTCGTCAGAGACCCTGATATGAAGGCTATCATTGCCGAACGCTTTATTCGAACTCTCAAAGGTCGAATCTGGCGATACTTTACTCACTCGCGCACAAGACGTTATATAAATGTTTTGCAAAAAATTGTGACGTGTTACAACGAGTCGTAGCACAGTGCCATAAAAATGCCCCCTTCCAAAGTCAACTTATATAATGCTCACGTGGTACGTCGAAATTTGACGTTGCGTTACAGCGAAAAACAGCCGTTTCGAGTAGCTAAATACAGCGTTGGCGATCTGGTTCGTGTCAGTCATGCCAAGACAGCCTTCAGGAAAGCATACGAGGGTGGCTGGACTCTGGAGCTGTTTAAAATTATAAGAATTGACACAAGACAACAACCACCCGCTTATACTTTGGCAGATCTTGGTGGAGAAAAAATTGACAGATATTTTTACGAAGAACAGTTGAGCAGAGTGCGCAAGGATTTAGATAGCGAAGCGTTTGAGGTTGAGGAGGTTTTGAAAAGCAAAGGTAGGGGGTCGAAAAAACAATATTTGGTCAGTTGGAGGGGGTACCCAGAAAAATTCAATTCTTGGATGGCAGCTAAAGATTTAAAAAATTTACAATGAACGATGAATTTTACATGGTCTTACCGAGCAACAGCAGAAAGTTTGTCTTTCCACACAATGTGGCGACACATATTACAACACAATCATCACAAAATTTTTATCTTCTTGGCGACTGGTGTGTAGGACTAACGGAAATTCAAATACCCCTCACATTTCAGCATATATCAGTGGTAGAACGTGAGGGGGTGATTTCTGTTAAAACATCCAAACGTGACGTGGCGAATGTTTTGCGAGAAACAGAGAATTAAAAGAATAAAATAACTATAGAAAGCAAAAATTTAAATAAATACGTTTTTAATAGAATATAACCTAAAAAAATAATCTTGAAAAATCTACAGATGACACATGAAAAATCAAAGGTGGATAGAGAAAAATTTTAACAATAAATAATAAAAAAAAGGTTGTATTTTGTTGTGTATATAACAGTGCCCTAAATATATTTTTTTTAAATGTACGATTGTTTTTAAACGATAATTTAATTTCCCTTGTCTACTTTTACAGGTTTCTGTCGTGTTTTTTCTTTGATTTATTTAAAATATTCTAATTTAAATAAATATTAATTTTTTACAAAATATTTTCATACTTAAATAATCATTATTATTTGGTATTTCTTGATTTTCACAATCGTTGTTAGTTTCAGTATCTGAGCTTTTCTCGCTGTAGAATGCTTCTCTAGTGTTATTTAATGGACGACAATAATTTTCATCGCTGTGTAAACTTTCATCTAAAATCATTGTTTTTGAATAATAATATTTAAAAGATACAACTTAAAAATTTAGATGAGTCTGAAGTTTGCAGCGTTAGTTTCAAGCGAAAATATCAGTTTTTGAAAAATCAATTTCTAAGATTAAAAATCGTTTGAACTCTTTGAATTATGATTAAATAATGAAAAAAAAACCGATTATAATATCAAAATACCCCTAAATCCACCTTCAAAGGACATTCCCATACTTGGCTATTACGATAACAACAGGAATTTCCAGTTTTAATTCCTTTTAGCCACCTTTTGATAAATTCATTGTTAAAAAACAATTTAAATATTGAAACATATTTCAAAATACATAACCCTGATCAACGCCGACTTGCGGAAACGAAAACTACCCTAGCTATAAGGGGATAAAAAAAATACTTTTCACAAAAATTTTCGTATTTATTTTTTTTAACAACCTTTTGATAAATTTATTCTTACAAAACAATGTAAATATTGAAATATATTTCAAAATACATAACCTCGATCAACGCCGACTTGCGGAAACAAAAACTACCCTAGCTATAAGGGGATAAAAAGCATACTATTTAGAAAAAAATTTATGCCTTTTTAAAACTTTCAGGGAAGATACCCATTTTAATTGTAATACTTTTAATAAAATAAAATTATACATTCTCTATCTAATCACACTATCTTTTTATTTTCAAGTGCTGTAAAATATATTAAATTTTACTAAATATCTACAAAATAACTTGCCAGGCCCGTGGTTTAATATTTTATGGTGTAGTTAAAAATTGAAAGGTTTATACAGTAAAGATAAGTGAGAGAAAACTAACAATTTTTTTTCGTATTACATCGCATGCATTACAAAAAATAATTTTCGAGGTTAAAATAGTAATATTCACTCCCCTTCAATCGCTTTTTTCCCACAATAATCCCTTTTTTGCTTTCTCATAGAGAAAGCATTGTATCGATAAAAAAATTTTTTTTCTAATCTTTCATTAATTTGTACATATTTGAACTCGGTGAGTCGAAAAAAAGTGGTTTCCAGAAAATGTCTGTATGTGTGTGTGTGTGTGTGTGTGTGTGTGTGTGTGTGTGTGTGTGTGTGTGTGTGTGTGTGTGTGTGTGTGTGTGTGTGTGTGTGTGTGTGTGTGTGTGTGTGTGTGTGTGTGTGTGTGTGTGTGTGTGTGTGTGTGTGTGTGTGTGTGTGTGTGTGTGTGTGTGTGTGTGTGTGTGTGTGTGTGGATGTATGAATTCAGTTAGTAAACTGTATCTCGAGAACTACACGATGGATTTGCTTCTAATTTTGCATAGAATTTAGTTTTGTGACTAACTTGCTGGGAAGCTATTGATAATTGGTTCTTCTAGCGTAGTTTTCATTTTAAAGTTTTTTAAAAACAAAAAAAAAGTTCGATTTTTCGTTTTTTGGTTTTTTTTTGTTTACTACACAATGAATTTGCTTCAAAATTTGCATAGAATTTATTTGTGATTACCCGGATAAAATAAATTTTTAAAAACTGATTTTCTTAGCTTAGTTTTAATTTTAGAGCATTTTGAAATTAAAAAAAAAATGTTTCTATTTATTAAGCCAATAAAATCTTTAAAACTACTTGATGGATTTACTTCAAATTTTCCATACAATTCAATTTTTTAATGAACTGGTGCGGAAGCTATTGAGAATTGGTTTTCTTAGCGTAGTTTTTTTTTTAGAATCATTTTAAGAATTTTAAAAAAATTTCGATTTTTCATTTTTTTTGTATTTTACGTAAACTACTCGAAGAATTTGTTCGAAAATTTGTATGGAACTTAATTTTGACTGCCAAAAGTATAAAAAATTTTGTAAACTAATTTTCTTAGCGCACTTTTAATTTTAGAGCATTTTTAAAATTTTTTAAAAATTTTTTATTTTTAATTTTTTTCTATTTTACAAAAACCATTTGATGGATTTGCTCCAAAATTTGTATGCTATTAATTTGCTGCTGTCTGAAGAAAACAAGCTTTGGAAAACTAATTTTCTCAGCGCAGTTTCAATTTCAGAGCACTTTGAAAATTTTCAAAAAAATGTTTATTTTTCATTTATTTACTTTTTTGCGTTAACCATTCTATAAATTTTCTCCAAAATTTTTATACAATTAATTTGCTATTGTCTGAAAAAAATAAGCTTTTGAAAACTAATTTTCTTAGTGTGGTTACAATTTTAGAGAATTTTAAAGATTTAAAAAAAAATTTCGATTCTTCTTTTCTTATTTTTTTTTTATTCTACGTAAAGTACTCGATAGATTTGTTCTAAAAATTGCAGGGAAATTATTTGCGACTGCCGAAAGAAGGGAAATTTTCAAAAATTGATTTTCATAGCGTAGTTTTAATTTTAGAGCATTTTTAAAATTTTGAAAAAGAAATTTTGAAAAGAAAATGTTATTTATTTAACCAGTTAGATCTCGAAAATTACTCGATGGATTTGCTTCAAATTTTGTATACCATCTATGTTTTTGTATAACTAGGCGGGAAGCTATTGAAAATTTGCATTCATAGTGTATTTTTTTTTATAGAGCCATTTTAAGAATTTGAAAAAATTTTCGATTTTTAATTTTTTTTTTGTATTTTACGTAAGTCAATTGATGAATTTGCTTTGAGATTTCCATGGGAATAATTTGTATCTGCCAAAAGAAGGATAACTTTTATAAACCGTTCTTTTTAGCGTAGTTTTCATTTTAGAAAATTTTAAAAATTTTCTTAAAAAATTTTCATATTTCAGTTTTTTTCCATTTTACGTAAAGTACTCGATAGAATTGCTCTAAAATTTGTATACAAGTTATTTGCTACTGTCTTTATAAACCAAGTTTAAAAAAAATAATTTTATTAGCGTAGCTTTTTGATCACTTCTTTTGATTTCTGAGTTACTCTTGAAAATTTATTATAGTACTACTGATTTAGATGTTGACTTGTATTATTACATTCAATAAAGTATTTAAATATAATCATTAATAAATATTATTAATTAAATTGTTTTTTAATAAATGCAAAAAATATTTGAAGAAGAAGAATGAATTTCGTTGTCATCGTTCTTTTAAAGTACAAGTTTATTAATAAATATTAATGTTCGACAATTTTTTTATATTAAAATCACATTTAAATAAATATAAAAAAAATAATGAAACTCAAAGAGCTCTATGAGAAAGCATTCCGCCAAAGCACTTGGCAGCGTTTTTCAAAAATTATTTGGCAAAGTTTTTCCAAATATTCGTCTATTAAAGAGAATATAAATTGAACATTTTATGGATTTTATATTATTAAAAAGTAAGAATTGAATACAGAAGTACTCGACGATTGCTTCATTGATTTCAAAACTTTCTTTAGCCAAAACTGTAAATATTTCATGAATTTTATATTATTAAAAAGAATGAATTGAATACAGAAGTACTCGACGATTGCTTGATTGATTTCAAAACTTTCTTAAGCAAAAACTATAGATGAATCTAGTAAAAGGTATAAACTTAACAATAATTACTCAATTCGTTTCAGTACTCTCCAGAACTGAAATTAAAAAAAAATATAATGTATGTAGTAAAAAAAAAAAGAAATATTTAGAAAAAATGTTCTAAAGAATACTATACTGTTTAATAACTAAACTCGCCTAAAATATACTTTTTTAAAAGTAATAATAACACAATAAAATAGTATTCATCAGTTTGAATGATGACTTAAAACAAAAAATAATAGACATAATATTCAAAAGCTTTGAAGAAATTTTATTACATTCGAAAATTAAAAGATAGTGTAATGATATTTTTATAAATTTAATATTATTTTAAAATGAATGAATTGAATACAAAAGTATTCGACGATTGCTAGATTGATTTCAAAACTTTCTTAATAAATATTAATATACATGGGAAAAATTGTCATAAAACGTCCTATAGATATATATATATATATATATATATATATATATATATATACCTGTGTGTATGTGGGTATGCGCGCATGTGAATTGACATAAAATGTCCCATGTGTATGTATATACATATATTCATAAGCCCATGTGAGTGCGTGCATGCGCTATAATAGGAACAGTCCCATATATATATATATATATATAAAGAAACATATATATAAACTCAAGTACGTGTGTCATGCGTTTTAATTGACATGAAACGTCCCGTATATATAAACCTGTGTGTGTGCGCGCACGTGTGATTTAAAATTAAATATCCCATGTATATGTGTATACAGATATACACACACGTATATGTACGTATATATATATATTCATAAGCCCATGTGTGTGCGTGCATGCGAATTGACAAAACGGTCCCATATATATAAATACAAATCTCAAGAACATGTTTAGATGTGTTTGCGCGTTCGAGTTAACAAGAAATGTCAAATGTATGAAAACCGGTGCGTGCGTGTTGACATGATACGTCACATATATGTAAACCTAAAGGCACTCGGATAGGTGTGTTAGAGTTATCATGAAATGTCCCATATATATATAAACCTGTATGGGCGTGGGTTATAATTGACGTAAAAAATCCTATGTATATTAACGTGTGTGTATGCATGCGAATTGATATGAAATGTCCCATATGTATAAACCTGTATCTGTGCGTGCGTTCGAATTGACATGGAAAATTCCATGTTCATTAACGTGTATGTGCATGCATGCGAATTGATATGGAATGTCGAATATATATAAACCTGTGTGTTTGTATGCATTTGAATTGACATTAAAAATCCCGTGTATATTAACGTGTGTGTACATGCATGCGCAACGACATGGACTGTCCCATATATATATAAACCTGTGTGTGCGTGCGTGCCCATTGACATGAAATATCCCATATATATAAATCTGTATGTGCGTGCGTTCCAATTGACGTGAAAAATCTCATGTTTATTAAAGTCTGTGTGCATGCGTGCGAATTGACATGAAATTTCCCATATATATATATATGAACCTGTGTGTGTGCGTTCGAATTGACGTGAAAAATCCTATGTATATTAACAAGCATGCACATGCATGCGAATCGACATGAAATGTCCCACATATATAGAAAAGCCTGTGATTATGAGTACGTGCGAGTTGACATGAAATGTCCCATATATATATATATATATATATATATATATATATATATATATGGGTTAGAATAATACTTTTTTAAAAAAGTGTCCGCACGTGGATCACCGATTTGGCTGGTTTTGAAATATGTTTTGGTATTATAAAAATTAGGAATCTGTGCAAAATTTCAGCCTCCTAAGTGCAAAACTCGCGGAGAAATGGCCTTTTAAAAGTAAAAAAATCGGCTTTTTTGGGCTGTTTTTCACTCTTTTTCAAAACTCTGCCAAGGTTCAAGTTCTCAACATTTCCTAATCCAGCTGGCGTCATTTTTTAGCTCATGAAAAGAGCTCTGAGAATTAAGTTACTAAATTAAATTCTATAAATTAGGAGCTAGTCTACATGACTTTAAACAGAAAAATAAATTTTGCTATTTCACGTACCTTTGAATGGTCGCAGCGTCTTCCCTTATCAACTTTTGACAATTCTGCAAAATAGGTTCAATTTTTCTTGGAAAAAACTATTTTTTTTTTTTTTTTTTGGCGAGTTCAATTTTGTTGAAAATTGGCCGAGATATGAGATGTCAAAGCTAGTGGATTTAGCAAAAATCGCGTTTTTTGCGATTTTCAGGTATCTATTTCTCCGTTCTATATGAATATTTTTTGTTGTACCAAACGTTAAAAGTAAGCTCTTAATATCTACAATACCAGAAAAACATTTTTGTCAATATTTTCTAGGCGTTTCTGTAAGCTTCAAGGATTTGAAAATAAGGGATTTTACGAAAATCGCTTAATTAATGGTTACGCATTGATTTCAATTTTTTAATGATTTAACAAAATCAAAATATTTTTTCCACTACGTTTAGGCAAATAAAACTAAATTTTAGTGAATTTTGAAAAATAAAGCAGTAAGATTTCTACAATGCTTTAAGTACAAAGTAGTTATCTATGAAAAATAATCTTCATGCTACATTCTACAAGCTAATGTATTTCTTTTTCTGAAATTTTGTAATAAAATCTAAAGATAGTTAATATTTATGAGTACAGGTGTAATGTCCATTTTACAACGCCCCAATGAACTTAAGCTACAAAAACTTGACACCTTTAGACCTAAATTTTCATTTTTTACACGCTTTTCTTAAGCTTGCTTTCACGTCTGTCTGTCTGTCTGTAATCAAATCTTGCATGCTCGATTTGAGACACTTTTTGTCGATGGAAATTTCTGAAATTTGGCACAGACCTTGGTCTCCGATGGCAATACAATAATCTGTTGTCCAGGTCCGCGATGACGGGTGTACAAACTCATCTCCGAGGAAGTACAAGTGGGGAGGCTTTCTCTGGGTCGAAACGAGTTAATAGGTTCTTGTTCAGTTGATACTTGTACAAAATGCACACACACACACACACACGCACGCACGCACACACACGCACGCACGCACACACACGGGATTCTTGAAAAGCGTGTTTTTAAAATGTTTTTTTTTTTAGAGTATGTTTTGATACACATTGCAGGATTAATATTGATTTGTTAAGCAATTTTCGCGATGAAAAAAAATTTTTTTTCTGAGTTTTCTTAATTTTTATTGTGCATAATATGCCCCAGTCTAAAATTAAAAACGCCTACTTTCAAATAATACATATATTTTGTTAAAAAAATTTCTAGTTAGTTTTGCACAATGTTAGAAAAACTAAAAATCATCAATGCACATTGTAATGTGCGTATGATCGAAAACGGTTTAAATATTAAAATTTTTTGTTCCGAATAATATTTAAAAAAATTTCTGATGCAATTATAAACATTTTTGTAATATTTGATAAAAATATTTCATGAAATGTCTTTTAGAAATATTTTATGGTGTGTGGGTAATGATGAATATGAGATTTTAGTATATTTTTTCAAAGAGTACTCTAGTTACTTTTCTTAAGGGGATGTAAAACGGATACTACACCTGTATTCATAAATATTATCTATCTTTTAATTTTATTGTAATATTTCAGAAAAAGAAATACGTCAACTTGTAGTATGTACTATGGAAATTATCTAGTTAAGTTTTTAACCGAATTCATAAATTACTTTTTGAGAATTTCGGGTTCTAATATTGCATCTTGAAATTTTTTAATTTTGTACGGGAACCCAAAATTCACAAAAACTAATTAATGAATTCAGTTAAAAATTTAACTAGATAATCTTTATAGTACATACTACAAGCTGATCTATTTCTTTTTCTTAAATTTTACAATAAAATTAAAAGATGGTCAATATTCATGAATACAGGTGTAGTGTCCGGTTTACATCTCCTTCAGGTGAGCGGACCACCTTCAAAGAATTCTAATTTAGGCTTGAATTTATAGACCCAACTCAAGTAATGGTTGTATCATCTGTTCTTTTTTCTTTTCATGAGAAAGACAAAGACGGAATGAGGTTTGTGTAACAATCTTTACTTGAGTTGGGTCGATGAATTCGAATCTAAGTTTTCATAAATATTTTTGTGATTTTTGAAAATGTACTTTTTTAATCATCGAAGTTCAATCGTAATATTTTCTCTTCATTAGAGTGAAAAAAATAAATGTAGACAACAGTTAATTTCATGCAATAGAACAGGATCACCCGGAGACAGAACATGCGTATGCACATGGGAGAACTCTAGACTCGACCTAATATCTATAATTTAATAAAGAGAGCTGCAGCCAATCACGTTTATGTGCGAGAAAGAAAGGTTGCAAGTAGACGACGACGCGTTTTTCTGTTTGAAAACTTGCTCCGAAATTATATGCTCGAAGATCTGGACTTAGAATCTTTATAAATGCCGATTATTAATAAATTTTTTTATAAATTAAATTGAGAATCTGGAATGTTACAAGGTTATTCTTTTACAGTGAAATGACTTTGTAGTGTCCAGGTATGTTTTCTACAAAATATAATGTGCTAAAATGGTATGTAAGTGAATTTATTATGCAGTTATGTTTCATGATTCTTTTTTTTATCAACTCTTCAGAGTGTTATTTGAACATTGATCTAATATTACCAAGTCATATACAAGGATAGAATACTTGAAAAATGAGTAACGACTATATAGCTAACAATCTGAGCATATTATATGATTTATAAAAACAAACCTAAACATACACAAAATCATTTCACTATAATGAAATTCTAACTTTATAATAAATCAAAACAAATTTTGAATTTGACGTTATTTTAATTAAATTTACATATAATTATGATAACTATATCTATAGTTATTATATACTTTACAGAATTCAATCATGCAAGTTGCAGTTAAATGTTCCTTTGGCATATTTTTGAAAGAAGACTGTCATTCAACTAATTACACAAATAAAAAAATTTTAAATAGTCTTACAGAACTCGATGAAGTTGAAGTTAGAACTATTTTTTTAAGGACAGCTTATATTAATGAAGATCCAAACAAAATTGAAAATATAACAATTTGCAGTCACCATTATTGCAAATATCTGTCTTATTATTCATATAATCAAAAAAAATGCTGCGATCCATGGGACAGGCATTCCATAATTGTGAGAAACCGTTTAAAAGAATTACAGCTAAATCTTGTAGATAAAATTCACTCTGCTTGTAAATTAAATTTAGTTCCGGGAAAAAAAGTTTGTGTAAATTGTTTATATTTATTACATCAAAAAGTTAATGAATATGAAAATCAATTAATGTTATGTGTTGATCCATATAAAAAACATAGAACTAAAATTGTTATTGGTTTAAATGTTTTAAAAGAGGAATACATTGAATATTTAGAAGCAGTTCTTAGTATCAAATGTAATTTGCAACAGAAAATATGTGATGCGTGTAAAATGCAATTACAGTTGAATTTTTCACAACATTTGAAATTAAAAAGAAATTATGAGTGTGTGTCAAACGAAGTTAACTCTGAACAATGTACGAATGGAAGTAGTGAATCTGAAACTGTTGAAAGTACGCCAAAATCAGTATATGAGTCTAATAGTCAAAAAAAAAGAAATCTTGATGAGATACTTAGTAGTTTTGAAATACCTCCAATAAAGCAGTTAAAATTGTCTAAGGAACACTTGAAGAAAAAAGGAGTTGAAATTATGCAAACCATTGTAAATCATTTTTCAAAAGTTTTTGAAGAAGCAAATGATGTTCAACTACCTGATTTTAAGAATTTAAATAATATGTATCAAGAAAGTTCTTGGTTTCATGACACGATTACAAACATAAAATCAAAATTTGATGCTAGTAAATCTTGTGACGAAAAAATTAATTTGTTAACATTGCTTCCGGAAGACATGAATCCAAAAGAAGTTTATCAGTATTTTCAATGTTCTTATTACATGTTAAGTAAAGCTAATAAGTTGAGACAAACTGCAGGTAAACATAAACTTTTTAAAAATATAATTATATAATCACATGATTTTTGTAATACTACATGAAAGCAGTACAGTATGTTACCTACTGTTAATACGACTATTAAAACATTATAAGTTACGTACTTCATATACTGAATTATTAATTAACTCATTATTAATTAAGAGGAGGTCGAGTATATCCGTCCTTTTCTAATTAAAGAATTGATTTTTTCACAAAAATTAATAATCGTAGCAAAAAATAAGAAAAAAGCCCCATCTTGTATAATAAAAAGCAAGATTTTCTTTTATGAGGAAAAATTATTTTTATTGCTTCGTTTTTAAGAAAACTTTGAAAAACTGCATTGTCCATCCTAACCTCCATATTTTAAGTTTTTCAAAGTTTTCTTAAAAACGAAGCGATAAAAATAATTTTTCCTCATAAAAGAAAATCTTGCTTTTTATTATACAAGATGGGGCTTTCTTCTTATTTTTTGCTACAATTATTAATTTTTGTGAAAAAATCGATTCTTTAATTAGAAAAGGACAGATATACTCGACCTCCTCTTAATGGCATAAATTTTTATCATGCAACAATTCATTGTGATATTCAAATTTTATGTGTCTCCATCTGCTATCAGGAATAGTTAAGACAGTTATGATTATAAATTAAGTATAGGGTTTAGTGAATTCACTGATATAGCCATCAATATTATTTAATTAAAAAGTTTTTTACAACGTTCCGATTCCTATATGAATCCTATTCAGATACTAATATATTAAAAATTTAAGTAATAAAAGTGTAAAATATAATATCAATTAAGTTGAAATTTCGTCAATTTTTATTAATTATTAATTTATAATTTAATGCCATTTAATTACTATTATATATGACTTAGACATTTGTACACTGAGAGAAAATTCATGCCAATAGAGCATGTAGTCTACGTATCCAAAGTTAGTAAGTAATATCCTATGCTTTAATAACAGCGCCATCTACTCTTACGAGGTTTGTGCTATCCAAAAACTGTTTGTTTACATGCTTTAGTAGCTCCCCACTCTAATATCCTTCGATATCTAGCGCTGTATCCTCTCATGGGGCGTGAAGGAAGTAAACGTGGCTTGTCCACTATTCTTTCTTTACTGCTAACTATGGCATTCTTCTATTGCTCAAGTCGCCTCCTCTTTTGGGTGGCGACGCGAGCAAACACGGCTGGTCTATATCCAAAATCATGTTGCAAATTTCGTTAACGTATTTTCGTAGCGTGAATCTTTTATTTCTTTTCTTTTCTTTTTTTATGAAGGGAGATACGTTATAAATATAACCTGTTAAACTTTTTAACTTTAAATAATTAATTTTTAACTTAAAATTTAATTATTTTAAACCGCTGGGGGGCAGATGAGCATGTACGATTTTACGCCAGAGTTATTTCGGAGTAACGTTGGTCTAGTGCGTAACGTTCGTGCTTTTCCTTTTGAGTAGGCGAGTTCAACTCTCGGCTAGGGTCTTTTTTTTTAATTTTTTTTTATTATTTCAATAGTTTTTATTGCTTTTTTTTATTTATATTTTTTTTATTTTCTATTTTTTTATTAATTTTAAAATCTATTTTTTCACAAGTTACTTAAAATATGCTCGTTTTTTTTATTAATATTTTTAAATAAATTATTTCATATAGAAAATAATTTAAAATATTAATAAATAAATAATAGTGATATTTACAATACTATAGTTCAATTTTGTCTTTATAAACATATTTCAATATACAATATATATTATAACATAAATAATAATAACTCAGTTTTATTTATTTATTGTAATTTATTGTAAATTTTATAAACTAAATTATAAATAAAATAAACTATACTATTATAAAATAAACATCACTATTATAAAATAAACATCACTATTATTTATTTATCAATATTTGTAATTACTATCTATAAAGAATAATTTATTTTTAAAAAATTTTCATTGAAAAAAACAAGCGTACTTGTGAAAAATTAAATTTTAAAATTATTAAAAAAATACAAAATCTAAAAAAAAATAAATATAAAAAGGAATAAAAAATATTAAAACAATAAAAAAAAATTAAAAAAAAAGTGACCCTAGCCGAGAGTTGAACTCGCGTACTCAAAAGGAAAAGCGTGAACGTTACACACTAGACCAACGCTGCTCCGAAATATTTCTGGCGTAAAATCGTACATGCTCATCTGCCCCCCCCCCAGCGGTTTAAAATAATTAAATTTTAAGTTAAAAATTGATTATTTAAAGTTAAAAAGTTTAACAGATTATATTTATAACGTATCTCCCTTCATAAAAAAAGAAAAGAAAAGAAATAAAAGATTCACGCTACGAAAATACGTTAAAGAAATTTGCAACATAATTTTGGGTATAGACCAGCCGTGTTTGCCACCCAAAAGAGGAGGCGACTCAAGCAAACAAAGGATATGAGAGTGGGGAGTCATCGAAGTATACCACGCGAGTCATCAGTGAATGCCGTTCATGCTTTAGTTACTCTCCATACCATCTTTTTTAGTATAAGGTAATCCAATACTAATAGAGCTTCTCACGGCCTGTAATATTTGTATCAATGTTTTATATGCTCGCATAGATGGCAGTTCGCATGCTCTATTAGCATGAATTTTCTCTCAGTGTATACAGGAAATTTTATAAATTTTTAATAAAATTTTATAGTTAAAATTTTAAAAAATTATTAATAAATTATAAAATTTTATTAATTAGTAATAAAAATTAATAATTAATAAAAATTGACAAAATTTTAACTAAATTGATATTATATTTGACACTTTTATTACTAGTTAGAGTTTTAATATGTTAGTACTTGAAGAGGATTTATATAGGAATTGAAACGTTGTAAATAAATTTTTAATTAAATAATATTGTGATAACAAGTTTAATTGAGTTTTCTGATGGAGCTCCTACACAATTCAAAAACAAGTAAGGACGAACTTACCCACTTTTTTAACTTGTATTATTTTAATTAAATTAAATTTATCATTTATATTATTTACTGTAAGGGGGTGGAAATAAGGTCAATTCCAATGTAAAAAATTTTTTGAGAATTTTTTCAACATGCTGCAATAAATTCAAAATTATTTAAGTATTCATAGTATAAAAAAATTACATTTAAAGTATCTTTTGTAAAATTTTTAATGAAAAATATAAAGAAATTTAAAAATTATTGGTAAATTTTCGCTGGTGCCTCGAAATAAAGTTATTAGGGCATGTATATCCCTATATAAAGTTCCGGTTTATTTTCAATTTTTGATAACACTTGAAAGTTAAAAAATTAAATTAGTTTTAAAAAATCTTGACAGTATCAAAAGTCAAAAAAATGCTTCAAAAACCATACCCCCTCCCTTTTAAATCAATAGTCGCGATTGCGCCTCGATGATAACTTAATGTACTAACTGAGTTTTATGAGCACGTTCCTTTTATACTTTAAAATAAGGTATCCAAAATTTTATTACTATTTCATGCAATTAACGATTGGCAATTTTCAGAAATCATTTAAGTAATTTGTGCTCTCATAAGGAAGATTTTGGTATAGGGATAACATCATACAATTTTTTTGCAACATCTCATGGAAAAAATGTTTGCGATGGTGTAGGAGGTACAGCAAAACGTACTGCCAGGAAAGCCTCCAAACAGGGAGTTAAAATTTTGAACGCAAAACAAATGTACAATTATTTGATTGACTGCGGGTCCGATATTAGGTATTAATATTATTATTCTTATTTACAAAGACATAATAGAACGCTACGCGTTAAATACATTTTATGTTATTGCAGGTACTTATACGTTGAAGAGGCAGATGTAATTAGGCGAGGCCAAAAACTTGATAAGAGGTTTAAATTAGCAAAATCTATAAAATCTACAAGAATGTTTCATTATTTTACACCCGTTAATGAAAGAACAATTAGAATGAAAAAATATTCATTTGATTCAGAATATTATGATTTCAAAATAATTAATTCAAAATAATTAACGATTTTAAAAAATAAATGATTATCTATAGCATTTTTTAATTTTAAATGTGTGTTGTTTCTTGTATCTCATCCCTGAAACTCTAAATAACTAACAAAAAACATTTCGTAATAATTTTATAAAGTCTGTATCAAGTGGCAAAATAGGAAATATTTTGCGTTCATGGATTTGTATACATTTTATTTTCATGGTTATAACTTTGAATCCAATTAACTCAGATAAACTTTTTAAATCTTTTAGGTAAAGTTTACTTCTATACTTTAATAAATTATATTGAGTATTCATTTAATTACTCAAAAAGTCTACAAGATATAACAAAGACGTGGCTGCAGTGTTACTTAACTTGCAGGCTTAATATAAAAAAAAATAACTTTTTTTACCGTTTTCAAACTCTTTAAAAATATTCTAAAATAAAGACTTGACAGATCTTAATTTCTGATATGTTCAAACAGTATTTAGTTAAATTTTTAGACCAATCGGATCATATAGAAAGACTTTATCCGAGTGTAAAATTGATAAAAATGGTCATTTTTAGAAAAATTGTAGAATTCAAGTCATTGTAACAGAGATATAGACCGATCATTTTTAGTTTTGTACCTCATAAAAAGTTATGATTTTTTCCAATCTAATCAAAAAATGAAGTCAAGTTCAACTGTTTTTTCCGTTTCGGACTATACTCGGAAAGTAATGAAAATTTTATATTTTTTCATAGAATAGAATCCTTTGCTGGTTTTTGCTCTACAGCGCTCAGCCCCTACATTTGTATAAAAATATTTAATTCATTAATTATAACGGAAATTTGATTAGACAAGGACAAAGATATACGGCCAACTCTTAAGGTAGTACTATCGTAAATCGATCGACGGGACAAATTTCGATGAAATTGAAATAATGGGTAAATTTTGAATTACTCAAACAAATTTTTGTGGGCCTTTGGTGCCTATAAAAAAAGTTATTAATGTTTTTAATTTCCAGCCATTAACATGTAGCCTTATGGGTAGAAACGATTTTTATTCATTGAATTACATATTTTACAAGACTTACGGGCAAGATATTGATGAAAATTGATACAGCGCTAATTTGAAACCTTAGTAAAATTTTGCATCTTAAAAAACATTAATTAGGTGATTGTAAGAGTATTTATAAGCAATTTAATAAATAAAATTTCAAGTAGCAGAACATTCTATTGTAAATGTGTCAACGTCGCAGAGTATAGGTTAACGCGCGTAAAATTAAAAGTATAACGCGCTTGAACCGATATGATTAAGTTTCAAGAAAGACGTGCAAAATATTAAATGAAATATAGCAAAAAATTTTTTAAATGTTTTAATTTTTGAATGTATGTGATTTAAGATCGTACAGTTGGGTATAATATATACGTACATCTTGAATTTTTTTTTTTTTTATATAAATTTGATTTTATTTAATGCATATACGCATACTTATGTATACATATTGCTATACATCTCTAAAAAATACTGTAGCAAATAAAAAAAAATTATTAGCTGGATTTCAAACTTATGTCTCCCATGAAACTCACATATATTTTAAAAAATCATTTGTTTCTTTTAATTCAGTATAAATATATTCATATTTATTTATAATTTTTCTAAATTATACATGAACCTCGTAAAAGAAAATAAATTTAAAGAAAATAAATTTAAATGAAAGGTGATCAGCTGGTGTTTTTCTTTTTCGATACTGCAATATTTACATTATTTTTGAAATTGGATGATGCACATATCACCATAACCCTTTTCCATTTTTTTGCTCAATCTTTTTCTTAAAAAAAAAATCTTGCTTTTGCTGTAAATAAAGATATAACCGCTTAGAAAATATACGTGCTTTATAAATAAAAGCGGAAGTGTTGTCATGTTTAATTTCTACAGAGTCAAAATTTGAGCAAATACTCATTTGGCTGATTTCACATCGACAGTGTTGCGTCGCACCATGTCAATTCCACGAAATCACATCTATTTCGTGGAATTTCGACAAACACACGACTCGCTCGAACGCGGCATGCAAAGAGGTGGCAGCACGTTGCGGTCATCATAGTCAAATTTTTCTATACTCGGGTCACTTTGCGCCCGAGTTAACGAGTCAAATCAAGTCATTTGTACAGTCAGTTCATCGTCAAGCGCGACTGAATACACACCTCTCTGCACGCCTCGCGTCACGAGTCTCATCTTGAAACATACAATCGTGTCCTAGTACACCGCACTCTAGCTGTAATAGACATTACGTTGATCGCAACTGCGAATCAAAGTCTATTACCTCGTAATTTCGTGTCCTAGTACACCGCACTCTAGCTGTAATAGAAGTTACGTTGGTCTCAGTGAGAATCAAAGTCTATTACCTCGTTCAAACTCAATTGCAACAAACGTTACCTTGATTTTCTTAAAATCAGCGTTTGTTGTATACTCTGATTCAAAGCCGTGCGCGCACGCAAACCGAAAGCATATGCAATCGTTACCGTATCTTGCGTTAAATTTAAGTGCGATAGTTCAGTGTTGTAAAATTTAATAAAAAGGGTTTTTTATGCCGAAAGGCTTTTTCCCTCTATATGGTGTTAATTTTATTTCGTAGTCCTTTAGCTTCTTCTTATAAAGATTAAATTTAATACCATTAAATCAATTACAAGCAATCGATTTAGAGTCAGTGAATAAAAATTTGGTTAAGTGAAAATTAAGTTGTGTAGTGAGATAAATCTAGTTAAAATCAGTTCCCTTTTTTTTTTATAAATAAATGGATGTAGCCTCCGCTACATTTTGGTGCCTCTTTGTGAAGTAGAATTCACGAAAAAATCGTAAAAACTAAGCATACTTTATAGTGCATACAAAGCATTCGAAAAAACGCGCTGCGAAGCGTATTGCGCGTGTCGTAACTTGCGAAGAAGAAAGCGTTTGAAAAAGACGTTTCTCAGAACTGCGAAGTCAACAAGCTGCTACGACTGCCATCGTATCCGCAACAGGAGGACCTCAGCGCCCGGTGGCATCAAATAGGAAAATAAAAGATAAGTCAATGTTATTTAGTTCAAAGGTAAAACTGTAAAACAAAGTAAACATTTTTTCTTTTGTCAAAAAGTAAAGGTAAATTTTTTCCTCTCTTTTAAAGAAAAGAATTAACTTTTTTTTATTTTTTTTTCAGTCACATTTCAAATTTTATTTTCTAGCTAATTCAAATTAGATTTTATGAATACAATTAATTAAAGTAAAATTTAATAAAAATTTTCTTTGACTTGTCATAACGAGAATAGAATAAGTGGTGTTATATGTAGATTAATAGTTTAGATTGACTTATAGATAATTTGTTGTGTAATTAATATTTTCATTTGTGGAAACTAAAATTTCCTTTAATAATTTCATTTAAATAGTTTCATTTTACATAATACTTTAGTTCAAATACAGAATAAATTTAAGTTCACTCAAACAACGTAACGTCAATTTGTTAATTAAAGTCAATTTAATTTATTTATTAAATCGCAATTTAATAAGCACTCAATTTGATCAGAATGGTGAACTCCGAATGTGCGGAGACAATGTTACTATAAGCTTGAAATTTGCAAATCAATAAAAACAAAATTTTCTGTTACAATCAAAAAATTTTACGACACAGACAATTTAATTGAGATCTGTGTGATAAAAACGTTCAAGTATTATTAACTTATTGGGAAAATATTTTAGGTTAGGTTATTTATATTTTATCAATTGACAATACTTTTACATTCTTTACGAAACGGCAGTGTCCCTTTTTCGTATTCGTTTAAAAAAGGCAAAATCATTATTATTATTATCGCCTATTATTATTCAAACAAACTGAAGTAGTGTTTTGATTTTATACTTGAACCAAGTCAAATCTTTTATACATTGTAGTTTAGTATTTCTGTTTTTGCATACATGTAAATTGTTCTTTCATAACAAATTAAAGTCTGCTCAAATTTCAAAATAATTTCAAATCAGTCAATTACATCTAGTTCATTCAAAGTTAAAAAGATTAATTCCTTTTGAAAAGGTTTTTTGCATTTAATTTAAAAAATTAATTTCCTTTAAAATTTCAACTCATACAAATTTTATTTTTATTACAGTTCAATTAACTGAAATTCAAAATTTAATCTCATCAAGTTAAATCTAAGGTTAAAATTAAGCTAAAGAAAGATAGTTCAAGTCAATTAATTATTGTTTAGTTAGACCGCATTACCAGAGGTGGCCGCTGTTTTCGCCTTCGCACCAGTCACAGCGGATCGTTCGTCGCAATAATCGCGGCGGGTGGTTTGCTGAGTTAATAGGTGCCACGACGAGGGTGTGACGGTAGCTGGCTTTGGTACCGGGCAGGTTAGCAGGGCCTAAACCGCGACATCGCGCCCCACGTAAATAATCATTCTTCATTTTTTTTTCTTCTCTTTCAATTTAACTTAAGAAAATGGAAAAAGAAGAAGTAACAAAACTGATCGCAACTGCGAATCAGGAATACAAATCATTTAGCGAACAAATACAAAAATTGAAAATTTATCTTGAAAGTCCGAATCCCAATACTTTCAATGCGAAATTAAGATTAAGAGATCTCGAAGCGTGTCATGTACAAAGTCAAAAATATCATAAAACCTTAGCAGTAGTGAAACCTGAACATCAGCTGATTGATGTTTATAAAAATTTAAGATTAGAATACTATGAAATAGTCGCCAACGCTGACGGTTTGATTAATCCTATTATAAGAAGCAATCCAATTGCTAATTCAACACTGAACACGAGCAACATCACTGTCACTCAACGACATGATGCACCTAAATTACCAGAAATTAAAATAACAACTTTCGAAGGCAAAGCCAATCAGTGGCTGCCATTCAAAAATCAATTCACTGCTTTAGTTCATTCACGAACTGATCTTAGCGATTTCGTTAAACACACTCAACTTTTAAACGCTCTTACTGGGTCCGCAAAATTAAAAATTATTGCTTTAGAACCCAGCGCAGACAATTATGCAAAGGCTTGGAAAACACTTACTGATGCATACGACCACAAGCGTCTTGTAATCGTTGATCATCTCAACGCTTTGATAGATTTGCCTAAAGTCCCAGCGGCTACAGTAGAAGGCGTTTCTCAACTTCTTGATGCAATTCGTCAACATTATACAATGGTTGAACAAATTGTCGGAGTTCCAGTTTCCTGTGAACATTTGGTCGTTCGAATAGCTGAACGTTGTATTCCCCAGAGGATGCTGAGTAGATGGCAAGAAAAATTAGATATCGATCAACCTCCTACGTTGAAAGAATTTTGTGCGTTTTTACAGGCAAACATCTTCAATCTTCAAGGACTTGAACATTCAGCTGCAGAGTCAAAACTCAAGGGAGATGTAAAAAGGAAGTTCAAATCTAACTTTGATAGGGAATCTCACAAGGTTGCTAAGTTCGAATCTCGCTCTTTCATAACTTCCAGCAACTGATTTCGTTTCGATCACACTTATTTGTCGTTACAGCTGACATCGAGAAAATGTATAGGCAAATTTTAATACACCCAGATGATAGGAAATTTCAGAAGGTTTTTTGGTATCATGAAGGTAAAATTAGAACTTTTCAATTAAATACAGTTACTTTTGGGACAGCTCCAGCTCCATTTCTTGCTATACGACAACTCGCTAGGGACGAAGCAGAAAACTTTCCAAAAGCCAGTAAATTGCTCTTGCGCGATTTCTAGGTAGATGATTTCATATCTGGGGCTAACTCATTTAATGAAATATTAGCTATTCGCGATGAAGTAATTCAACTACTAGCTCGAGGGGGTTTGTAATTAGAAAATGGGCTTCGAATCATAAAGGGGTTTTAAACAATATAGAGAAAAAATACTTCAACTTAGATTGTGTCATAACGAAAGAGTCAATTCAGAAAACCTTAGGTATTATATGGGATACTCAAAATGATCTTTTAAAATATACTGTGCAAAATATTGACATACCGGTTAGGGCGAGCAAGAGAAATTTACTGTCTGAAATCTCAAAAATTTTTGATCCTCTTGGCTTATTAGGACCAGTAGTATTGTATGCTAAGGTATTAATTCAGGAATGTTGGGCAGCAAAGGTTACGTGGGACGAGCCCTTGCCAGAGAACATTTACAACAGGTGGAAAATTTTAGCTGATCACTTAACACTTTTACGAGAAGTTTCTTTTTCTAGGCATTCGTTAATTAAAAATCCAATTAAAATAGAAATTCATGGCTTTTGCGATGCGTGTTTACACGGATACGGAGCTTGTATATATGTTAAATCAGAAGATCGTTTAGGAAATATATTTATTCAATTAATTTGTAGTAAATCTAGAGTAGCACCACTTAGTGGGATAACTATACCGAGGTTAGAACTTTGTGCAAAAAATTGTATGTAGAGGTTAGGAGTCAGTTAAATTTTACAATAGATAGGACTATTCTTTGGTCAGACTCAACTATAGTATTAGCTTGATTAAAGAAAGCCCCTCATTTATTACGACCTTTTGAATCAAACAGAGTAGCAGATATTCAGACTTTAGGTAACGAGGTTAGCTGGAGGTTTGTAAATTCCAACGATAACCCCGCGGACGCACTCTCGCGAGGCCAACTCCCCGCGGACTTTCTGAATAATTCTTTATGGGCATCAGGACCCAAATGGTTAAAACATAACGAAATTTGTTGGCCGCGTCTAACGCAGGTACCGGTGGCTGATTTACCTGGACTTACAACGGAAAACTGCTCGTTATCAGCCTACAGGGGCAGTGGAATTTATTCCTCATTTTCCAAGCTTGAACGACTTATTAGGGTAGTAGCTTACATATTACGATGGAAAGATAAAATCTCTAAAGATAGGCAGGTAGTAGAAAATCAAACTAATCAGGTAAATTCTCCATTATTAGTGTCAGAACTCATTAGAGCGGAACAAAAAATTCTTTTACTAGTTCAACACGAACGATTTTCTACTGAACATGTTTATTCCGACAGCGGAACTAATTTTGTAGGAGCAGATAGGGGAATTCGTCAAATCTATGATATAGTTAATACCACGCAATTTCATGAATCAATCAGCAACTATGCTGCAGCCAAACGAATTCAATGGCATTTCAATCCACCCTTATCACCACATTTTGGCGGTATTTGGGAAGCAGCTGTAAAGAGCTTTAAACATCATTTGAAACGCGTTTTAAAGGATCAGAAACTTACTTATGAACAAATCAACACTTTGTTGATTGAAATAGAAGCGATTTTTAAACTCACGACCTTTATATGCTCTTTCAGCTGATCCCAACGACCCCATATCTATAACACCTGCTCACCTTCTGATAGGTAGACCTTTTAATTTCTTACCAGAACATAATTTTGTTTCAGTGCCAGACAACAGACTTTCAACTTACAATTTCATTACCAAGGCCAGACAAGACTTCTGGAAAAAATGGCAAAAAGAATATCTTCACGAACTCCAAACTAGACAAAAATGGCATTCTTCAACGGCAATCTTAGAACCTGGTTCCGTTGTCATTTTAATGGATGATGTTACCACTTGTGCTAGGTGGCCACTGGGTGTTGTCGTCGAGGTCTTTCCTGGGGACGATGGCACAGTCAGAGTAGCATCAATCAAGACTGCGAGCGGCGTATATAAGCGAAATATCACTCGTCTTTGTATTTTACCTATCTTGCGAGCGGCTAGCGATCTCGATATATCATAATATATTACAACTCTTGTATAACGTTTAAACAATTCAAAAAGAATATGACACCTTTTCCTTTCCTCATACTGCGATCTGAATAAACACCTGTTATCATACTCGCAGCTTGCGCCCGGAGTATGTTGCGTCGCACCATGTCAATTCCACGAAATCACATCTATTTCGTGGAATTTCGACAAACACACGACTCGCTCGAACGCGGCATGCAAAGAGGTGGCAGCACGTTGCGGTCATCATAGTCAAATTTTTCTATACTCGGGTCACTTTGCGCCCGAGTTAACGAGTCAAATCAAGTCATTTGTACAGTCAGTTCATCGTCAAGCGCGACTGAATACACACCTCTCTGCACGCCTCGCGTCACGAGTCTCATCTTGAAACATACAATCGTGTCCTAGTACACCGCACTCTAGCTGTAATAGACATTACGTTGATCGCAACTGCGAATCAAAGTCTATTACCTCGTAATTTCGTGTCCTAGTACACCGCACTCTAGCTGTAATAGAAGTTACGTTGGTCTCAGTGAGAATCAAAGTCTATTACCTCGTTCAAACTCAATTGCAACAAACGTTACCTTGATTTTCTTAAAATCAGCATTTGTTGTATACTCTGATTCAAAGCCGTGCGCGCACGCAAACCGAAAGCATATGCAATCGTTACCGTATCTTGCGTTAAATTTAAGTGCGATAGTTCAGTGTTGTAAAATTTAATAAAAAGGGTTTTTTATGCCGAAAGGCTTTTTCCCTCTATATGGGGTTAATTTTATTTCGTAGTCCTTTAGCTTCTTCTTATAAAGATTAAATTTAATACCATTAAATCAATTACAAGCAATCGATTTAGAGTCAGTGAATAAAAATTTGGTTAAGTGAAAATTAAGTTGTGTAGTGAGATAAATCTAGTTAAAATCAGTTCCCTTTTTTTTTATAAATAAATGGATGTAGCCTCCGCTACAGACAGTACTACCTTAATTAACCCATTCTTTTATTGAATATTCTTTATAAAAAATTTTATTGAAGAACATATTATTCCTGAATTTTCTCAATACTTCGATAATTACAAATGTCCTATACTTAAATAATATGTTATTCCTATACTTTTATTTAAAAAAAGATAACATATTCTACTCAAAAGTCAACCAAATTAAATAAAAAACGATATTTCATTACCATGAATATAATTAATTTATAAATAAAAAAAGCAAAATATTGCTGAAAAATATATTTTAAATTTTATAGAACTTTTATACTTATAATTCGTATCATACCTTCCGTACTATCACTCTCAGAATTCTCATTTGAAAAAGAAGCTTTATCGTTTTCAGAACTATCATCATTATACCTTCGAAGTCAACTTATACTTCGTCGCTAAAGAGTACTCTTGACAAGAACGCCTTCGTTTCTTCATATTACCTCAATTGTATAGTTTAAGATCACTTTTTATAAAATTTTTGGATTACGTTTGAATAAATTTGTTTTAAAATTTAACCAACAAAATATTTTTTTTGACACTTGCGATCTTATTATGTATTTTTCTTAATTTTTTAAACTTCACAATGTTCATGCAAAAAAATTTCAATTTGAATCAATATCGAAACAATTGAAAATGTCTGATTTCAGTATCAACATTCATTATAAACATTAAATAAATAAGTAGCTGTCAAATCGCAACCTCAAAACGGCAAGGATGTACGCTTTGATTTTATGATTGCAGTCTAAAGAATTCAGTGTGTTACCTCTAGAATAATTTACGTTCAGGAAAAGATAGTGAGATAATTACTGGGAACGAAATATCTGCGAAATGGGGGAGAACTTATTACCCAGCAAAAATTTTACAAAAAAGTAGTAAGTAAAAAAATTCAAAATTTTTCAAGTATGGCCTTTTTCTTATACTAATACTTTAAAACTATAAAAAAAATATTATACTAATATATAAATGTACCATGAAAAATTGAATATTATTATGAAAAGTAATATAAGGTTAAAATTTGATCTATGAAATATAAATTTGATGTTCTAGATAAAAACTTCGACTCTTGTTTGAATTAGTTGCCTTGTTATGAGTAGTAAACCGATTAGATTAATTGGTATTCTAGACTAATGTGCACTCAAAAAAATTGATTATGAATAACATCTATAATATAACAATGATAATTATTAAAATGTTGATCTGAACATAATTTATTTATTCTATAGTGGACATAAATATTCTTTTTAATTTTCAAATATTAATAAATAGTATTGAAAAATCTACTTATAATTATTATTTTTTTATTCAGCAAACAAAGAATGGCTAGATTCTGTTAAAATTGATACAGAGGGAAACATATTAACAGCCCAAGATGCACTGGAATCATAAAAAATACTACAACGAAGAAAAGAAATTCGAGTACAGGAAAAAAGTTGTCTCACGTAAGAAGTAAGGTTAGGTGCGAAGAAAATAATTCTATTTTAAACCAAAATGCAATATTTGAAACGACTTCTAGCGACGAGGAACTTTCCAACGAGAAAAATAAGTAATTTGATATTAAATGTAATTTCAATTCATTTTTATTGATTTAAAGGAATATAGAAACAATAATATATTTATGACTTTATATGTTGCCAATTTGCTTATATTTTTATTTAATGCTTTATTTATTTGGCAATTTTATGAAAGAAATATTATAAACAATTTTATGCTTGTATTAATTTACTTGCCATAATTAATATTTATTTAATTATATGCATTCTTTTAGAAATTTGAGCAGCATTATACAGAATGCTGATGACCATAATAGTTCTGATGATATTGAAATTTCTGAAGGGCTACGTAATTCTGATGAAAAAGTAAATCGTCCATGCATCTGTAAAAATTTTCCAAATGGTACATCGATTTATCGACTATTATTTACAAAGATGTATTTATTTAAAAATATTTAAACTTTAAAACTATTCTGTATCATGTAAATTTAATAACATTTTTGTTTTCAGTTACAAATGAAGATATTCAAAAATTAAGCCAAATATTGGATTTTACGAGATCATTTCAAATTGAAAACAGTATAAAAGTAAATATTTTTTATTTTTATATAAATTTATGTGTGTATATATATATGCATATTTCTTTTAATATTATTAATTTATATAATTTCGGAGTGGTACAAACGATCAAATGAAAAGCTCAGTAAAAAATGAAATGGTAAATTATTATTTCGTAATTGCTTTTATTATATATTACTATCAATTTTAAATAATTATGAATTCTTTTTAGATACCACTCTTTGAAGGATCGGAGGTAAAAGTCCATGAATGGAAATTAGACATTTACAAGCAAACATACAAAACAAACCTAAATAAATGGTCAGAAAACTGATCCTTGCCATCGTAGGTAAAGAAAAATTAAAAGTTTCATCTCAGACCGGAAAAAACGAATGGGAGCCTATTGAAGATAACATCTACAAAGATGTTGAAAGTAAAATTTTCTTAACAATTTACATTAGTAAATTTATTAATAGATTTTATTGTTTTAGTGTTCGTAAATGCCAATACAAAAAAAAATTACAGACTGAGTCATGAAGAGTACAGATCCTGTTTAACGGTAATGTGTGCCACCTTGCGAAATCCCAAAGAATATAAAACGACCACAGCAATATCAAATGAAAAATTGAACCAAAAAAATAAAAATAATAATTCAAAGAAGTTAGAACAGGATCGCAAAAAGAATAATGAACTAGAAAAAAAGAGTACTAGAACAAGCAAGAACAAGAAGAGAGATTGAGAACAGAACGGGAAAAAGAACTGGAGATGCAACAAAAGAAACGAAAAGAACTAGAAAAAAGACTTGAGACAGCTGATACTCAGAAACAAACAATACAACAAAATGTAGAAAAGCAAAATAATGAATTAAAAAAAGCATTAAAAAAGCAAAAGAAAGAAGACGAGAAAGAACTAGAAAAGATATTGGAAAACCAAAAGAAAGAAGATAAAAAATAACAAGAAAAGATATTGGAAAAGCAAAAGAAAGAAAATGAAAAAGAACAAGAAAAAAATCAGGAAAAAACATTAGAAGAGCAAAAGAAAGAACATGAAAAAAATCAGGAAAAAATATTAGAAGAGCAAAAGAAAAAACATGGAAAAAATCAGGAAAAAATATTAGAAAAGCAAAAGAAAGAACATGGAAAAAATCAGGAAAAAATATTAGAAGAGCAAAAGAAAGATCATGAGAAAAAACAAGAAAATATATTGGAAAAGCAAAAGGAAGAGCAAGAGAAAAGACAGGAAGAGATAGACAAACAACAAACAAAAGGATGAGGACAAGAAAAAGCAAGAAAAACACGAACTACAAAGTAATCTTACAACTGAAAATAAAACCAGTACAGTTTAAAGGTTAGAGCAAGAAAATAATGGAAAGCTAGAAGAATATGAAAATGAATCAATAGTAAATTTAAAAAAAGAATTAGAATTAAAGTATGCCAAGAAAGTCCAAGAACTTAAAGCAAGACTTAATTCAAAAAATGTTAATAAAGAAAAAGCTAATCAAAAGCGCAAACAAACTAATGAACAAAAAAACATCGCAATTAAAAAAATAAAAAGAGCAAAATAAAAAGTTGGAAAACGAACATGAAGATGTAGAAAAATAGAAAAATTATAAAAAAGAACAAGTAAATGCATTAAGTAAGAGAAAGAACACAAGAATAAACGAGAACGAGAAAAAAAGCTGAAACAAGAACAAGAAATAAAATTAACGACACAACTTAAGGAACAATAAGAAATATAAAAAAATGTGTTGAAATACTTTAATATTTATTTTAATATGTTATCGCTCATCATAGTTAATATTATTAGTAATGTAATTATAAATAAATAAAAATAATACATTATTTCCGGAAGTATCAACTCTAATAGAAATCAAATATAAATACCGTATTAATGAAACATTTTTACGATCAGAATTTGTTCAATTGGCAAATATTTGCCATAAAGTTGCAAATCTATGCTAACATTTCAATTCCAGGTTATAAAAAGCGTTTCATATATACCGCATTTACGTTTGATTTTTATCAGTGAAGTGAGGTAAGTAAAAAGTAAAATAGAAATTAATAATTAAATTACAATATATATAAACATAATTTGTTCAACTTTGGCCCATTTTAGTCGCACTGGGTAAAATACACCTCAACTAATTTTTGACGTGGCATACAACGCAAAATTTTTGAAGTGAAACTTCTTTACCAACGGTATACACTTCCCATAAGAGCCGTATAAAAAAATTATACGGGAGTGAATTGATTTCATGTCGGTACATGCAACGGAACTAATGAAACGTAAGTGTATTATATATAAGAGGAGCATCCGTGCCTCCTATATGTAAATCAAGGTACTAAATACATATATAAAAAAATTTGTGGGACCAGTGATGGATTTCGAAGATGCTTATATGATATCCAACAGCCAACTTCAGAGTATATACTACAGAATATTATATTCTGCTTATACTCTAATTCTACGGTATACTCTGAAGTTGGCTAAAGGATATCCTAATATATAGATATACATAAATGTATAAAGCATCCTCGAAATCCATCACTGTGTGGGACTGACTTGATGTCAAACGCACAGATATAGTATATGTATACATGTATACTATATATGCAATACAAATATCCGAATTTGATCTGAATAAATAAAGAAAGCAATAGCACTTGTTTTCTCTTTTTCTTTCTTTCTCTATAATGTTTTATGGTGAACCCCTCTCTTCCCTACATTTTTTAAATTGTATTTTTGTAAAATAGATATTATTAACAAAAATTTTATACACCATCTCATTTAAAATAAAAAAAAATTCATTCCTTAAATAAATTAAATTAAATTATTTTAATTTTATTTTATTTCATTTTATAATTATTTCGTTTTAAAATTATTTTAAAATTAAATAACACAGTGATAGAACTTAAATAAACATTTATGAGTTCTATAATTTCCTAAAGAAGTTTCACTTCTGTCGGCCAGTCCCAAAGACTGCCACACCAGTTTTTTTTCTATGATTATTTTTACAATGTAAATAAGAAGAATTAGAGACACGTAGCTTAAAGTTAAAGGAATTATATTTATTTATGTAAAAAAAAATTAATAACAATAAATTAAAGATTTTTAAATTATATAATTCTAAATAAATTTTTAAACATAAATTTGATAAAAATGTGAATCAATCTTGACAGTTTATACTAAAATATAATTTAACATAAGTTTTATGAATTATTTCCAAACATTTGCAAAACTTTACTATTACCTTTTAATAATTTTCTCATATTTACTGCAAGTCTTGGAAAAGTTTCGCTAAACACCTGCGAAACTTTACTATTCTCTCTTCACTTTCTCACGTTTATCGCAAGATCTGGAAAATTTTCTTTAAATATCTACGAAATTTCAGTGTTCTTTTTTCTTTATTTTCTTACGTTTATCGCAAGTTATGGTAAAGTTTTGTTATACGTCTGCAAAACTTTACTACTCCCATTTCTTTTCTTTCTCACGTTTATGAGAAATTCCGGAAAAGTTTCACCAAACATCTGCGGAACTTTATTATCGTCTGTTTTGAATTTTTTACGTCTATCGCAAGTTCCAGAAAAATTTCGCCAAACATTTGCGAAATTTCACCGTTCTTTCTTCTCTATTTTCTCAAGTTTATTGCAAGTTATGGAAAAGTTTCGTTAAACATCTGCAAAACTTTACTACTCCAACTTGCTCACTTTCTCACGTTTATCACAAGTTCCGGATAAGTTTCGATAAACATTTGTGGAACTTTACTGTTCTCTCTCCTTGATTTTTTCAAGTTTGGCATATTCTCATTGCTAAAGTTTAGCCAAAACTTTAGCTAAAGAAAACTCATGCCAAACTTATCCCAAATACAATTTTTTTTACGCGGGCTATTCATACCTAAATTACCGCTAGAAATAAGAACGCATTCAAAATATATTTTCTGAATAGATCCATCTATAAGTACTTCTATTCCATTTCTGGACAGATTATTTAGGTCATTGATATCTTGCATGAATATTTGATTCCCACAAAATGCCCTATCCTTTCAGTAGAAAATGGTACTGACAAAAACATTTTCTAATTTAGCCACTAAGTGTGGAGCAAGAAACGGTAATGTGACATACACTCCACCAAGTTTTTGTTCACCACTATGTGACCCTAAACAATTCAAAGGTTCGAAGTCATCAAAGTACAAAACTAATGGCAAAAGTATTGTATTATCAAAACGAGTGTATTTAGTTTTCCACATATTGCATTGAATAATGTTTGAGTGAACGTTTTTCTCTGATTCCAATTTTTTTACATATAAATCAATTGCAGCGAACACCCCCGGCATTTCTAAAAAAATTTTTAAATTATGTACAATTGATAAACTGTCAGCAATCACTGATTTGAACGTGATTTCTTTACAACGGTCGAAAGAAACACTTTTTTCTCCTACTTTGAATTCGGTAGGAAATTTGAAAACACTATCCTGCTCATATATATTAAATCTTTGGTATTCCGTTAGAAAGTTTCGAAAAGGACTTATATTTTCTTCAGATATTGGCTTCAGCTTATCTTTTAACTCCTTCTCGTGTTTATTATCATTATGAAAAACAGTATTAATTTGATTATCTAAAAAAGGAACAAATACCCTGCCTATAAAATTATCCGTTGCTTTCATGATATCATCAACCGCATTTCGTGGTATTGTGGGTATGCTAAACAGCAGTATAGATATAATGTGAATAACATTTTTTGACGATGAAATATTGAATTATTAACATATGTATTCGACATGAATTCCATTTTACTAGAAACCGGTACTATTTTTTTCAAAACAATGTTTCTTTTTTATATAGAACTAGCATCCTCCGTCTCGGCTTCGCCCAAGCAATAGTTGGGCAGAAGTCGGTAGGTATAGAAATAGAATCTCAAAAACTATTATTTATTAAATCGTACTCTTACAAAACTTCGAAATACACAACATTTTTTGTTTGTGAACCATGTGATAATAGAATGAATTTTCATTTAAAATAATTTTTTTTTGTTGAAAAAATAAGTATTGAATTTTTTTTTTATTTTTCGATGTATGTTCAATTTAGTACCAATAAATCAAAAAATATATTTAAATTGACGATAGAAAATTTTTTTAGCAAATCAAAATCGTGAAAGAGATATTCATTAATAAATATGAATGTTCAACAATGATAGGGAATAAGTGCAATAAAAATTTATTGCTGATAAGCTGTTCACATTATCCTCGCGATATAAGTACCTATACCGTGCTAATCTAGTAGAGTGAGCGGCAAAACAGGTCTCCACCTATTGAGAAGTGAACGAAGTGTCATTTTTAATAAAAAAAATCGTAAGTTATTAAAATTAAAGTGACATGAAAAAAGTACAAAATAATTTTATTTTTATCTTTAAAAATGACCAAAAATGAAATCAATTAAAAAATTTTTGAAAAATAATTACATTAAAAAAAAATTTTTTTTTCCATAATTATGTCGATTTTAGTAAACATAAACTAAAAATGACAATTCAACCTTCAGCACTTATTTATTGAAAAATGGCAAAAATATGAAATCAAAATAAAAAAATTTTTAAAAAAATAATTTCATTGAAAAAAATTTTTTTTCTTGAATATGTAAATTTTTGTTCAAACTAAAAATGACAATTTAACCTTAAGCATTTTTTCTTGAATAAAATCGGTAAATATATATAATGTTGAAAAAATGTATTTTTTCCGAAAATTTGCTGAAATATTTGTTTGAAAATATCACAGGATGATAAAATCAACGTTATTTGTGATTGTGTTAATATATGAAAAAAAATTTTTTTTTTCATATTATTAATGATTAAATAAGTTGAAAAAAAATGTATTTGTATAAAAATGGTCAAGTTTTGTAAACATCAAATTTCTTGAAAAATTTATGAGAAATTGTATTTTGAATAAAATTAACGTGATTTGAAAGCGGGTCAAATATCTTATATTTTTTGTTAATATATTTGGAATAAAATTTTTAGAAAAAATCGCAAATCATACATAATTATTTGTTATTTTTAAAATTATTTTATTAACCATGAAGGGTTAAATTCTCATGTATGAGCCAATAAATATTTGAGGAATAAAAAATTTCCTTGAATAAGATATAAAATTTCTTCTAGAGTTAAAAAAATTGTCTAATTTTTGATTCTGCCTAATGGAATAGGAAAATATTTCATTAAATAATCCGAGGTAATATTACTCTGTGATTAGAGAAAATGCAATAAAAATTTATTGTGTTGAAGTTACGGAATATCATAGGTGTATAAGTATTTCTACCGTACCAGTTTAATAAAGTGAAAGACAAAATCGGTTGCCACCTATTGGGCAACCAAGAAAAATAGCAAGGATAGAGCATGTTGACCGCAGAACGCCGAAAAAAAATAGTCCCTATTCCCTACGCGTTAAAATCTAGGTCTATAATTATTTTATTGCAATTATTGATTGAAAAAGTAATTATTTATATAGCCTATGACACTCGTCACATTATAAAGAATTTAAATTTAAAATTTGAAAACAATCGGTTCAGTAGTTTTTGAGATAATTGAGAACGTTCAAACCAACGCTGTCCTTTTATATAATAGTAAGATAAGATAGTAGTTCTAATGTTACTCCATCAATAAAACACAAGTATTAATTTTTATTGTCGTATATACTTTCTAAACTAAATTCTCTTTTCATCTTCTGTAACTTCAAAATTACTTATATAATTGATAGTGATTGCCAGAAAAGTAATAATGTGAATACAAAGCTTGTTTCCGTACATAGTCATTTATTAAATTTTATCATTTGAGTAAATTTTTTTGTCAATAAAATATTAATCACTTTTTAACATTTTTCAAGATTATACATTAGTTTTTACCATTTTCAGTTTCAATCAAAAAATTGTAGATAAATTGAAAAATTTAAAGTATGGTAATACAAACAAAAATTATTTAATATACAAATTTGAAAATATATGGAATATTCTTCATTTATTTTACTTATTATTATGAATCTAATTTTATGGGAACAAAACTAAATAATTAAACATGCTAAAACTGAAAATCAATATAAGGTCTTTACAAAAAAATCTAATGTATTATTAATTTATAATATTTAAATAAGAATATTGATATTTGGAAGGTATCCATCTTTTATTTATCATCGTTGTAATTAGTCATCTTTTTTTCTTTGGGAAAGTTGAATTTTTCCTTCATATGCATGTAGAAGCTCGAAGTTTTTTATCAATTCGGGATAATCAAGATTACTCTTGAACATTTTGACAAGTTCCTTCTTTTTATTATAATCATAAATAACCCGAACTTCTTTTATATCCTTGGGGTCAAAGGTAATTTCCTTAATTTCAGATATTTTTACTTCCACCAGTTGAATTGTTCTGCCAAACTTTTGAAATCAAAAATATCCCGTTGCGTGACATGATTGACCCTATGTGGCTTCTTTTTGCAAGCAGCTATCATCGTATCACCCCATTGCTGCTGTGTAAAAACTTCTCAATGCCTTACCTACTGAAAAAAACCACATGGGATCCCTTATGGGATTTCATATGGGATCCTTTATGGGTTCTCATATGGGGTTTTAGCGCGGGATCCTATATGGGGTCCCATAAGAGGTTCACAAACTCAATTTTTTAAATATAATATGGGACCACACGTGGGGTCCCATAAGAAATCCACTAACCCAATTCTAAATACAATATGGGACCACATATGGGATCCCATATGGGGTCCCATAAGAGGTTCAAAAACTCAATTTTTTAAATATAACATGGGACCACATATGGGATCACATATGGGGACCCATAAGAGGTCCACAAACTCAATTTTTAAATATAATATGAGACCACACATGGGGTCCCATGAGAAATCCACAAACCCAATTCTAAATACAACATGGGACCACATATGGGATCACATATGGGATCCCACATTATATTTGGAATTGAATTTATAGACTCTTTATGGGATCCCATATGCTTTCCCATATGCGATCCCATATTATAGTTAAAAAAAATAATTGAGTTTGTGGACCACATATTGGGCCTCATGTGGGATCCCTCATATTTAAAATTGAGTTTTATCGACCTCATATGGGATCCCATATGCAATCCCATACACGGAAAACATTTCGCACGTACAGTGACGGTGACTAGACTGTGCGGTACGATGCCGGCACTAGATTTCAGGTGTCGAGATGGTGTTGCAGTCAAGGCTGTAGCAACGCGCACTTAACATATGTGGCTGAGCCTAATCTTACACAGTAGCGTCCCTCATGCATTTTGAGGCGAGCGTTGACATTCAGAGATAGTCACTGTAACGAAGTAACATCGGCACCATATTTTTAGGTGCCGATGCAGCAGACGCACGATGTCTTACAAGCACACTTCGTTTACGTGCCAAATGTTTTCCGTGTATGTGATCTCATATAATATTCAGAATTAAGATTATGGATCCCTTATAAGGCCCCATGTGGGATCCCACATATTTAAAATTCAGTTTTATCGATCTCATATGAGATTCCATATGTGATCCCATATGTGGTCCCATATTTATATTTAAAAAATTGAGTTTATGAAGCTCTTATTGGACCTCAAATGGGATCCCATATGGGATCCCGCGCCAAAACCCCATATGGGAGCCCATGAAGGATCCCATATGTAATTCCATAAGGGATTCCATGTGATTTTTTTCAGTAGGGTTACATACTTTCCTATGCAACTGTGCATAGAATCGCCAGAGCTTTGGGTGTGACCAACTTCCATGAATCTACTGTTATAAATCAAGTAATTTAAAGGATAAGTGATAATTAATAACTATCTACTAAAGGAATGTCAATATAATAAAACATTATTAGCTGAATGATTGATAATTTTTTATTTTCTGATTAGGACCTGAATTTCGGTGGCGAAAAGTGAAGCTACTCTGAGTATATCTCTTTAACGCGCTATACTATATTAGACAAGGCGAAATGGGCGGCTCCGTTGGAAAAATTATTCGGACTCAAAATTTTTGCGCAATCATCTCGGTGAGATGTCCCCGAATATGGATCAAAAGGTTGCCGGGCGCCAACCTGGTCCAAATTTGTTTAAATAAATTTTTTTTTTGCAAAATCGAAAAAATCGTTTTTTAGGGTCGGAACAAATTTTTTAAGGTTTTTTGGGTTGTTTTGAACAAAAATGGTCATCTATGAGTTTTCTCTAAAGTTAATAGTTTTTGAGATATACGCGTTTGAAAATTGAAAAATCGCGAAAATGGCCGTTTTCAACTTGGAAATACTATATTAAAAAATGAAATTTTTGAGGTTGCCAAAGTTTTTAAATATTCTTTGAACATCCATTAACAAAAATCTAATGAGTTTTAAGCGATTATTTTAGTGCAACCTTCTGTTTTTTAATTGTTAAATAGATAAATTCAAGCGGGCGCGCGCGTTCTTTGCTGCGCCTTGGAGCGGTGACGCGCTATACACCATTCTGTTTTTCATCCGCGCGCTTGCTTTTTTATTGCATTTTAACAATTAATTCTTTAATATTTTTTAATATTATTTATTGTTTGGAAAAGTATTATATTTACAATATGTATTAGATAAAGTAAATAGAAAAATTAAATAAATAGATAAATATAAAGCATTTATTTTTAATGAATTTATAATTCAGTTCTTATTTGAATAAATAATCTATGTACTGATAGTTTTTTGCAATTACATTAAAATTAAATATTGTAATATTATTATCTGAAATACGTATTACTATCAAAGAAATAGTATTTGTATTTTGCCTACATAAGCGTATTCGACTGTATGAAACTGTAAACCAAATTAGAAAACTACGATCTTTTTTAAATATTTAAAATTTTTTATTTGATAGTAATACGTATTTCAGATAATAATATTACAATATTTAATTTTAATGTAATTGCAAAAAACTATCAGTACATAGATTATTTATTCAAATAAGAACTGAATTATAAATTCATTAAAAATAAATGCTTTATATTTATCTATTTATTTAATTTTTCTATTTACTTTATCTAATACATATTGTAAATATAATACTTTTCCAAACAATAAATAATATTAAAAAATATTAAAGAATTAATTGTTAAAATGCAATAAAAAAGCAAGCGCGCGGATGAAAAACAGAATGGTGTATAGCGCGTCACCGCTCCAAGGCGCAGCAAAGAATGCGCGCGCCCGCTTGAATTTATCTATTTAACAATTAAAAAACAGAAGGTTGCACTAAAATAATCGCTTAAAACTCATTAGATTTTTGTTAATGGATGTTCAAAGAATATTTAAAAACTTTGGCAACCTCAAAAATTTCATTTTTTAATATAGTATTTCCAAGTTGAAAACGGCCATTTTCGCGATTTTTCAATTTTCAAACGCGTATATCTCAAAAACTATTAACTTTAGAGAAAACTCATAGATGACCATTTTTGTTCAAAACAACCCAAAAAACCTTAAAAAATTTGTTCCGACCCTAAAAAACGATTTTTTCGATTTTGCAAAAAAAAAATTTATTTAAACAAATTTGGACCAGGTTGGCGCCCGGCAACCTTTTGATCCATATTCGGGGACATCTCACCGAGATGATTGCGCAAAAATTTTGAGTCCGAATAATTTTTCCAACGGAGCCGCCCATTTCGCCTTGTCTATATCTAAATATGAATAAATGGCGCAGATGAGCATACATTTTAACACAAGGTAAACAAAGTGGCACCTCTTCGTTGTCAGATCCCTATGGTTTTTTATTATCATCATTTTCTTATGTTTTATTCATTTCTAAATTCATTTATACAAAATGAGGATACGATTCAAAATTGAATTAGGTGTTTAAGGTACTTCTTTTATGCGACATAGTAATGAGATATTGGCAGTTTTTAAGTTCATAGCACAATTATTCATGGAAATCGATAACGATAATTTAATTCTTAGTATAACCTTTTCGAATATGAAGATGCATGTAAAAATACTAACTTTTCCTATTTGATTTTTTGCACATATTGTTTTTAAAAGATAAAAGAAGCGTATAAGATATCTTATTTACACATAATGTTTTTCAAGTCGGATAAATTTGTAACAATTTTAAAACTTAAAATTAATTAATAAAATTGGATTTTTTCTAATAAAAATGCCTAATTTTCTCCTAAAAATATCTTTCTTGCATGTGGCAATTATTAATAATAATAATTAAAAATAAATATATGAACTTAATTTACCTGTGTATTATTTTGACATTATATAACATAGCTGTAAAATACATCATGGTGAATACGAAACGATTTTTATTCTGACCCCCGCAATCATCACTGACTAAAACAATTTCTTTTATTATGGGGTTGGCTGCAAGTTTGTCTATGATATAACTCATCAAAATAGAGGCAATTTCATTAGAACCTCTCTGTCCATCTGTTTCATTCAAAAGGTTGCATAAACCTTCATTATGATACAAGTCATAAATAGTCATGTTGTACACGATAACTTTTGACATATAATACAATTTAGAAATTTCAGCTTTCGGGGTCGGAAGAATTTTTTGCAAGTCGAAGTGGATCACATGTACAGACTGATCAGATTCAGCAGCTTTTTTATAGATTCTAGCATCCGTCCTCAAGTAATATTTTTATTTTCGTGATGTTTTTTTAATCGAGCCTTCATTTCTTCTTTTTGATCAACAGTTGAATTTTTGTAAGTTGTTCATAATTCGCATCTGAAAAAATAATTTGTTTTCTTATAGTACACTGAGAAAAAAAAATCATTGAATCAATGAAATGATATAATTAAAAAAAAATTTAATTGATTCAAATAATTATTTAATCGATCTAATAAAGAAATTAATTAATACAACAAAATATTTAATTGGAACATAAATAATAAAATATTTGATTGTTAAAAATAATAATTAATTCAATTAATCACTGATTTCATAGACGCAATATAATTTAATGATCAAAGTAATAAAATAATTTTATAGAACAAAATAAATCAAATATTTAAATCAATTAAAAATTTAATTGATTCAAATGCATCCAATTAATTATAATATCGCAATGAAATTATTTAATTAAAAGACAATGAGATATTTCATAGAATCAATCATATATTTCATAAAGAGAAAAAACGCATTCATCAAAGCAACTAAATATTGAATTAAAATGATTAGGTATTTCATTGATCAGTGACATAATTTAATATAAGTCATACAATATTTAATTGAAACAATGAAATATTTTTTTGTTACTATTCAAAATTTATTGAAAGAATAAAACAAAAATTTTGACATTATTAAATATTTTATTAATGTAATTAAATATATTATTGAACACTAAAGTAATTTAATAGAGGTGATATAATAATTACTTGAATCAATGTAATATATTCTTCTTTTAATCAAAACTTGATAGAAATAATAGAATAAATATATTCGGTTTAATAAATATTTCATTGAGATAATCAAATATATTATTAAGAGGAGGTCATGTATCTCTGTCCTTTTCTAATAACAAAATTGAGTTTTTTACACGAACTAATAACTTTAGCAAAAAATGAAGAGAAAGCCGCATCTCGTAATAAAAAAAGCAATATTTTCTTTGATAAGAAAGAATTAATTTTATTGCTTCGTTTTCAAGAAAACCTTGAAAAACTTAAATCATAGAGGTTAGGGTGGACAATTTGGTTTTTCAAGGTTTTCTTGAAAACGAAGCAATAAAATTAATTCTTTCTTATCAAAGAAAATATTGCTTTTTTTATTACGAGATGCGGCTTTCTCTTCATTTTTTGCTAAAGTTATTAGTTCGTGTAAAAAACTCAATTTTTTGATTAGAAAAGGACAGAGATACGTGACCTCCTCTTAAACATCAAAGTAATTTAGTAGACGTATTATAATATTTAATTGAATTAATGAAATGTATTCTTATGTCAATCAAAACTTGATAGAAATAATAGAATAAATATATTCGGTTTAATAAATATTTCATTGAGATAATCAAATATATTATTGACCATTAAAGTAATTTTATGAAAGTGGTAATATAATATTTAATTAAATCAGTGAAATATATTCTTGTTTTAATAATAACTTGATAGAAATAATAGAATAAATATATTCGGTTTAATAAATATTTCATTAAAATAATCAAATATATTATTGAACATTAAAGTAATTTAATGGAAGTGTTAATATAATATTTAATTAAATCAGTGAAATATATTCTTGTTTCAATAACAATTTGATAGAAATAATAAAATAAATATATTTGGTTTAATAAATATTTCATTAAGATAATCAAATATATCATTAAAGATTAAAGTTATTTAATAGAAGTGTTAATGCAATATTTAATTAAATCAGTGAAATATATTCTTGATTCAATAACAATTTGATAGAAATAATAAAATAAATATATCTGGTTTAATAAATATTTCATCAAGATAATCAAATATATTATTAAACATTAAGGTAATTTAAGGGAAGTATTGATATAATATTTAATTAAATCAGTGAAATATATTCTTGTTTCAATAACAACTTGATAGAAATAATAGAATAAATATATTCGGTTTAATAAATATTTCATTAAAATAATCAAATATATTATTGAACATTAAAGTAATTTAATGAAAGTGTTAATATAATATTTAATTAAATTAGTTAAATATATTCTTGTTTTAATAACAACTTGATAGAAATAATAGAATAAATATATTCGGTTTAATAAATATTTCTTTAAAAAAATTTAATATCTGATTTTACGTTGCAGTGATTTAATTTAACGAATATGATATTTTCTTGATTCAATGAAATGCTTTTTTATATCCCTCAAAAAATAATTGGAATAATAAAATTTGAAATCAGATCTTTAAAATATTTTGAATTTCCGCGCCATCTAATTCATATTTTATTCAAGAGGTGGCTACTACCTTAGTGGCGTTATCCGCAAGTGCAGAGACTTCCAATCATTTTGTATATAAGGCCGACGAAAAGATTACTTATTAATTGTAATTTATGCGAGCGAGTAGGGAAGCGGATACATGCGTATTATGTAGCGATGTTAGAAATAGGAAAATTAGTTGTGTATCAAAACATCTTTCACTATAATTATATCGTAGGAACAAAAATTGTTGTATAAGTGCCAAAAAATGTCTATAAGAATAAAAAAACGTAAATGGTAAGTAAGAGTATCAGTAATATTAAAATGAATCAATTAATGAAATATAGAAATAAACTTTTAGTTTTGAATTATTATCAACTAAATATTTCATTGGGATAATTTAATATTTCATTAATATAAAAAATTATTATATTAATATAATGAAATGTTTAATAAAAAAATCTAATAAAGTAATTACAACAAATATAATTTTGTTTATCTAATTAAATATTTAATTGATCTAATTAAATATTCCATTGATATAATTAAATAAATATTATAATCTGAACATTTAATAAAATATTTAATTAAAATTAATAAATCTTTTATCAAGTCAGTTGCTTATTTCATTAATAACATCTAACATTTTGTTCAGCTAACGAAATATTTTATTAATTCGATTAATTATTTTATTTATACCATTAATTCCTTCAATAATTAATAAAACATTTCATTGAAATAATCTAATATTTAATTATGGTCATAAAATATGAAATTAATATTATTTAACATTTTATGAAATTAATAAAATATTCTATTAATTTAATTACTTATTTTATTAATTCTATCTGATTATTTTAATGTTCAATGAAATGTTTCATTAAATCAATCAAATTTTTAATAATAACAATGAAATATTTCATTACTATGAATAATATTAAAAATAAAAAAAAAACTTTTTAATGTACTACGTTTTTATAATGAACCAAAAAGTATAAAATAATGTGTAATAAAATGAATAATGATTTGAAATAAAAAAACGTGGGGCGCATGTTTATTATTATGTATTGTATGCGCCCCACGTTTTTTTATTTCAAATCATTATTCATTTTATTACACATTATTTTATACTTTTTGGTTCATTATAAAAACGTAGTACATTTAAAAGTTTTTTTTTTATTTTTAATATTATTTTATATTTTTTAGTTCAATTAAAAAACGTGGTAGATTGAAAATTTTTTTTTTATTTAGATATTATCTTATACCTTTTGGTATTATTATTATTATTATTAATATTATTTATCGTGTTGTCCAACAGTGCATATTATATAGCATATATATTGTTATCAAGGGACTAAAACGTGTTTCATCTATTTTTTTTAGAGAACACGTAATCGCATGCTGAGTTTCCCGCCATTTTGACGATAATGACGCTATTAGAAATTCAACCAAAATTTATTGTTTTATGCATTGATAGACCATAAAATGAATAAAATACAGTCTCAAATTTTATATGTACAATACAAAATGCTGTAATTTATGTCTAATTGCAATATGAGAAGTTAAAGAATTTTAAAAATTTTCGAAGATGGTTAGACACTAATGTTAAAAGTATATCTATATATAAAATCTTCAAAATTTCAATTTTTCCAATATCTCCGTATATAATTGTATTAATATATTTTTCGGTGGGAATATATATTTAATTATATTATCCAACAATGCATGCAAAATATAATATTGAATATATTAATATATTAATATATTTGATATATTAATATATTAATATATTTGATATATTAATATATTAGTATATTTGATATATTAATATATTAATATATTTGATATATTAATATATTAATATATTACTATATTAATATATTACTATATTCGATATATTAATATATTAATATATTAATATATTAATATATCAAAAGAAGATTTTTAAAATTTTCGAAGATGTTTAGACACTAATGTTAAAAGTGTATCTATATATAAAATCTTCAAATCTTTAATTTTGCCAACATCTCCGTATATGATTGAATATATTAATATATTGTTCGGTAGATATATATATTTTTTTTATAATATTGCATTGTCATCCAGTTCCGAGCTATATTTAAAATTTCAAGTCTCTAGCTCATCAGGAAGTTAGTTTACAATCGGTTGCAAAATTCGTACCGAACAGACAGACAGACAGACAGACAGACAGACAGACAGACAGACAGACACCAAAGCGAGTTAATAAAAACGTAGTAACGTAGTAAAACGTAGTAACGTAGTAAAAATGTAATTGAATGAACAAATTATCGCATTGATTCAATGAAAAATTCTTTTGATCCAATATTTTGATTTCAGATTTCAATTGAATATTTAATTAATTTAATAACTTTTTTGATTACTTCAATACAAATCGTAACTTAATCCACTCAAATATTACATAAAGTCAATTACATTTTTAATTAATATTCATAAAATATTTAATTGCGATATTATGATTAAATTATTTAATTGTTTTAATTAAATTTTCATTGATTCAATAAAATATTTTTCTCAGTGTACTGTAAATAAATATTCTATCTAACAAAGAGAGTGCATTGCATTGAGGTATTGGATTTTCTTTTAACTTTAGGATTTATCATAAAATTATGAAATAAGCCGCGTTTATTTGGTTCAACGCTCAATTTTTTCTAAGTTATGAACAGTTTTGTCTGAATTTTGAGCCTTTTCCAAAAAATTTACATCTGCTTTATAGCCATATAATTTTTTAACTTATTATTCTAGACAATTTTCACTGGAGATATATTGAAGTTAAGATTAAAACTTTTCGCAAAAAATAAAAATCTGAATAGATACTAAACTAGTGTTAAGATATGAAATTAATTTTATAGTGATTGTACATAAGCCCTGCACAACGTAATGATGCTGATTCATGAATAATTCTTTTGAAAATTATAACCAGCTCTTTGTAAATGAGGTCAATAATACATTTTGTATAATTTTTTCCATATAATTTTTAATAAATTATAAGAAATGTTATTTTTTAAGGGGATGTAAAATACCGACATTACAGTTTTCCAAGTTATTGGTTCTTAATCAAAGATTTTTAAAAATATCTCTATATTACAGTCTTCCATTTCTACTAATAAAGAGCCTAATATAGAGATATTTCTGAAAATTTTTGAATAAAGATAAAATATTTGGAAAACTGTAATGTCGGTAACTATGCAGAAATCATATACCCTATTACATCCCCTTAAAAGAGAAAAAAATCGATATTTTTAATATATTGAAGAAGGTTTTTACAAATATCAAACGATCATGAACAATTGAATGGAATAAGTCACGATACATTAAGAATGGTTCTCTAAATTCTGAGATATGATTATCGATGGATCCGTATGTACAGATGAAGAAAAAATTTGGTTCTAATAATCAAATTATTTTTTAACTACATGATATGAAACATTTTTTAAATACAAATATAGAACTTACTGATATTTTTTAGGTTTGAAAAAGCTTAAATTGAATTTTTTATTGAAAATTTCTGAATATATATATATATATATATATATATATATATACCAAGAAATTTCTATATCCTGAAGACCAGCATTTTTTATTTCTAACATTAACTTTCTTCTCATTTCACTAATATAGGGATATCTTTGGAACTTTTTAATTTTGAGAAATTGTCTTCACAACAATTCAGAAGTCTATAATACAAGTTTCTGGAGTGACACACACTTCAATAAGGGCTTGAATTACTCGTTTCTGTAAGTAGAATATGTAATTAAATTTTGGTATCGATTGAACAATCGTTGTTCACGGTACATGATTTTATACGTCAAAAATGATACTTTTTTCATATTTTTCTATGTGTGTTTCTTGAGCTATAAAAAAAGTAACGTACTTTGGATCATTCTCAAATTTTTTGAGCATAATGAATATGGTAAAAAGAACAGTTTAAGCCTACCCTGGTACATGTGCCCCTCTTTAGGAAGCTGTTAAACTATTTTTAATTTTAGTGTAATTTTTAAGTGAAATTATGTATATTATTTGTATTTTTATTTAATTTTATTTTTCAATATTAATTGTTATATTTTTTATTATTTAATTACTTAAAAGTTTTACTATTAGATTTTTTTCATTTTAATTTTAATTTATTTTTCATTATTTTCAAATAATTTATTTTCTTAATTATTATTTTCCAATTATTTACTTTCTTTTAAATAAGATATTTTCATTTATTAAAAGTTGTTAGTTATTTATATTTTAATTTTATTAAAAAATATATTTCATTCTTTTATTAATACTAGTTACATTCATGCGCGCGAAGCGCGCAACAAATTTATACTCCAGGGTCAACTATGGATATAATAACATCTATAAACATAAGTAATTTTAATAAACGAAATTATTTTAGTAGCAATTTTATTGTTTTTAAAAAAATGATGAGTGGTCATCTATCAAAAATTAATTTTAAATAAAAACTAAAATTATGAACCTTAAAATCAAACAGTACGAAGTGCCTTTAATATGTCATCAAAAAATAAAAAAATTAAATTAAAAGAAATTTTTAATATAATTTTTTACATACATAATTTTCAATATTTATATTAGTTTTTTGGCATGTAGGATATAAGATCAAACTCTAGATACCGTAGCATACAACTGACCATGATCAAAAACTTCTCTTCATCAATCAATAATTATATTATTCTTTTAAGCAGCTAACAACAGTTAAAATTTTTTTTAAGCAACTGAATAAACTAATAGCAGTATCTGTTTCAATTTTTCTTTATTAACAACATATAAGTAATTTGAAACATAATAGAGACAAATCTGCGTTGGTTACACACTGTAAAAATTCTAGCCATAGCTTTGATACAAACATAGGAACCTCAAACATATTAGACATTGAATGCAACTATCAAAAAAGATTGCTATCAGAAATGATACATATTAAAAAATATAAAAATTGCAATTATACACGACACTGAAAAATTAAACAACTTATATAATAAATACATAGTTGAATTATTAAAAAGAAATTAATTTTTTTGATAAAACGGTTTCAAGAATAAATTATTTACAATAAAACGCAATAATTGTTAAATTAGATTAAATATAATTAAATCAAATTCATTCATGTGAGTCAAAATCTTGAATCAAATACCAAGTACATAAAAGAAAACACTTGCTAGTCACTTTGTACATACGTAACTCACCTAAATTACCTATGTTAAAGATTTGTATAACCAAAGAAGACAGACGCTTATAGAAGGATTCTTCTGGGTTACATTTTTCGTCCGAAAGCCTGGGTAACACTTCAACATTGTTTGTATATCTATACATATGAAAAATGTGCTATATATATGATATATATAGATATAAAAATACATGGGATTTGATGGCGTCCCCAAGTAGCTGGGTAACAGAATCAACTCATTTTTGGCAGAAATTTCCCATTTAAAAGTACGCTTCTATCAGCGTCTATATTCGTTGGAATAACTTATACTTGAAGCGTATAGCTGCAAAAGTAGTTATCTCCAAAAAAAATTTTTTCAATAAATAACATTTTCTGCTGTACTTATACTTAAAAGTCAGTGTATTTTGCAATACACCATATTTTTTTCATTCCATAAAAAAAGACTATACCTATATTTTGGTCCCATATGATTTTTTCATGATAAATTTTAATGTTCTGTATACGAAAATGCAATAAAAATGAATTCGGAAAAAATGGGGATAGCCACCTTTGCAGCTACACGCTTCACTTCATAATGGCTGTATTCACAGTAGCATGGAAGTTCGGCAATTCAAAATTCCACCTGTGATAAATTAATAACAGTAAAATTTGCTCCAGTATGCTGAATCGTGGTTCATGATTATTCTTGAATCAACCATACGATACAAAATAACAATTTGATATTTTTTTATTTGTCAAGTATTTTATATACAATAGGAGTACATACGTATAACAAGCCATATAGAGATACCGAGTAAACATTTCATTATTACACAGTAGCTTTTTTGTGACCGTTTCATTAATTATAAAAATACTTAATATCAACCGAAGATCGTTCTAGCAAATGTAATATGCATGCGAAAAGAGCTTGCATAAATTATTCACACTCGTGAAAAATGCTGTGGTTTTAAATCCGATTGCTACAACTAAGCGTTTAAAAGATGTATCCTCGATATACTTATATTTTATACAAGTTCTCAGAAATAGCCCTAGCGTCAATCGCATTAGACGTGCATGTATGATACGATATAACCTATCTATTTACACGTGTTTTCTTGACTCGGTATAATATTATATACATAGTATGATACGACATAACCAAGCTATTTACACGTGCATTCATGATTCGGTATACGATTATACATAACCTGGTATACGCGTATCAATAGCTAGGTATAAGCTTACAGTAGTATCCTCGGTATGCATATACGTATAAATAACCAAGCTATTAACACGCGCACACACACCTCGGCATAGTAATCTCAGTACGCATACACGCGCAAATAACCAAGCTATTTACATGCGCATACTCACCACGGTATGAACAGCTCGGTACACTAGCATATTAACCACGCTAAATACACACCGCGGTATAAACAGCTTGGTATACTAGCATATCAACCACGCTAAATACACACCGTGGTATAAACAGCTCGGTATACTAGTATATTAACCGCGCTAAATATACACCGCCGTATAAACAGCTCGTTATACTAGTATATTAACCGCGCTAAATATACACCGCGTTATAAACAGCTCGGTATACTAGCATATTAACCATGCTAAATATATACCACGGTATAAATAGCTCGGTATACTAGCTTATTAACCACGCTAAATATACACCACGGTAGAAACAGCTCGGTACACTAGTATGCCACGCTATTTACCCGCGTATACATGCCTCGCTATACGAGCATACGTGTATAGAAATAGCTCGGTATACTAACATATTAACCGCGCTAAATATACACCACGGTATAAACAGCTCGGTACAATAGTATACTGCGCTATTTATCCGCATATACATGCCTCGCTGTACGAGCATACGTGTATAAAAATAGCTCGGTACACTAGCATATTAAACGCGCGAAATATACACCACGGTATAAACAGCTCGGTACAATAGTATTCCGCGCTATTTACCCGCGTATACATGCCTCGCTATACGAGCATAGACAACGAGGCATATGTGTATAAAAATAGCTCGGTATACTAGCATATTAACCGTGCTAAATATACACCACGGTATGAACAGCTCGGTACAATAGTATGCCGCGCTATTTACCCGCGTATACATGCCTTGCTATACGAGCATACGTGTATAAAAATAGCTCGGTATACTAGCATATTAACCGCGCTAAATATACACCATGGTATAAACTGCTCGTTACAATAGTATGCCGCGCTATTTACTTGCGTATACATGCCTCGCTATACGAGCATAGACAACGAGGCATACGTGTATAAATATAGCTCAGTATACTAGCATATTAACCGCGCTAAATATACACCTCGGTATAAACAGCTCGGTACAATAATATGCCGCGTTATTTACCCGCGTATACATGCCTCGCTATACGAGCATAGACAACGAGGTATACGTGTATAAAAACAGCTCGGTACAATAGTATGCCGCGCTATTTAGCCGCGTTTACATGCCTCGCTATACGAGCATAGACAACGAGGTATACGTGTATAAAAATAGCTCGGTATACACGTATATACACCTAGGTTAACACATATGAACGCACGTATATTACGTGTGTCACGTTGATAATTTTATATTCGTCTCAAAGTTTGTCTGCGTGTGTTCCTAGATGCATCATGTATGTTCTCATATAAATGCGTGCAATCAAACTTTAATATTTATTTAAATTAAGAAAAGGAGTTAAGAAACGTTTTATTTTTTTTTCCTCTGTGTTAATTTATTTAGTTCCTCGGTGATAGTTTATGGTAAGAAATTGATGAGTTTTCATTTGTTTCTTAGAGGTTATGATATTGATATACACAAGTTAAATTATTTTGTATATATACTGTATAAAGCATTATATTTCTGATTTTTTTTTCAAATAATTGACAAAATGGTGATATTAGATGATACTACACTGAGAAAAAAATTTATCTGGATCAAGTAAGGCTTAATTGAATCAATGAAATCCCTTAGGTGCGGGCGGCAAATAAAATATTTTGTTATATTAATACAAATATTTTAATTGAGTCAAATAAATATTTCATTTTTTAAAATAAATATTTCATTCTACTAAACATCACAAATATTGGTTGAATAAAATTAATTTATTGTTTAAAAAAAATTTTTTATTAATTCAAATGCATATTTGTTTTTCTAATTGCTTATTACATTACATCAATATGCATATAGTAACTAAATCAAATAATATTTTGTATTTTCAAATAAATATTTGACTTACTAAATGTCGCGAAGATTGATTCAATAAAATAGATTCACTGTTTAAAAAAAAAAAATTATCAATTAAAATATTTATTTGTTTTTCTAATTAATTATTTCATCATTTTAATGCAATATTAAAATTAAATTAATTCAATATTTTATATTTTCAAATAAAGTTTAATTTATTGATATTGCAAAAATTTTACCAATTATATGAAAAAAAATCAGAAATATAATGCTTTATACAGTATATTTACAAAATAATTTAACTTGTGTATATCAATATCATAACCTCTAAGAAACAAATAAAAACTCATCAATTTCTTACCATAAACCATCACAGAGAAACTAAATAAATTATCACAGAGGAAAAAAAATAAAACGTTTCTTAACTCCTTTTCTTAATTTAAATAAATATTAAAGTTTGATTGCACGCATTCATATGAGAACATACATGATGCATCCAGGAACACATGCAGACGAACTTTGAGACGAGTATAAAATTATCAACGTGACACACGTAATATACGTGCGTTCATATGCGTTAACCTAGGTGTATATACGTGTATACCGAGCTATTTTTATACACGTATACCTCGTTGTCTATGCTCGTATAGCGAGGCATGTAAACGCGGCTAAATAGCGCGGCATACTATTGTACCGAGCTGTTTTTATACACGTATACCTCGTTGTCTATGCTCGTATAGCGAGGCATGTATACGCGGGTAAATAGCGCGGCATATTATTGTACCGAGCCGTTTATACCGAGGTGTATATTTAGCGCGGTTAATATGCTAGTATACCGAGCTATATTTATACACGTATGCCTCGTTGTCTATGCTCGTATAGCGAGGCATGTATACGCGGGTAAATAGCGCGGCATACTATTGTACCGAGCGGTTTATACCATGGTGTATATTTAGCGCGGTTAATATGCTAGTATACCGAGCTATTTTTATACACGTATGCTCGTATAGCGAGGCATGTATACGCGGGTAAATAGCGCGGCATACTATTGTACCGAGCTGTTTATATCGTGGTGTATATGTAGCGCGGTTAATATGCTAGTATACCGAGCTATTTTTATACACATATGCCTCGTTGTCTATGCTCGTATAGCGAGGCATGTATACGTGGGTAAATAGCGTGGAATACTATTGTACCGAGCTGCTTATACCGTGGTGTATATTTAGCGCGGTTAATATGCTAGTGTACCGAGCCATTTTTATACACGTATGCTCGTACAGCGAGGCATGTATACGCGGGTAAATAGCGCGGCATACTATTGAACCGAGCTGTTTATACCGTGGTGTATATTTAGCGCGGTTAATATGCTAGTATACCGAGCTATTTTTATACACGTATGCTCGTATAGCGAGGCATGTATACGCGGGTAAATAGCGTGGCATACTAGTGTACCGAGCTGTTTCTACCGTGGTGTATATTTAGCGTGGTTAATAAGCTAGTATACCGAGCTATTTATACCGTGGTATATATTTAGCATGGTTAATATGCTAGTATACCGAGCTGTTTATAACGCGGTGTATATTTAGCGCGGTTAATATACTAATATAACGAGCTGTTTATACGGCGGTGTATATTAAGCGCGGTTAATATACAAGTATACCGAGCTGTTTATACCGCGGTGTGTATTCAGCGTGGTTGATATGTTAGTATACCAAGCTGTTTATACCGCGGTGTGTATTTAGCGTGGTTAATATGCTAGTGTACCGAGCTGTTCATACCGCGGTGAGTATGCACATGTAAATAGCTTGGTTATTTGCACGTGTATGCGTACTGAGATTACTATGCCGAGGTGTGTGTGCGCGTGTTAATAGCTTGGTTATTTATACGTATATGCATACCGAGGATACTACTGTAAGCTTATACCTAGCTATTGATACGCGTATACCAGGTTATATATAATCGTATACCGAATCATGAATGCACGTGTAAATAGCTTGGTTATGTCGTATCATACTATGTATATAATATTATACCGAGTCAAGAAAACATGTGTAAATAGATAGGTTATATCGTATCATACATGCACGTCTAATGCGATTGACGCTAGGGCTATTTCTGAGAACTTGTATAAAATATAAGTATATCGAGGATACATCTTTTAAACGCTTAGTTGTAGCAATCGGATTTAAAACCACAGCATTTTTCACGAGTGTGAATAATTTATGCAAGCTCTTTTCGCATGTATATTACATTTGCTAGAACGATCTTCGGTTGATATTAAGTATTTTTATAATTAATGAAACGGTCACAAAAAAAGCTACTGTGTAATAATGAAATGTTTACTCGGTATCTCTATATGGCTTGTTATACGTATTTACTCCTATTGTATATAAAATACTTGACAAATAAAAAAATATCAAATTGTTATTTTGTATCGTATGGTTAATTCAAGAATAATCATGAACCACGATTCAGCATACTGGAGCAAATTTTACCGTTGTTAATTTATCACAGGTGGAATTTTGAATTGCCGAACTTCCATGCTACTGTGAATACAGCCAATGTCACGTAGATCATGACGACGCAAATTAGATTGCGAAAATTTTTATTATTAATAGAAATATCTATTATTATATATTTTTATAAAACAAAAATAGTTATGTAATACCACATGTTTAATACTTGTAAGTTTCATTTTTTATTTTTATTGTTACGCCTAAAATGTATTGTTTTAGGTGATGTTTTTTTAATGTATTGTTGATGAATTTAGAAATTTTTAATCATTAAGAAACTGTTATCAGTTGTTATTAAATTTTATGTTTTCGCACCTGAAGTGGCCTCTCTAAAAAATAGAGGAGAAAAGTTGTTTTTTCTCTTATAGAAATAAAGAAAAATTGAAACAGCTGCTGCTATTAGTTTATTCACAGTTAGAAATATCAAAGACAAAGTCTGTTAAAACCAGTTAATAGACAAAAATGTGTGTTACTTTAACAAACAAAATGTCTTTAAAGGATTTAACAAACAAATGTCTGTTAAAATTTTACTTATAAATTACAGACATTGTCTGTCAATGTACTAAAACTTTTTTTGGTCTTGTTTTCCGTACACATACATACACGTTTTATATATAGTTTTATTTTTTTAAATTCACGTTTAAATTAATAAATGTACAAGAACTCAAGAAATATTAGAAAGAACGTTTTTTATTATATCTTATACAATATTATATTCGTTTATAATATGACATTCGTTATCTAATGAATAGCTTTCGTGGCATTTACAATGATATAATTTTAATAATTATTAACAATTTTCATAAACAAATTATAATAATACGTTTTTTCGAAAAAAAAAAAAAAAATTATGATATTTTTTAGGTCATTTTGAGTAAAAAAGGTTCTCATGAACATATTGCTAAAATGAACTGAATCGGCAAAAAAAAATCGCAGTTTGAAAAAACGCGATTTTTCAAAACTTTGACAGCCTATAGCTCAGCTTCTACTGATTTCATTTTAACTCACAATAGCTTAAATTGTTTGTTAAAATATAAACTTAAAGATTACAGTAGTTAGCGACCGTATTTATAAAAAATCGCGTTTTTTCAAACTTTGCAATTTGTTTTCTGCCGATTCAGTGCATTTTAGACATATGTTCATGAGAACCTTTTTACTCAAAATGAACTAAAAAAATATGATAAAATTTTTTTTTTAAGTGCATTTTTATAATTTGTTTATGAAAATTGTTAATAATTATTAAATGCGCCATTTTCAGACATTCTACCCAAAAAATTCGGATTCAGCAGGTCAAAAATACAAAAAAAAAAACCTGGGTAGAATTGAGGACATCGATCGACCAAGACTTATGTAGTTTGCCCCTGGACTATCTGTTTTAGTCGTTTGTTACGGACATTTTCAGAATCAACTGACATAAAGTCTGTTAAATCGTCACATCCTTGTTTGTTACTTCAACAGACAATTAAGTAACAGAAAATAAAAGTTAACAGACTACACAATTGTTTTTAACCGTGTTCAGTTCCTTAAAACAATAATTATATTATCAAACGTTTGTCCACGTAATTTATTAATCGTCATAGCAAAAGATAATTCACATGAAAATTACGTTCTTTTAAATGTAAAAGGAATATTCATTTTCACAATATAATCTACTACGGTTTGGAAAAATATTATCTTATACCACCCGTCAAAATTTTACATTTTAATAAATGATTAGAAAATTCTAAAATTTGCAATCTCGCACTAGGGTAGATGTGGGTATTGCTGCGGAGGTGCTAATTACTATTTTTTCATATAAAATTCGTAAAAATAATTTTTTTCAAGTCCATAAATAATATTTGAATGCATAATCAAATATTATAAGTATTATTTAATATTTTAAAAAATATATCTCACAAAAAAAGTCTAAAAATATTTAATATTGGTTATTTGAAATTGAACTGTTCTAAAATCTTGATAAATTTCGTAAAATCGCGATCACGTATGCATCCTAAATTTGACAATATTTTCTGTTTTTATTCTTTTTTATGTAAAATAAGATCATTATTAAATAAAATATATCTTTGCTAGTTATATATTTTTTGGAAATTTCACCTAGCACATATTTAATATTTTAATTTAACACCTTAGTATTATGCGTCATTAAAATCACCAAATATGAATTACTGTGGCATCCTTTTATTACTATAACACGTGGTAAACCTAACCTCAACTTTTGGAACGGAATATATAAAAGTGTCAATAGTAACTGGCACACAGCATTAGAAACACGGCCGCAGCAATAGCCACAAATACATTTTATTTTAAATTCGTTTTTTCTTAATTTTAACTCTATAATTAAATGCTAAATTAATTTTTTTCTAGTTAATCAATGTTTAAATATTTTATTAAAAATAAAAGTGATAAGTTTTCTTCATCTATAAGCTTTAATTTATGAGTTTAAAATTCATCATACGTCGATTCCGCTGTAATACCCACATCTACCCTATTGCATAAACCTTTATTAATACTTATATTTCTTATAAGCATTACAATAAATTTTTCTCTTAAATGTAATTTACTGGAAGGATTAATAGTACATTACGATACACGTGCTCTAAGTGGTCCTTTTTTACACGGCGTGCAGTTAGCGCCCGAGCGCAGCGAGGGTGCTATGCACGTCGTGTAAGAGGACCACTTCGAGCACACGTATCGTATATTATTTTATAGCACGTGTGAGATAAATTCGCCACACGTAATTAATACCCCAGAAAATCAATATTATCAAAAACTATACACACCACGAATGATAATTCGTAAATAAAAACGAATTCTATATATCAGCAAAACGATGCACACCACGAATGATAATTCGTAAATAAAAACGAATTCTATATATCAGTAAAACTATGCACACCACGAATGATAATTCGTAAATAAAAACGAATTCTATATATCAGCAAAACTATGCACACCACGAATGATAATTCGTAAATAAAAACGAATTCTATATATCAGCAAAACTATGCACACCACGAATGATAAATCGAAAAAAAGTAAAACTATTTATTATCAATGATAGACCCATCGCAAACAAAAAAAAGCAAAAACGATATCAAAAATATTCTTAGATTGAGAAATTATATCAAATAAGTATTGATGTCAGTGATATTTTATTAATTAAATACAATATGATAAAAAGAGAACTTGCCGATTATTTAGATTTATGTATACACAGGTCAGACAAAGCAAAGCATCTAGTTTATTGTTCGTACAGCTATCTCTTTCTTTCTCATTCTTAGGCCATACACACTGTACACGCATGCGCGCCGCTCACAGATGTTTTGTTTCGACAACTCACGGCACAACTGTAATTTATAAACTATAGTTTTGATTTTCTTGATGTTTTCAATTCTTTATTAAAGTATTTATATTTTTTGATTGATTTTCTACGTATTATCATGTGTGAAAAGACATTTCTACGTATTAATATATATACAAAGAGTGATTGTGATGCGTGATTTCGATATTACTTTTTTGAACAGTATAATAAAGTGCGAAATTTCTGACGGTAGTACTTTTTTACACAGTTCAAAAAAGTTGTATTTAGCTCCCGCTAAATGGTGTAGAAAACGCGAATTTAGCTCACGCAGTGCTATAAAAGAATTTAAATATTCTAGAAGAAACATTTCATCTGATTCATTAATGATTTTCATCACTATCAATTTCCGAGTTTTAAAATAATGTATGAAAATAATATAAATTTTGCAATAAAGAATCAAAAAGTTTTTCACAAAAAAAACATTTTATTTTTTACTTGCATTAAATTTTGTTTCAACTCATTCATATAAAATTGTTTTCACTAATTATTATATGCGTTACATCTTTAGTTTGGATAGCATTAAATTAAATTAAATATTGCAGTAAATTAAATTTTTAAATACTATTATTGGTAATAAGAGTTTAAAAATCCCTCATTATTTAAAATTACAAAAGCATCTTTTTCATCTTTATATATTTAATGACTATTAAATAAATGACTTTACTTAGCTACTTCATAACCGCATTATAGGTAATAATAAATATATCTATTACATTTATTTGAACTTAAGCATTTACAAAAATGCTGCCAAGTGCTTTGGTGTAATGCTTTCTCATAGAGCTCATTGTGTTAGAGTATTTTGATTTCATTTTGCTTTCTCAAAGAAAAATTATTGTATCGGTGAAAAAATTTTTTCTATTTTTCGTTAATTTGTACATATTTAGACTCCGGGAGTCGAAAAAAGTGGTTTCAAATAAAAATTTTTTCAAAATTTTCAAAATGCTCTAAAATTAAAACTGCGCTAAGAAAATTAGTTTTTAAAAATTTTTTTCTTCCGACAATAGCGGATAACTTGCATGCGAATTTTGGGGCAAATCTATAGAGTAATTTACATAAAATAAAAGAAAAATGAATTTTTTTTCTTCAAATTTTACAAAATTATCTAAAATTAAAACTTCTAAAATGAATAAATGAAGAGTCTCGATATGCACATAATTTATATGAACTTCTAAATAAATGTTAATTAAATAAAAAACATTCTAATGTTCGAGCCCCACCCATCAGTTTTCAGAAGTTTTTCTTTTGGTAGTCTCAAATAATTTTCAAGCAAATTTTAGAGCAAATCCATCGAGTACTTAAAGTAAAATACAAAAAAAAATTAAAAATTAGAATTGAAAAAAAATGTTTTGAATTGTTCTAAAATTAAAACTATGCCAAGAAAACCAGTTTTCAATAGCTTCCGTACCAGTTAGACAAAAAAATAAATTGTATGCAAAATTTGAAGAAAATCTGTCGAGTACTTTTCGAGATCTAATTGACGTAATGAGTACATACACACACACATACATACAGAAATTTTCTGCCCTACAAAAAAAAATCAGGTGAGAGATCATTAAATGAGATTTTGGCATGATAAATCACCTAAGAAATCAGGTGATTTCTCGCCTGATTTTTTTAACAGGGTGGAAACCACTTTTTTCCACGAGTCTGAATATGTACAAATTAATAAAAAAATAGAACAAATTTTTTTATTGATACAATGTTTTCTTTATGAGAAAGTAGAAGTGTATTAAAATATATTTATAACTCATAAATCTTAAGACATGATACACATACAACATTATTTCATTTTAAATAGTGTTATTAAATAAACAAAATCAAGTTTTTAACTAATCAAAAGGATTTTAAGCATCAGATAAGGGTTTTTAAAACTATTCATGGATCAAACTTTTTTATTTAATGTATATTTAAGCTAAAAAAGAAGTTTTATTAGTTAATATTATAATAACAAAAAATTATCAATTACATTTAAATCTGATTTTTTTCAGACTGAAACTCAGGTCTGATAGCTCAAATAACTACAGTTGAGTAGAAAGTGCATAGGCGCCCAAGTTATTTCAGCTTATGTCTGTATATTATAAAATAACCCATCTGTATAAGTAAAGTAATCAGTTAAATATATTATATTAAATATTAATTCATTTTATATTATAAAATATAACACATCTATATTAGTAAATATTCAAATTTTTATTGAAAATATAGTCATATGGGTTGTTTGTCAACTGTAATGCAAATTTTATATATACAAATATATAAAAAGGATGCTTACTATAGTTATAATTTTATCAGCATGTTAATTATTTTTAAGCTTTATTCATTAAAACATAAATTGTTTTTCTATTTTTAATTTCATGTATTAATATTTAGTTAAATAGTAATGTATATAATAAAATAACTCACTCGTATAAGCAAACTATTCAGTTAAATACATTATATTAAATATTAATTCATCGTATATCATAAAATAGCACACTTATATAAAATGAATAAGTAAATTATTCAAATTTTCATTAAAAATAGACATATAGCTTGTTCGTCAACTGTAACACAAATTTTATGTTAATCTATAGCAAAGCTGCCTATCGTAGTCATACTTTTATCAGTGTGCAAATTATTTTCAAACTACATTTACTGAAAACACACATTTTATACTTCTATTTATTTATGTATTAATATTTAATATAATAAGTTTAACTAAATAGTATTGTATATTATGAAATAGCACACTCGTATAAGTAGATTCTTTAAATTTTCATTAAAAATAGACATACAGTTTGTTCGTCAATTGTATCATCCATTGTTATCAGTAAATTTTGATCTTGATTCATTCTAACCTTATTTTTTTTATTAAAATGTGCACAAATTTATCTTTAAAACATTACTTAAATATATTACTTTTTTTTGGTACTTTGATGATTTTTAATCTGAGTAATAGAAATATAAAATAATAAAACTTTCATAACCTCAAACCTTCATAACCTCAAACCTTCATTAATTGCTGTTACTATACTTATTTTTAAATAAAAAACAATTAAAAATATATACATATTGTACCTTTATTAAGCAATACTTATGCAATAAAGGAATAAATTACTTATCTGAATTGTTATATTATTTGATGTCTTTACAATTTTACTGGAATTTTTAAATAAAAGGTAGTCACCTTGCTTGTGCTCATAGTTATAAATTTTATCATTAAACTATACATTGGTTATATACATAAATAATATTGCTTGGTTTAAAATAAAATATTCTTATTCTATTTTAATTGAGTTACTTCTATTATATTTAAAAAACAATGCCTAGAAATTAATTTTTATTTATTTAAAAAATCTAAACTCTTTAAAATTTAATTTTTGGCGCCTATTCTATATCGACCAATCAGGATTCGATCTTTAGATGCTTCAACATGGCGGCTCATCATTTTTTTAAGAAGGAAATTTTATGTTATAAGCGCATAAAGGCATAGTAAGCGCGTGACCTATATACAAGGTTGTATATAGGTCAACGCACAGCTGGCTTACAGCGCGCGAGGCAACCTCACAGCGCGCTTACTATGTCTTAATATTTAAGCATATAAGAGCGAGCGAGACGGAGAAATAAAACTCCGAAACTTTGTAAAGGCTGTAAGCGCGCACAACTTTAAAAGCTCCCCACCATTGTAAGAGAGATGGAGAGAAGCTCTGCGCGTATAAAAGCACGAGTCTCGCTGACTCGCGTGCCTTATTCTCGAATTAACTCAGACAGGTAACAATTGGGATATACAAGCGCTTAGACTTAACGCCCTTGGTTTACCTGAGTTGACATTTAATTAAGAATCTAATATTAATTTCTTGGCCGTAGAATATTTTTGGCTTAGCAATTAGGACATACAAGCGCTTAAGCTTAACGCCCTTTGCTTTTTAAAGCCAAAAAATTAAAATAAACTTAATTTAATAAACCGATAACAATTGGGACATGTAAGCGCCTAAGCTTAACGCCCTTTGTTATCTAAGGTTTTTATTAAAAAAGAAATTCAAATTGACTCTAGGCACATACAAGCGCTCTAGGCTTAACCCCCCAGGTTAATAGTAAGAGCTATCAAATAAAATAAATTGAGCTAAATTGAGTAAAAATTTTTACTAATTTTTCATGAAATTTACCTAAAAAGATAAGTAAAAAAATTATTTTCCCGAAACTTATTGGTCACAATATATATATATTTTAGACTAAAAATGAAACATTTTTTCTTTAATAAATAATTTTCAATCTTTCTTAGTTTATGAGATAATCATGGTTGAAAAAAAAGGTCTTTTTTTTCGAAAAATCACCATAACTGTGGTTTAAGAAGTCATAAAAACATTTTACTTAGCTCATTTTAAAGAGGACTATTGAAGTTTTAAAACCCATTTGTTTTTTTTTCGATATCATAATTTCCATAAAAATGGCATTCATTTTTATGTGGGCAAAAAAATTAGTAAAAAAAATTTTTTTTACATTGCTATAAGCAATTAGAAAATGACTTTTTTCATACCAGACTTGCTTCATTTCGAAGATTTTTGACCAATCTTTCAAACGCCGTTTGGATTTTGAAGATGCGATCATTAGTTCCAGAGATATAAAACTTTTTATTTTAATTAATTTTACTCTAGGGTGGGTAAAAGCAGTGTACTTTAAAAGAACTTTAAACATTTTTCAAAATTTTCAAAATTCTCTTAAATTAAAACTACGCTAAAAAAATAAGTTTTCCAAATTATATTTTCTTTAGACAATAGTGAATAACTTGCATACAAATTTTGGAGCAAATCTATCGAATGGTTTCCGTGAAATAGAAAAATAATAAAATTAATAGTATGCCAAAAAAATCAGTTTTCAATTGTTTTTATTATTTTAACAGTATCAAATAATTTCTGTACACACTTTTAAGCAAATTCTTAGAGTAGTTTATGTAAGATCCAAAAAAAAGGAAAAAATTAAAATAAATTTTTTTCAAAATTTTCGCCTGTAGGTGGCGCATATAGAGTGGTTTTTATAAAGAGTCGCTCTTGATTTTATTGCAAATCTTTAGTTTGTTGAGTGTAATTTCAGAAAATATTGATAAATTAATATTCTGTGGCTTATTATCTTTCAAACGAGATATAATTTGATTGATTTTACATAGTGATTCAATTGATTTTTTAAGATCTGGATCTGTTAATATCACGCTATGGGCGGACATGTTGTTAGCCGCGTGGCTTGTTATAGTGTTTAATCGTTAAGAAAGCATTCTAAAGGCATAGTGATTTATTTTTAATTGTTTTAAAAATAACTTTGCATTTGACATTATTATTTTATAAGGATTGTGCATTAATTGTGTTATTCTAACATAGTGGTTATTGGGCATAATTGAAGTGCTGGCCAGCACCGGTATATGTGTGTATGTGTGTATATACATACATATATATGTGTAATTGCTGTTGAAGCTAAATAGCATTGAAATAATAAAATTGTTGATATTATACATTGATACTTTATACGAATATTATACGTGTATAATAGGTTACATCATTCTCATTGTATACAGATGGACATTTTGCTCTTTTCTTTGCTGTTGTGAGTGTGATGTACCTTAATTGAAGTTTTAATTTACTTGTTTTCTGGCATATAGACGCTTTCAAGATGCCTGCATATTCCAAAGTGAAAAATAATACCGGCTCTCAGCTGGGTTTTGATGCTTCTGGTAATTCAGCGAACATGGCTCAAAATAATGGGAATAAAGTTTTTTGTGTTATGTGCCCTAAGAAAAATAAATCTGTAGATATCAATAATGCAGTTTCTTGTCCTTTATGTAATGCATTTTTTCACTCATCTTGCTCTGCAAGGGCTGCTAGAAATCAGGATGGTTCATTTGTAAAATGTTGTGGGAAGAAAAAAAATTTTAATATGAATGCTGCTGATGTTCCCATTGACATTGATGATGATGATGATAGTGGGAGTGATGTTGATTCATGTACACTAAATTCTGAACAGATGAATTTGTGGAATTTAATGAAGATTGAATTTAAAAAGTTGAATAGATTAATCAAGAAAAATCAATGTAATAACGAAGTAGATTTGAGAAGATTGAAAATAAAATTGTCGATATTGAAGAAAGTATTGAAAGGAATTTTGAAGATTGTTTTTCAGAATTGACTGGTAGAAGAAATCGTGAAAATAATATTATACTGTTCGATGTTGTTGATTCCATAGATGCTGCCAAAACTAATCTAGTAAATGTTAAGAAATATTTTATTGACTCACAATTAAAATTGCCATTTAATGTTTATTATATTACTGTAGACAGACTCGGTAAAAGTTTCTCTCATGATTATAATAGGCCAGTAAGAGTTCACCTGGAGTCTAATGTATTATGGACTTTGTACAATAAAAAGAAAATTTTTGGAGATGATGTAAATGCTCGTGCTGATTTAACGAAAAGGCAACAAGTATTTATGAAGAAGCTTATAATTGAATTAAATGAACGGATAGATTCAGGTGAAGATGATATCATCATTAAATATATAAATGGTACGCCAAAAATTGTCAAGAAGTTTAATTCAGAGGCTAAAAAATAACAGTTAATTGATCATCAACTTACTATATTGTACCAGAACGTGCATAGTATTGTAGGAAGATTATCTTCATTTCGGGCTACAGCTGTCACATCATTATTTCAGGATATTATTGTATTTACTGAGACCTGGCTACATGAAGATGTGAAAAATGGAGAATTGGGTTTAAAAGACTACAATGTTGTGAGATGTGATAGATCTGTATTTACTAGTATTAAATCTTCGGGTGGTGGTGTAATGGTGGGACTGAAAAATAGTTTGAAATTTCAAGTATTACCCTTAAAAAATAATATGTTTGAAATGTTAGCTTTAAAGGTTTACATGGGATATGAATTTTTTATTGTTGTTGCGGTTTACTTACCACCTAATCTGGTTGCTGGCGAGTTAACTTACTTTGAATATTTTATTGATAATTTGTAGGATTTATTATCTAAGTTTGCTAATTATAATATGTTGCTTAAAGTGCTAATAATGGGTAACTTTAACTTGCCAGGATTCAATTGGTATAATTTTGATGGTGATGTGTGTGCTAAAGGTCATCATTTCAATGTCAATATCAGGCACGCAGTTAGTCTGCTCAGTGATTTTTGTAATCAGTATGGTCTTTATCAATATAATTGCTATAAAAATAAAGCTGGAAATACTCTTGATTTGTGTTTCTCTAATTTTGAAAATTTAAATATTAATGAGTATATAGAGCCTATTGTGGCATGTGATGGATTTCATTGTCCGCTTGCTGTTGATATTCCAATCAAGCTGAATTGTTCATTAGAATCTGATGAATATGTTTATAACTTTAAAAGGACTGATTATAGACGGTTTGATTTGCTATTTGGTAATTATACATTGCCTGATATTGATCATGACATGGTTGATATGGACGAAGTATTGAATAATTTATATGATAAATTGAATAACTGTATTTCTGCTTGTGTACCAAAGATTCGTGTTAAGATCTCTAAGTTCCCGGAATGGTTTTCTAATGAACTAAAAAGTAAAATTATTTTAAAGAAAAAATATCATAAGTTATTTAAGGAGACTGGATCTACAAGGTTTTATAATCTTTTTAAAAATGCTAGATCAGACTGTTGTTCGTTGATTACTAGAGATGAAAATAATTATGTTAAAAATGCTATTAGGGATAATCCTAAAGCATTCTTCAATTATGTTAATGGTATGGATGGATTGCACTCTTATCCAGGTGTTATGCATTTGGATAACGAAGTGGGGGATGATGGAATGAAAATAGTTAATCTATTTGCAAAGAAATTTCAGTTGGTATACATTGATAAATCGTTGGATGCATTTAATGGGAGCGGTAGTGTAATGGGATCTATGAGTGATATTCAGTTTTTGCAGGAGGAGGTTAAACTTTGTATTGATAGTCTTGATGTAAGTGGCTCTCCTGGACCGGATGGTATTCATGCCTGTATTATTAAACATATTGGTTCTAAAATTATTCCTTGGTTAACTTCATTTTTTAATCTTTCTATTAGGAATGGATATTATCCAATGGTCTGGAAGACGTCATATGTGACTCCTTTGTATAAAAGTGGTGATAACACTAATATAAATAATTATAGGCCTATTAACAAATACAATGTGTTTGCTAAATTATTATATAAGTTAGTTTGTAATAGACTGAGTAGTTATTTTAGTGCATATGTAATTGACGAAAAACATGGGTTTTTAACTGGCAGATCCACAATAACGAATCTTGGTATTTATGTTAATCATATTGTTGATTGTTTTGAAAAAGGAACTGCAATGGATACATTTTATGCTGATTTAAGTAGTGCTTTTGATACTGTTAATATTGATTTGTTATTGTCAAAACTTGAATATTATGGGATAGGGGGTAATTTACTTAAATGGTTTAAATCATATCTGAGTGGTAGGACACAGAGAGTTAAAATTAAGTCGTTTATTTCTGTATTGATGCATGTTTGGTCTGGAGTGGGACAGGGGACTCATTTGGGCCCGATTCTGTTTTCGATTTTTATTAATGATGTTAAATATATTATTAAATTTAGTAATTTTCTTTTGTTTGCTGATGATGCTAAAATATACAGAGAAGTAATATCTAGTGATGATGCTGTTCTACTCCAGGATAACATTGCATCATTCTTCCAATGGTGTTCCATAAATGGCTTATTATGTAATTTATCTAAGTGCGCGGTTATTACTTTTTCTAGGTCCAAAGACCTTGCATATGATTATTATTTGGGTAAATTTTTATTAAACAGGGTTGATGAGATTAGAGATTTGGGAGTTATATTTGACTCAAGGTTACAATTTGATAAACATGTAGATCATGTTGTAAATAAGGTCTCCAAAATGATTGGGTTTATTAAAAGGTTTACTACTAAATTTGAAAGAAGTGAGTCATTCAGGGTGTTATACTACTCTTACATTTATTCAGTAATTAGTTATGCTTCTAATATATGGAGACCTTGTTTGCAGTATCAATTGGCAGCTATAGAGAGTGTGGCTAGGAAATTTCGTAGATACGCAGCATTTAAACTTAATATGCCTATGAGTTTTGATAATCATAATTATTCGGATATTAGAAGGTTGTTGATGATTCCAACTATTGAATCAAGCTTCGAAAGATGCGATTTATTATTTTCATCATTTAAGATTTTAACGGGCAAAATTAGATGTAATCAATTGTTAGAGCGTTTTTCTGTTATTGTGCCTAATCGGCAACTCAGAGGACTTAAGGAATTCTTCCATGTCCCTATTGTTGTTAGGAACTATTGTCTACACTCATCTTCTATAAGATTTGCGATAGTTTGCAATATGCATAGAGAATGGTTAAATTTTAATGATTCTTGGTATCAAGTTGTTGAAAGATCAAAGCGTATACTTTCTTATGATTAGTTAATTAATTTAAATTATTATTGTACCACCTACAACTGAATTTTGTATTATTTCTTTTGTATTATGGGCTTATGCCCGTTGATAAATAAATAAATAAATAAATAAATAAATGAATAAAATTTTCAAAATGCTCTAAAATTATAACTGCGCTAAGAAAATAAGTTTTCCAAAGCTTGTTTCATTAAGGTAATAACGAATAATTTTCATAATAATTTTATAGCAAATCTATCGAATGGTTTTAGTATAATAAAAAAAAAAAATAAATAAACATTTTTCAAAATTTTCAAAATTTTCTTAAATTAAAACTGCGCTAAAAAAATAAGTTTTCCAAATTATATTTTCTTTAGACAATAGCGAATAACTTGCATTAAAATTTTGGAGCAAATCTATCGAATGGTTTCCATCAAATAGAAAAATAATAAAATTAATAGTATGCCAAAAAAATCAGTTTTCAAATGTTTTTATTATTTTAACAGTATCAAATAATTTCTATACACATTTTTAAGCAAATTCTTAGAGTAGTTTACGTAAAATCTAAAAAAAAAGAAAAATTTAAAATAAATTTTTTTCAAAATTTTCAAAACGCTCTAAAATTATAACTGCGCTAAGAAAATGAGTGTTTCAAAGCTTGTTTCATTAAGGCAATAACAAATAATTTTATAGCAAATCTATCGAATGGTTTTAGTGTAATATAAAAAAAAATGAGAAATAAACATTTTTTGAAAACTTTCAAAATTCTCTTAAATTAAAACTGCGCTAAGAAAATAAGTTTTTCAAAGCTTATTTTCTTTAGACAATAGCGAATAACTTGCATTAACATTTTGGAGCAAATCTATCGAATGGTTTCCATCAAATAGAAAAATAATAAAATTAATAGTATGCCAAAAAAATCAGTTTTCAAATGTTTTTATTATTTTAACAGTATCAAATAATTTCTATACACATTTTTAAGCAAATTCTTAGAGTAGTTTACGTAAAATCCAAAAAAAAAGGAAAAATTTAAAATAAATTTTTTTCAAAATTTTCAAAATGCTCTAAAATTATAACTGTGCTAAGAAAATGAGTTTTCCAAAGCTTGTTTCATTAAGGCAATAACGAATAATTTTCATAATAATTTTATAGCAAATCTATCGAATGGTTTTAGTGTAATATAAAAAAAAATGAGAAATAAACATTTTTTGAAAACTTTCAAAATTCTCTTAAATTAAAACTGCGCTAAGAAAATAAGTTTTCCAAAGCTTATTTTCTTTAGACAATAGCGAATAACTTGCATAAAAATTTTGGAGCAAATCTATCGAATGGTTTTGATAAAATAATAGAAAAATGAAGAATAAAATTTTTTTTTAAATCTTCTGATAAATATATAAGTAAAGCAGAGCACAATTTATTATAAATTAAAAGTCTTTATTTTAATCAATACACAAGAATTAATCTTTTATAAATTAAATGATCTCTTTATAAAAATGCAACTTCTGACTTCAACAGACGGACTTGAACTAACTGAAACGACGACGAGACGCGACTTGACTTTCTTCAACTGTCTATTACAAAATCTCAATAGGTGGCGACACCTATTATGAGTGTGTATGTATCTAACACTCCCTCCCACACTCATACATATTTCAATTAAAAGTGTTGTAGCAACTCTCTCGTTCTTGTTCCTGATCGTTCATTTGGTTCTTGTAATTTAGAGAAAAAGTTTGTTAATAACTTAACTAAAATACATATCAGAAATATAATCAGTCAATATTATCAGTCATTAAGTATTTGTTTGGTCAGTCGTTCATGTAATTCAAATGACAAAGGTTTTGTGAATACATCAGCTATCTGATTTTCAGAGGAAATCCAACTGACATTTATTAAACCTCTAGTTACACATTCCTTTACATAATGTTCTTTTATTTCGGTCATATGTCTTAATTTGTTTCCGCCTCCAGTCTTAACACTAGCTTCTGCTGCCTTATTATCACACCATAATAACATAGGTGCTAATTCTCTTTATAACAACTCTTTTAATATTAGATACAATGAAACTAATTCCTGAGCACACTCGCTCATTGCAACATACTCCGCTTGACATGTTGATAATGCCACATATCTTTGTCGGTGAGTTTTCCAGGCTACAGTGTCTCCAAATAATTTAATCACATAGCCACTAGTTGTTAATGAACCTTTGCAGTCTCTAAAACTTGCATCTGAAAAACTTTGAAAACCTTCAGTCTGTTCTATGTATTTTAATTCAAGATTTTTAGTACCTTTCAAATATTTAAAAACTCGTTCTACCATTTTCTAATCATTCTCAGTAGGATTGTTTTGATGTCTACTAAGTACGTTTACTGCATAGGTGATGTCTGGTCTACTTGCATTTGAAAGATACATTAATGCGCCCACTGCTTCTCGATAGGGCATATTGTTTGCATTTTCTGTCATTAAATTTTCTTCAGTCTTTTCTGTCTCTTTTCGTTGTCTTCTTTCTCGGTTTGCCATTTGGTTAGTTATCATTGGAGTTCGTTGTGGATATGATTCATGAAATCCAAATTTTTCTAGCATTCTATTTATGTATTTTTCTTGTTTCATACTTAGAATTCCTTTCTGTCAATTTCTTTTGATTTCTAAGCCTAAAAAGTTTTTAGGCTTTCCGATTTCTGTCATTTCAAACTCACTCTTTAAGTTTGATTTCATCCTTTCTAGCATTTGTATATCATTACATATTAACAAGATATCATCTACATATAAAATCAAAAACAAAAAGCTGTCCTTTTCTCGTTGAGTAAATAAACATGGTTCATTGCTAAATGGTTTTAATTCATATTTTTCAACTGTCTCTTTGAATCTTTCATTTCAACATTTTGGACTAACCTTTTGACCATATAGTGCCTTTTCCAATTTGCAAATTTTATTTCTTTTGATTTCTTCAGTGACTTTCATTCCTTCTGGTATTTCCATGTATACTTCACTGTTTAAGTATCCATTTAAAAATGCTGTCTTTACATCCATTTGACATATTTCTAAATCCAATTTATTAGCAATAGCTAGTATTGATCTAATTAAAGGTAAACGAGAAACTGGTGCGTATGTCTCTTGTAGATCATAAATATTTCTGCCTTTAAATCCACGTATTACCAATCTTGCTTAATATTTTTCTTTGCCATTCGATTCTATCTTTCGTTTGAATACCCATTTAGAATCAATCATGTTTGGCTTTCTGCCGTTATTCAATACAGTAGATCTGTCTACTTGTTTCCATACATTATTCTTGTCCTACAGGCCTTTTTGTCTTTTCTCCCTCCGTTTCTTGTAATTTTTCATTATTTTGTTCGTCTTCATTAAAGAATTCTACAAACCATTTACCTGTCTTTACTTCCTCATTTATGTGTTCCCAGTTTTGTATATCTGTCTTTTTATATCTGTCTCTGTGAACTAGTTTTTCGTTGAGTCTGACGTCTCTGCTCTCATAGAGTTTTCCTTCTTCTGGTTTCAGTAAGACATCCAGTTTCTTTGTATCCTACTAAGATGGCTCGTTTTGCAATAAATCTGAATTTTGAATCAACTTTTCTTTGCACTTTCATATATGCAAAGCATCCAAAACGTTTTATCTGATTAAGATCTGTCTTATAGTTTTCTTTAAATTTTTCTATTGGTGAAATCATATTATTAGTTGCATGAGGTGTCCTATTGTATACATATTCAGCTGCACTCAATGCTAAGTCCCACATATTTTCTGGCAAACCAGAATCATACATGAGTGCCCTGACTTTCTTCTGTATTGTTTGGTTAAACCTCTCTGCAACTCGATTATGCTGAGGCGTATCTGGGCAAGCTAATTGATTTTCTGCTCCTAATTTTTCCAATACTTCCTTTGTATATCCACCGGTGTATTCAGTCCCTTGATCTGTTCTTAAATAACACACCTTAGCATCTTTGCCCAACAGATTTCTGGCGCTTTTTACAAATGACTCTAGACATTTTCCTGTCTCATCTTTCGTTTTCATGGGATAAGCTGTGGCCAGTCTGGAATAGTCGTCAATAAATACAGAAATATACCTGTATCTTTTTGGATAAGATTTCGGACTAATAATACCCATGGTGTCTGAATGTATTATTTGTAAGGGTTCAGTTGCTTTCTGTCTAACTGTCTTAAATAGCAATTTATTGAATTTTGCTATCATGCAAACTTCACAGCTTGCAATTGCATCATCAAATACAGTAGTTTGTAAAGTCTTGATTTCTGGAAATTTTTTCTGTAATATCTTAAGATATTCAACTGATGCATGAGCCATCCTGACATGCCATAACATAGCGTGAGCATTTAAGTTTTTATCATTTGACTGTTCTGTTTCTTCAATTTCACATCCAGGTTCTTCATTTACTTCAATATCATTTGGTTTATGTATTAATCTGTCTGAAATTGTATTTTGGAAATCTAAGTATTTTTCAGTATTTATAACTGTTTAACTTTCTTCAAATTTACTAACTTGATCATCTTCCTTGTTTAACTGCCTTTTGTTGCTTTCTCATAGAGAAAGCATTGTATCGATAAAAAAAATTTTTTTCTATTTTTTCATTAATTTGTACATATTTAGACTCAGGGAGTCGAAAAAAGTGGTTTCCAGAAAATGTCTGTATGTATATGTGTGTGAGTGTGTGCGTGTGTGTGATTTCAGTACGCCAATAATATCTCGAGAACTACTCGATGGATTTGCTTCAAATTTTGCATGCAATTTATTTTTTTGTCCAACTGGAGGGGAAGCTATTGAAAATTGATCTTCTTAGCTCAGTTTTTTCAGAGACATTTTAATAATTTTGAAAAAATTTTGATTTTTCATTTTTTTGGTATTTTACGTAAACTACTCAAAGAATTTTCTTGAAAATTTGTATGGGCATTACTAGCGACTGCCAAAAGAAGAAAAACTTTTACTAACTGATTTTCTTAGCACACTTTTAATTTTAAAACAATTTGAAAATTGTGAAAAAAAAATTTTTTCTTCATTTTTCTCTTATTTTATGAAAACCATTCGATAGATTTGCTCCAAAATTTGTATGCAAGTTATTTGCTATTGTCTTAGGAAAATTAACTTTGGGAAACTCATTTCTTTAGCGCAGTTTTAATTTTAGAGCATTTAGAAAATTTTTGAAAAAATGTTTATTTTTCATTTATTTTTATATTACATAAAAACCATTCGTTAGATTTGCTCTAAAATCATTATGCAAATTATTCGTTATTGCCTTAATAAAACAAGCTTTGGAAAACTTATTTTCTTAGAGCAGTTTTAATTTAAGAGAATTTTGGAAATTTTTTTTAAAAATTTTTTATTTTTTTTGGGTTTTACGTAAACTACTCTAAGAATTTGTTTAAAAATTTGTATAGTAATTATTTGCTACTGTTAAAATAATAAAAACATTTGAAAACTGATTTTATTCGCATGCTATTAATTTTAGAGCATTTTGAAAATTTTTAAAAAAGTTGTTATTTTTTATTATTTTTCTATTTTACGAAAACCAATCGATAGATTTGCTCCAAAATTTTTATGAAAGTTATTCGCTATTGTCTAAAGAAAATAAGCTTTGGAAAACTTATTTTCTTAGCGCAGTTTTAATTTAAGAGAATTTTGAAAGTTTTGAAAAAATGTTTATTTTTCATTTTTTTTTATATTACACTAAAACCATCCGATAGATTTGCTATAAAATTATTATGAAAATCATTCGTTATTGCCTTAATGAAACAAGCTTTGGAAAACTCATTTTCTTAGCGCAGTTATAATTTTAGAGCATTTTGAAAATTTTGAAAAAAATTTATTTTAAATTTCTGATTTTTTTTGGATCTTACGTAAACTACTCTAAGAATTTGCTTAAAAATGTGTATAGAAATTATTTGATACTGTTAAAATAATAAAAACATTTGAAAACTGATTTTCTTGGCATACTATTAATTTTGTTATTTTTCTATTTCACGGAAACTATTCGATAGATTTACTCCAAAATTTGTATGCAAGTTATTTGTTACTGTCTGAAGAAAACAAGTTTTGGAAAATTAATTTTCTCAGTGCAGTTTTAATTTAAGAAAATTTGGAAAATTTCCATACAAATTTTTATTTTTCATTTATCTTCTTTCTTAGCGTGGTCACGATTAGAAATTTCGTTGTCATCGTTCTTTTAAAGTACAAATTTATAAATAAATATTAATGTTAGACAATTTTTTTATATTAAAATCACATTTAAATAAATATAAAAAAATTAATGAAACTCAAAGAGCTCTATGAGAAAGCATTCCGCCAAAGCACTTGGAAGCGTTTTTGTCATTCCTCTAGTCATCAAGTAAGCTATTGTCTGTCTTTGTTTTATGTTTTTATTTTCTTGCTTATCTGTTTCGAATTTAATCAGCCAATATGGTTTTTCGTAAATTCCTGTCAAGAAAGACTCATTGGAAACTGGATCATATATATCTATAATTTTGTTGTCCAAATAAATACTTAATCCTTCATCTGCAAATTTACGCGATGACAACAAATTCTCATTCAAATTTTCTGCAAAAATTACTCTGTCTAAAGTTATATGCTTATTATCTGTCATGTTAAATTGAACACTTCCCTCTCCCTCCGATTTAAGAATTTCTTTTCTGTCTTTGTTTGCGCATTGGATTTCGTCCGGTTGTTTTGTAAAAGTCTTGAAAATAAATTTCGAGTTTGTTAAATGTTCTGTCACGACACTGTCGTGATTCGTCCAATGTTTCATTGTTTATATTCGTTATGTTAAACGAAGTCATTTGCTTACTGTCCTTTTTAATTGCTTGATACTCACCACTCTGTACATCAGACTGCCTTTCTTTTGATACTTTCCTCTGTTATATTTTATATAATTTTCTTGTCTTCTTTTACTGTCAAATTTCGCTCGTTTTTTATTGTTATGGTTACTTGAGTTAGTTATTTTACGTTTGACTGCTATCTGACTTGTACTTTCTTTAAATTTATTAATATAATGTTTTGTTTCATACCTTTTACTGTCGTTCTGTCTCCAATATCCCCGACGTTTTGGACGTGTTGCAGCCACATGATCACGTGTAAAATCCTGGCAATAGAAACATTTTTTCATGCCGGATCCCTGACGTGGACAGTCGTTAGCATAATGTCCAAAGCCATCACACTCGTAACATCGTACCTTTTGTATGGCACCTGTGTTAGCTGATGTAGCTGTCGTTGAAGGCTTATCTGTCGTTTGGCGGCTTTCGATCTGCATAATAAGTAATTTTAATTTATCGTAAGATAAACCTTTTCCTGTTACACTTTCTGTCATAAAATCTATTCCTTCTACTTGATTTACTTTATTTATTATAGAATTATAGAAAGCGTCTCTTTTGTCTTCTTCAGACAATATTTCAACTTTTGGCATGTTATTATAATTTCTTACAATTTCTTCAAATCTATCAATAAAATTTACTGCCTTTTCTTTCACTGGATTATATTGTATGCTGTATAGTTTTTTCTTTATACTAGATGGAGTCACATTTACTTCACTTACTTTAATTTCTTTAATTTTATTTAACAATTCAATTGGATCTTTTATTTCCATTACTCTAGCATGATAATTTTTATCAATTCTATTAATTAAAATATCACGTACTCTATATTTGTGTTTTTCTTTTATACTTTCAGATAAATTTTCATTTACTACAACTGTACTGTCTACAACATACAATAAATCCAATGATCATAATTCTGACAGAAAATAGTCTAAAAAATTTTCATATTTAATTTGAGTAGTAAGTTTATAGTCATGTTTTATTGATCCGTCTTTTCCAGACAGTCCTGTTTTAATAGTTTCTGTCAACTATTTAGAAATATTTAAAATACTATTATTTTCTATATTAAGTCTTTTATTAACCTCTGTCTAAATTAAGCGTGATAGTTCCTGTTCATCTATGACTGTCGAATTCCCGAAACCTTCATTATTAAATATACCATTATCAAATTCATTGTTTACCTTAGCTGTCGTCTGGCTTTCTTTAAATTTATCCGTCGTTTCTGCCATATCATCTGTCGTCATCTTTCTTTTAAATTCTGATCTCATTTTCTCTAACGTTTTAGAATTGTAATTCTGCATTGCCTCCCTTTCTTTAATAATCAAGGTTACCAAATCATCTGTTCTTTTTTCGTCTATTTTCCTTCTTTTCTTTCTTTTGGCCATTTCTAACTTTAAAGAAGCAATTTCAGCCTTTAGATCTTCCACTTCTTTAGTTAAGCCTAAATCAGAATTTTCATTCTTAGTAATATTTTTCTTACAAAATTTACTGTCACCCTTTTCAATTTGTTTCAATGACGAAACTTTAAAATTTTTATTTATATATATTTTATTTGTTAATAGTTCATCAGATTTTACTACTATTTGTTTACCTGCCAATTTTGCTTCTGTCGTTCCACTCGCTCTGTCTTCCAAATCCGTTTCTTTCTCTGACTTATCTGTCTTTCTGCTATGCCCATCAGTCTTTTCTCCGTCTTTAACTCCGTCTTTAGATCCGTCTTCATCTGTCGCTTCTTCTGTCGTGATGTGGCCACCTGTCGCACAGTAAGGCATGAACAGTCTGTCCCCCTTTTCTTTCTTTTTATTTACTGCTCATTTTACGAGCTTATACTCCTCTTCAGTAACGAATTCAAGATCTATAAAACCAAACATAAATTAATATTATGAATTAATATAACTCACTGAACTCAAGTGATGTCAATTTTATTTCAATTAATTAATTTTAATTAATATTTGAAATTATTTTTTAGGTTGAATTCAGGTACCATGCCGAACACAAGCCTTGTCACCAGAATTTGTCTCAGTTTTGGTTCAATACATATGAATTTGCTCACTTGCTCTTTGCATATATGACATACTGAACACAAGTAGCAATTTTGAGAAATTAGCTATAGCTTTTTATTTAATTTATAAAATTTATTCAATTTTATAAAAATAAAAAAATAAAAAATCAAAATTTTTTTAAAATTCTTAAAATGGCTCTAAAAAAAAACTAAGCTGAGAAGATCAATTTTCAATAGCTTCCCCCCCAGTTAGACAAAAAACTAAATTGCATGCAAAATTGGAAGCAAATCCATCGAGTAGTTCTCGAGATATTATTGGCGTACTGAAATCAAACACACACACACACACACACACACACACACACACACACACACACACAGACATTTTCTGGAAACCACTTTTTTCGACTCCCTGAGTCTAAATATGTACAAATTAATGAAAAAATAGAAAAAAAAATTTTTTATCGATACAATCCTTTCTCTATGATAAAGCAAAAGAAGAATGACTCTATCAGATTTTGCTTAGATGCTCGCAAGTTAAACGAGCGATTAAACGATGATTATGAGGCTCCTCCTGGTATTGAAGAGGTTTTTCAAAGATGCATTAATAGTAAATGCATGACAAGCCTCGACCTTACCAACAGCTATTGGCAGATCGGGCTTGTAGAAGAAAGCAAGAAATTTACAGCTTTCAAATGCGATAATCATGTTTACGAATTTAACGTCGCAGCTTTCAGTATAAAGACGAGCAGTGCTGCTTTAATACGCGGTCTAGATGAAGCTATTTCAAGCTTAGATGATTTTTTGCTAGTATTCGTTGATGATTTACTAGTAAAGTCAACAAATTTCGATGAACACTTATAGCACTTGAGAACGCTGTTCCAGCGTTTACTCAAGTACAACTTGCGCTTAAATTTTAAAAAATCTAAATTTATAAGCGATCAAGTTGAGTTCCTCGGGCATATAATATCCGCTGAAGGATTAAGGCCCGATCCGAACAAAATAAGATCAATAAAAAATTTTCGTAAACCGCGAAACATTAAAGAATTGCAAAGCTTCCTCGGTTTCGTGAAGTTTTATACGAAATTCGTAAAGAATTTTTCTGAAAGTGCTAAGCCTTTAATAGATTTATTAAAAAAGGGCAATAAATATGAATGGCTTGAAGAACACGACCAAGCATTCATAAATGTAAAGAATCTATTCGATGAGAATATAATCTTTAAATTTGCAGATCCTAAGCGTCCATATATCTTAACTACAGACGCGAGCGATTATGCTATATCAGACGTACTTTCGCAATTTAACGATGGAGCCGAACGTTAAAGAGTAGTGAATGCTTTTATTTCACTACAGAAAAAGAGCTTTTAGCGATAGTATGGTCGCTAGAAAAACTTGATTCTTACTTGCGAGGAGCTTCAAAAATTATCGTGAGAACTGATCACGAAGCACTCGCATTTTTGCGTAGTAGCAAGTATAATAATGCTTGACTGCGCAGGTGGATATTAGCAATTCAAGACTTTAATATTCATCCTGAGTATCTACCAGGAAAGAAAAATGCAGTCACTGACTATTTAAGTCGCGTAGTTGATCCTGATTTTATAAAAAATGACGCTGGAATAATAATAGCCGCATTAAAAACAATGAAATTGAGTAAAGAATTAATAAATGATCTAAAAAACTTACGCGATTTACAATTAAAAGATAATTACATCTTAAAAATAATTGATGCAATTGAAACAAATGAAAGCTCTCAAAAACGTTTCATAATTAAAAACGATCTAATTTGTAAAAATACTCTTCATAGATTAAAAATCATATTACCGGAAATTGTCTTTAAAAAGCTCGTGTTGGAAATTCACGAACTTTACGGTCATGTAGGGTCTAAAAAGGTTTACAAAATGATTCATGAGCACTTCTTTGCTTATAAAATGCATAAAAAGTGCGCTTATTCCTGAAAAACTGCGATACGTGTGAAAGAACTAAGCACTTAACTATTAAATACGAAGAGCTTTTTTAACCGATACTTGTAGAAAAGCTTAATGACTTACTTTCAATCGATTTTTACGGGCCTTTGCCGACATCAACGGGGGGCGTAAAATGGATTTTATTGACAATAGACGTTTTTTCTAAATACGTGGTCTTGTATCCGTTAAAACGCGCAAATACGGTTACAGTAATTAAGAAAATTTTCAATGACTATATCGAAAAATACGGTAAACCGGAAGCTATAATAGCCGATCACGGCAAACAATTTGTATCCGATAAATGGATTAAAAAATTAAATAAGGAAGGAATTCGACCGATCTTTTCGTCTATAAGACATCCGCAAAGCAACGTGGTAGAACGCGTGCATCGCGAACTCGGTCGTTTTTTCCATACATTTGTAGGTGACAAGCATACAAGTTGGATGAAATACGTTAATTTAATTCAACAAATCATCCACGAGATGCATCACGAAACAACGACATGTACGCCATTAGAGCTACATTTAAATAAAAAACCGATAAGGCTTTGGAAAAAATATCTAAAAATCCCAGAAGAAAAACAAGAAATATCTCAAGAAAAGAGAATCTCTTTAGCGCGAGATATCATGCAAGATAGCTTAAAAAAGCGTGCGATTAAGAAAAACTTAAATAAAAAACATTTCGTATTCCATGAAAATGATTTAGTGTTGATAAAAGAACAAAATCTATCAGATGCGATTGATAGAAAGATCGCAAAATTCTTTCACGTATATGGTGGTCCTTTTTTAGTAAAAGAAAAAATAGGAATTGATACGTATTTATTAATAGATAAAAATTCATTAAAAGATCGTGGTAAATTTCATGTATCAAATTTAAAACCCTATTACAAGTGAAAAAATTTTGTGTTACAAAATTTGTTTGTAAATAATCTAATTTATAGATTAAATAAATGAATCTAAAAAAGTATGGCGTGCAGTACATGAAATTACATGCGAAAAAAAAGAAACGATAAAAAAATTTTTGTTTATTTTTATATTACATTATTTACATTTATATTATTTTATATTTACATTTTTACACGTTAATAAAAACTAAGTATTTATTTACGCACCTATGTTAATTACTACGTCGAAAAAAAAACTGTAAATACTTAAAAAAATTTTTCTCAATAGAAATGATATGGAAAAAATCATTACTATAAAAACATAGATTTATATTTAAGAATGTAAAGTTTTGAAAAAACTAATTTGTTTAAAAAATTTTCTTTATTTAAGAATATATTGAAATTCTTGGAAAAATATTTCTTTGTAAAGCGTTAATATTGATTCGTTTAAGCTTGGCAATAGCACGCGAAATTTCGAAAAACAAGAATTATCACAGTTAACGCGTGTATATGTCAATAGTTTAAAAGAAAAAGAAAACTCGGTAACTGATGAATTTTATAATTTAATTCAATAGAAAAAAATTATTTAATTACCGTTACGAAAAAGAATCAATTTCCTACGTTGCGTTTAAACGTAATTAATTATTAAATTTAAAATGAATATTAGAAAAGGACAGAGCGCCTTGTACGATAGTTTGAAGCGCGCGCCGTGAAGACTTGTGGGCCCTATATACGCTGCGCGCGCATCAGAGTAGGGGAAAGCTTGACTGCCGCGACTTACAAACAGCAGCTTGCGCGCTCTTATCAGTCGCGCTAGTCAAGCCATAGTCAGCATCAAGCATGGACGTCTCCACGCAAACTGGCTTGTATGGCACGTGCCATGCCATAACTTAGGCTACGGCATATTTAATTGATAAAAATATTATTGACTGTACGTGGGAGCCTCATCGAGATCTCCCATGCCAGTCAATAAAGCGGAGGCGAAATAAATTCGTCTCCATCACCAACAAAAAACCTACCAGGGGCAGGTTTTGCGAAACGCGTCTCGCCGTCGTATTCGAACCGACGATGACGCCCCTTGCATTTCCGACTGCTGCGGAGATAGCGCTTCTCGAAGAAGAGCAAAGGAAGACCGGAAGAATACGCCGCCACCAACGCCAACACCTTCGCCACCACCAACGACAGTCACTCCACGGATGAGGAACTCCCACTGTGGAGGACTTTAAAAAGTTAGCTGCGCAAAAGCGCTGGATGGCAGCCACCATCATCTCAACCAACGTGGAGGCGTATGATCCCGGTCTTTCGACGTCAACTGCGGTATACGTGCCGACGCCTATAAAAAAAAAGAAAGGGGAAGATACCTTGGCCGAGTTAGAAGATTTAGGCGTATCGTCTAATCAGGACGATATCCACCTCCTCGATGTAGAGGATTTCGATGTTTGAGTGAAGGCTCTCAACCCAAAGTGACTTAAAAATGATTAAAAAAAAACAGTGATTTTTGTGTTTGTGATTTGTTATTTAAAAAAGTGCGTAATTTTAGTTTTTATTTAGTTTATAAACAATTATTTAGTTTCAGACATTTTTTTTTCGTTTTATGTGATAATTTTTGATTTTGTAAAATAAAAATTTTTGTTTCCGCCTTAAAAAAAAAAATTTTATTTGGGGGGCAATCTGACACCGCAAAGCGCCCTATTTTCTACTTTTTTATTTTTTGGTATATTATTTGTATTTTTATTTAATTTTATTTTTCAATATTAATTGTTATATTTTTTATTATTTAATTACTTAAAAATTTTACTATTGGATTTTTTTCATTTAAATTTTAATTTATTTTTCATTATTTTCAAATAATTTATTTTCTTAATTATTATTTTTCAATTATTTATTTTCTTTTAAATAATATATTTTTATTTATTAAATTATTAGTTATTTATATTTTAATTTTATTAAAAAATATATTTTATTCTTTCATTAATAAATTTTAGGTTATAAGCGCGTAAAGACATAGTAAACGCGTGACTTATATACAAGGTTGTATATAGGTCAACGCACAGCTGGCTTACAGCGCGCGAGGCAACCTCACAGCGCGCTTACTATGTCTTAATATTTAAGCATATAAGAGCGAGCGAGACGGAGAAATAAAACTCCGAAACTTTGTAAAGGCTGTAAGCGCGCATAACTTTAAAAGCTCCCCACCATTGTAAGAGAGATGGAGAGAAGCTCTGCGCGTATAAAAGCACGAGTCTCGCTGACTCGCGCGCCTTATTCTCGAATCAACTCAGACAGACTTTGTTTACCTGAGTTGACATTTAATTAAGAATCTAATATTAATTTCTTGGCCGTAAAATATTTTTGGCTTAGCGATTGGGACATACAAGCGCTTAAGGCTTAACCCCCCAGGTTAATAGTAAGAGCTATCAAATAAAATAAAATAAATTGAGCTTACGTCTTTAAAGAGCTTCTCTTTTTATCTCACCGGAGAGTTATTTTTTTTGTAATTATATACATATATATATTTATTTAGAATAAAAAGTCATTTTATATAATTTATATATTTATCTTTCTTTTTATTACTAACAATAAATATTTTATTTACTAACCGAGGAAACGTCCAGCTTTATAAATAAGCTGGCGTTTTACTAATAAAATATTTAACAGCTACCCTCCAATTTGGCCTATTGCCCGAACTGAGCTTGTGTAGTTTGTTAAAAAGGGACCTAGCAGCTACACTCCAATCTGGCCTACTGCCCGAACAGAGCTTTTTGTAGTTTGCTAGTAAAGTATTTAATTTAGTTTATTAAATACATTAAAGAAAATTATACAAGTCACGTACATAAAATTAAAAATCTATCGCGTTTATATTATACGCTAATTAATCCAGCATCGAATTTAAACCATAATTTATTTTTTTTTTTAAAGTAACTGTCTAAAATTTATCTTAAGAAATCAGACGGTTTCTCTCCTCGCGCGCAACATTTCCTAAATAGTCCGTTAAAGCGATCTTCTTGCGATTGCCCGTATTTACTGAGCAAGTATTCTTTCATGCATATATAATTGATATTTCTCATTATTTATCTCACTAACGTTACTCGCGTCATCCGCCATTTTGTGGTTCACAGTTTCTACGCACTTAACTATTAAATACTCCAAGCTAACTGTCCTCGATCAACTATACTACGAATAAAATATTATCAGTCTCCAATGACTAGAATGAATAAAAATAGAGACAAAACAGACACGTATGCAATAAATAAAATAAATATATGGACAACACGCGAATAAATTAACATAAAATTAAATAAATATATGTACAATTTTCCGAAGTCAATTAACCAAAATAAGAAATAAATATAAAATACAAAATAAAGTTAAATAATTTAATCTAATATTTTATTGAAAAATAAAAAATTGAAATTTCTATAATCGTTTACGATAAAGGTATCCTACCATTACATGCTTAAGAAGTTTGACATATTTTCAATATTTATTGTTGACTTGGCATTAATTTGAATTTTCGACCTTCTTTTAATAAACAAATTAATTATTGCTCTTCTTACGGGCCGAAACAGATGGACTTGGAGGAGAATTAAAGACAATAGAAAATCTTTCTTTATCCAAAGTTTCATCGAATTTTGAATAAAGTATCTGTCTTTAACTTTAATTTGAAAAATTACCCATTTTCTCGGAAAAACTTCATTTCCCGAGAAAATTTGAAAATTTTAGAAAATCGCACATCCATAGTCTTGAAGAAAATTTAATTCTGAATAACTTTTGCTAAAAAAATTTTCTTTTAGAGTCAAAAGAAGCGCAGTTACAGAGGAAAAAAGAAAAAAATTCGATTTTCCTATCTTAATTTATTTATAAACATTTTTCCAGAACTTTTTGAGATGGCGCACATTGATATTCTTATTATACATATTATCTACAATATATTTTTGCAAAAAACCGGCCTGTAGCACGTTTTGCAGAAAAAAATTCTAATTTGACTGTACTACATGATATAGGATAGCATATATGATAAATGACACAAAATTCAAAGTTTAGAACTTAATATTTAAAAAAATGTTTTTTCATTCTTGTACAAAAATTATTGATTATTGAAATTTTTTTTTTAATTTAGCAAACACAATTAAATACGTGAAAACTACTGGTACTTAAGCACGCATCCTTGAAAAAATGATGAACCAAGAAATTTTATCTATTAATAAGACAGATTATACAAAGTCTATTATTACACAAAATTCAAATCAAAATACATCGTACCAAATGGATAATGAATTGTCAGCTAATTCTTCGGATATTTTAAATTTATTTGAAAATGTGAATCATAAAGATACAAAGAAAGATAACCTCTAAAATTACGCGATTTCCTTGCCTGTCTAATAGTAGCAAAAAGATGCAGTCATTGGTCATGCAGTGGATTCTCCAATCTCCACTCATGGCGTTGTTTCACCCTGGAACTGTTTATCACATTACTTCAGGGTGGTACCGCTTTTTAAGTCTTTCGGACTTCTTCCTTCTGACTTTCTGATCTGTAAATATACAGATACTTTAGCAATATGATTAAAAGACTATCTACTGCCTGGCGGTCAACTCTGTAAAAGGGAGCATAAAATAATCGCCTATATTCAATACAGTATGGACTAGCTCTGCAAAGGAGCAAATTTAGTCCATAATTTTCACGTTAGTCTTGATTTACTTGTTCTAAGATTGAACTTAAGCCTTACGTGAGGCTCACCTATCTAACGTGTCTAACTCATACTCACACTCGATAACGCGCGCGATTATATTACAAACGTTGGGGGAGACTGCCCGCTTACAATCTCGGCTCCCACGCCACTCACGCGATAGCAAAACCTTTCACACCTATTCTATCATCATTCACTCATCGGGCGACTAATTTCGACCTTTAATTAAGAAGAATCTTCGTCATCACCCTCCGCAGCTGGATCTAGGAAGCCGGCCGGCGCTTCTAGGTTATGCATCGGCATCCTCCACCTCATTCATTCCTTCTTCGATGGTCCTATCTAATAAAGGTTTTTTCTTTTTAAGGACTGTCTTGATGAAACGCGTCGTGACGTCCCACTTCTTTTCCGAGAAGACCATTTCGCTGATAATGGTCTCCGTCGTAAAACGGCTCATCGATTCTGTGATCTGGCGTCTTTCTTCGCTCCACCGACCACAGATGAAAAATGTATGATTCGCGTCGTCGCAATCAGAGGGGCAGAAGATGCAGCCCGGGCTCTGGACCTTTCCCATTTTACTAAGATAGGAGCAGGAGTACCCGTGGTTACTCAGAAACTGTGTTAGGTAGTAATTTAACTCGCCGTGTCTCCTCCCTGTCCAAAGGAGCAGCTTTGGGATGAGCTTTTCCGTCCATTTTCATTTGGTATCATTATTCCAGGTCTGTTGCCAGACCTTCATCGTGTGTTCTCGTTCTTCTTTCTGGACGATTGTCGTGTTCTCTTCTGCTTTTTTCCGTTCATAGGTTCGCTTGCGCTCTATCGCTTGTAATTTTGGGTTACGCGCTACGATGACTAAAGCGACATCGTCGGCGTACGCGAACATGTATACCTCGTTCGGCATTTTGAGTCTGAGTAATGCGTCGTACAGGATATTTCTGGGCCGAAGATCGACCCCTGTACCACGCCTGCGGTGAGGTCCTTCTTACGCCAGCCTTTTTCTGTCTCGTAGCGGAGGATACGATTTCTCAGATAATTTCGTATCACTCGCATAAGGTCCTCTGGGACATTAAACGCCCTCAGCGCAGTGAGAAGATCTGGCCACCTCGCAGAGTTAAATGCGTTTTTAGTGTCAAGCCTAGCGAGGAGCGCAATGTCACGCGAATAATGATTCTTGGTCCGTGCACCCCTTGCCAGCTGTACTACCTCTTCCACTGCATTCACGGTCGAACGCTTTTTCCTGAAGCCATACTGGCTGCCAGCGAGATCGCCAGCTGCCTGCACAGCTCCCTGTAATCGCGGTATAAGCAGCCTCTCATAGAACTTTCCTGCGTCATCCAACATGCACAATGGCCTGTAGGACGACGGAAGCCGGGTATCACCTTCTTTGTTGATTAGTACGAGACGCGCGATTTTCCAGGGGATGCTAAAAACACCCGTCTGGAGGCACGCGTTGTACATGTTCAACAAGAGAGATGGCGCTTTTACCGCTATGCACTTAAGGACCTTGGATGTTACTCCGTCGGGGCCAGGTGCCTTCTTGTTCTGCATCATTCTAGCGTCGATCTGTGGTTCGCCGCTTGTAAAGAGCGGGATCTCTCCAAGTTCTTCTTCAATTTCGTGTTCTTCGATTATCGGATGTGTCCGAAACAGATGGTTAACGATATTCGCCGTGGTCTCTTCATCGAATGGCAACGTAGGAACGGCGCAGAGCTTCTCGGTCACGATCTTGTAGGCCAAGCCCAACACCTCTCTGTTGACGTCTTCACTCAGGTCTTTCCAGCCTTTTGCTATGCTACGATTGATCTTGTTTCGAAGCTGTTTATGTATGTTTTTGTGTTGTTTAGACAACAAGACTGCTTCTGGTCTATTTTTTGCTTCTGCATTCAGTGCTTTTCTTCTGATTCTGAAAGCTTCTAGCCTAGTTCGAGCGATGTCGTCGTTTCACTAATAAGCCGGAAGCTTATTATGTCACGATCCCTTGCGCGGCATTGACACGTCACAAGCTCTTTGAATGAGACTCATCGTCTCGTTCGCTAGGGCCTCCGTGGCTTTAGTGCTTTCAGTAGCAAGTATCGCATCCGGTAAATTTTCGTGCTCTTGCTGCAGTACTTGGACAAGTTTTTCAGTGTCCAGCTTGGCGACGTTCCATCCAATCAGTCTAGCCACGTTTCGCCTCGATGATTAGGATCTATCATGGATTTGAAACGTGATGTACTAATGGTCACTTCCGTTAAATGTCTCAAGCACCTTCTAATCTGACACTCGACGTATGCAAAGGACACGTCTGGAATCGTACCGCTAGCACCTCGTCTGAATGTTGGAGTATTTTCGATGTTTAATACTGTTAGGCCAAGTCTGTCTGCCATCTCCATGATGTCTTTACCTCTGCTATCCTGCTCTGGCATTCCCCACTTCAGCGCTCTCGCGTTAAAGTCACCTGCGACTACTATGTCGCCTTCCATATTGTGGACAGCATCTTCGAGCATATCCAGACTTTGCCTAAAGTTGTTCACTGGCGTGTTAAGGGTGAAATAGTAGCTTACGTACGTAACGTTTTGGCTTTTCACCCATACGTAGCCTTCTCCAGCTCCGTGCGTATCTACTCTGATGTTATTCGGGTTAACGTAGATTGCTGCCGTGCCAAAATCATCTTTGTACCAGGAATCAATGTTCCAGTTACAGTACTGCTCGCTTATAAGGAGCACATCAGCCTCTGTCTCAAATTCGATTTGTCTCAAAGTCGCTTCTATGTAAGTTTGCTTTAAGGACCGTTATACGGCCCATCATGAACGTTGCCTTTCAGCTTTGTTTAAAGTCTCGCGAAAGACTTGGCACTGACTTGAGCCAGGGAGATGTTTTCGGGCCGTTTGATCTACTTTCCGCTCGGTACATAAGATGCACTGAGCGTCGGTAGCCTTGCAGGCCGATCCCTTGTGGCCTTCTTTGCCGCACTTGTAGCATATCTTGCTACGGTTAGGTCCTCTGCAATCACGTGCCTGGTAACCATAATTCAGGCACCTTAAGCAACGCTGGACTCTTTTTCAACTTCTCAATCGGTAGCTGATGTAGCCAATCTTTATTCTGTTTTTAGACAGCAAGAACGTCGCCTGGTCTTGTTCCATCTCTACCATGGCCAAGCAAAGCTCTCGACTGTTAGGGTTAGTCAACGAAACGCTGAACTCTCCCACTTCTCTTTTTTCTTGGGTGAAAACAGCTTTTATAGCTGTCTTCACTTCGCCTTCTGTGGCGAGACAGTCAATATCTCTGATCTCGAATGTTTCTTTAGGGCGAATGTTCTTAATTTCGCCCGCTTCGCCAACCATTCTCTTCAAGAAGGCACTAAAGGTCTCCAGGTCCTTTGTCGAGCCTAACTCTACCAGTACCTCTCCGGCCTTGGTTTTTCTGACACTCTTGATGTTTTTCGTTGGGCTGTGGGTTATAAGGTCCTGCCGTATGTTTTGCGGAACCTGACTATATGTCTGGCCTTTACCTGGCTTGATAAGGACGGCCGGAGACCTCTCCTGAGGGGTCTTCTGGGCTTCCTCTTTTGCTTTTTTTTCTTGGTGGTATTGGCCACTGTTCTGGCCGCTGGTGATCTAAGGTTAGGCTGCTGCTGCGTTCGCGGCTGTTGTTGCGATCGCTGCTGCTGCTGTTGTTGCAGCTGCTGCTTCTGTTTTCCAGCAGCCTTTATTTTCTTTTTATTTCGAACGATCGTAAAAGGTTCATCCCCGTTCTCAGCCCGGTTCTTTTTAAGAGGAGCTAGCAACTCGGAATTACTTCCTGAATCAAGCGAGTCCTCTTCTCTAGTCCGCTTAGCTGTGGTGCTTGCTTGGGGCATATCGGCCTCCACCATTTGATCGGTGACCGTACTTGCTTCAAGCAAGCGGGAATGCTCCATTTTAAGGGCATCCACATGCTCGATGAGCTCCGGAAGGTAATTCTTAACGTTCTTGTAAATGTTAGGCATACTCTTTGTTGCCTCACACATGAGCTTAAAGATCTCATTGATCCTCTGAGACCTTTTCTCGGTTTTCGTTTTTTGGCTTTCGTCCATTCCTAGTAAATTTGTGTTTTCGTTTTTGTTTGCCATATTATTAGCTTCAAGTGGTTTTAAGACGGTTCGCCTATCATGGGAGCTCCAGTCGCATTGGAGCTACTATCCCCGCCTGTGAGATATCCTAGTTATAGGTGCCGCAGCTGAGAAGCAGTCTTTGGGTGGTCGGCCCTAGCGACACTTGACGATTCTAAAAAACGTGATACGGGGTAGACCCGCGCCATTTTGATGCTAAAGGTTTAATGTCACCTCTATTGAGTGAGCGACATTGGGTCCGAACCAACGCCAGACTCAAACCTCAGGCTAGACGTTCTGCAGTTATCCTGTGCGGACTCGGTATAAGGACATACTGATCAGATAATCCTTCGCGCCTGCGCCCGTTCATACCTGACGCCAACCCCTCGATTGATACCGTCCGATTGTGATAAGTTCCTCCCATTTAAACATGTGGTTTCACGGGCTCTTCCCCTTACCCACGAATGGAAATCATTCGTCGAGCTAGAGATACTCTAACCTTTCTCTTAAGGCGTTTATTCACCCCAGAATCTGTTTATCACATTATATTAGGGTGGCACCGGTTTTTGATCGTTAAATCTTCTTCTCCCGGTTTTATTCTGACTAGATTCATTTCCCTAACCTAGAAAGTGTATAAAAAATAAATCTAACGCGTTTCATTCTCACATGTATACATAGCTACGTGCGCAAAAAAATTCAGTTCGGAGGGAAGTCCGGTGACTCACCCCCGCGACACACATTCCTTGGGAGTCTAAAGCGACGCTTTAGGAGGGTCGACTTTATTTCTCAACGAGCATTTATATTTTCGGTGATTGCATAATCGGAAAGGCAACATCTGCCTATAGGACTGGCTCTGTAAAAGGGAGCGAAATCAATCCTTTTTTAATCAGTCTTTTTCCTCATGGGCTAGAAACGGTCTTATGCCTAACGTAGAGCTAGCCTATCTACCGCGTCTGACTCACGCTCACACTTGGACGCGCGCGATACATCTTTGCACGTGGAGGAAGCGAACCCGGTGGCATGCTGGCCTCCCGCGACACTCACATAACAACAAAATTTCGCGCTTTCGCTGTTTCATCACACATTTATATGGTGCACGATTTGTCTTTCTCATTTAAGAGGAATTCTCATCGTCACCCTCGTAACCTGAATCTATGGGAGCGGCTAATGTCTCTTGGTTATGCAGAAACGTCAGCATGGCTCAATACGTTTTTTTCTGTCTTAGAACGCTTTCGACAAAACGTGTCATGGCATTCCATTTTTCTTGAGTCAAGATCATTTCATTAACTATCGTCTCTGGCTTTAGTCGTCTGACTATTTTCTCGACCTGGCTTCTTTTTTCGTTCCACTGATAGCAGACGAAAAACGTATGATACGCATCGTTGCGATCAGCGAAACAGAAGATGCAGCCCGGGTTCTGAGCCTTTCCCATTTTACTGAGATGGAAGCAGAAGTACCCGTGGTCACTGAGGAACTGGGTAAGGTAATAATTTACCTCCCCATGCTTTTTTCAACCCATGAGGCTAGCTCCCCAATAAGAGCATGAGTCCATCGGCCGTCTTCCTCCTAATTCCATGTTCTTTGCCAGGATTCCATGGTTACCTGCCTTTCTTCCTTCTGAATTATTGCAGTTTCTTCTTCCTGTTTCTTCCGTTCGTAGGTTCGCTTGCATGCCGTCACCTGTAATTCGATCGGGATGATTCCTGCGATGAATAGCACCGCGGGACCCGAGACAGAGCGATAGGCGCTGGTGACTCAGAGAGTTCCTCTCCTTTGAACAGAAGATAATAGTTTTCGATGCGTCTCCTCACTCATTGTGTCGGCCCATATTTCAGAGCCGTACAATAATATGGACGTTGTTACTGAAATCAGAAGTCGTCGTTTGCTTGATTTTGGTCCGCTGGTTTTGGCCATAAGATGACTTAACTGCAAGATTTTTTTCATAGCTTTGTTGGCGACGTATTTCAGGTGCGACAAAAAAGTTAGTTTTGCTTCTAGCTTTATGCCAAGATACATCACCTCCCTCCTTGTCAGCACCACGTTTGTGCCTACTGTCATGAGAAACTCGATGTTGATGCGTTTCCAGGTTAAGGGCTCTATTTCTGTCTTAGCCATCGCTATTTCGAGACCATGTTTCTTTATCCATTCGGAGATTCTTTCCATCGCCGTATCTATTATGTGCTGAATTATGTTTGCGTTTCGCGCGGTGATGACTAAAACGACATCATCGGCGTAAGCAAACATATTTGCCCCGTCCGGCATTGCGAGTCTGAGCAATGCATCGTACAGGATGTTCCAGAAGTCTGGACCAAAGATCGACCCCTGTGCCACGCCTGCGCTGAGGTCCTTTTTACACCAGCCTTCTTCTGTCTCATAGCGGAGGATACGGTTTTTCAGGTAGTCGCGTATCATTCGTATAAGGTATTCTGGTACATTAAACTCTTTCAACGCGGCAAGAAGATCTGGCCATCATGCCGAGTTGTAAGCGTTTCTAGTATCTAGCGGAACGAGAAAAGCGATAAGACGGGAATGATAGTTTTCAGTCCATCCTTCTTTCGCCACTTTCACTACTTCTTCTACTGCAGTAACGGTAGACCACTTTTTCCTAAAGCCATACTTGTTGTCAGCGAGATCGCCAGCCACCTGTACAGTTCCTTGTAATCGCAGTTTTAGCAGCTTCTCGTAGAGCTTCCCTGCTTCGTCCAACATGCACAGTGGCCTGTAGGACGATGGATGCCGGGGATCACCTCCCTTTCCTTTGTTGATTAGCAGAAGACGTGCAACCTCCCAGGAGGTGCTAAACACACCCGTTAGGAGGCACGCGGGGTACATGTTCAACAAGAGAGATGGTGCTTTTACCGCTATGCACTTAAGGACCTCGGATGGTATTCCGTCGGGGCCAGGTGCCTTCTTGTTTCGCATCATTCTGGCAGCAAACTCTAACTCTCCGCTTGTAAAGAGCGGAATGTCTTCTGGTATTTCTGCACTCTCCTGTTCTTCGAGCGGTGGATGTGTAGGGAACAGATGATTGACGATGTTCGCCATAGTCTCTTCTTCGAATGGCAACGTGGGGGCGGCGTAAAGCTTCTTGGTCACAATCTTGTAGGCCAAGCCCCACACCTCTCTGTTGACGTCTTCGCTCAGATCTTTCCAGCCTTGTGCTTTGCTTCGATTGATCTTCTTCCGAAGCTGTTTATGCACGTCCTTGTATTGTGCAGACAAAAGATCTGCCTCTAGTTTTTTTTTTTCTTGCTCTTTGAGGTCTTCTTCTGAGGCTAAGAGCTTCTGACCTGGTCTTAGCGATATCATCATTCCACCAATACGCAGGGCGCTTATGTTGCCACGACCCCTTGCGCGGCATCGACGCATTACAGGCCCTGTGAATGAGACTCATCGTCTTACTCACAAGTGCCTCCACAGCACCAGCGCTTTCGATGTCTAACTTGGCAGTGTTCCATCGGATTGACCTAGCCACTTTTCGCTGCTGTGATTGGGGTTTATCACTGATTTGAAAAGCGATGTACTGGTGGTCACTTCCATTTCGCCGGTGCTTACGAAAAGAATCTCTCATCAAAATATCCGGCGAAAAAAATCTCTCATCGAAATATCCGGCGAAGAAAATCTCTCATCAAAATTTCCGGCGAAGGAAATCTCTCATCAAAATATGCGGGGAAAAGAATATCTCTTCAATAAATTTTAAATACAATCATCCCACTTCGAAATATATAACAAAAAAATATGTATGAGTTTTTTTATAGCACCTTACATCGATTTTGGTATGATATTCAAAGAGCAAAGGCATTTAAATCATCTAGTTGCGCGTGGAACTTAACTGTATAGAAGTTTTCATAAAAGTATCAGAGATGTGAACCACAGCATTAATTTTGCTTCGGATGCTCATATATAGTACAGTTACCTTAAATAATAAAAATTTTGAAAAAAAAGCATTAATATTTCATATAAGATGAATCATATAAAAAATCGTCTTTTAAGAGCAAAATTTAATTTTTTTTTTTTTTTTTTTAGGTAACCCTTCTGGTAACTATACAAATATCTTCTAGAGACCTCGTATAAACATTTTATGCTCTTGAACACTTAATTTAAAAAGACTTATTTTTGTAAAGGGCTCAAATATAATTTTTTCATTTTTTTCCAAAATATGGTACGTATAATTTTATGTAAATGACCTATCACTCTGAATTAACGAAGTACAATTTGGACTAATTAGAAACCAAAGAAGGTATTTTATTGAATTTTCTGATGATATAGAATTCCCGATTAAAATTAAATTTCAAAGAAACCCTGGCGGAAAAAATAAACTTACATATTTTGATTTAACATTGACAAGTCGCACGCGTCAAAATAATAATAATGCCTATATAAAATAATACTGTAGATGGTACTACTAAACACAAAGGCAGCAAACATAAGTCTTAAATATTCGAAAACTTTTATGTTTATTGTGATTATGTGTATATCTGTGATGCGCGTAAAGAAAAGTACATTTTGGGAAGCATGAAAATTATAAATTTGCGTTACATGAAAAAACTGCGTGTAATATCTATTTTTTTATACGATATGAATTTTTGGTTTTCATACTGCATAAAACAATAAATTATATTTATGTAACAATTAACTTAATTTTTAATAGCGTACATTCCAAACTTAATTAATTTTCTACAATATATTAAGCATGTCTATATATTATGAAATTTCTCATTTTGACAATTTTTTACGGGAACCTTATATTACAAAAAAAATTTGAAAATGTTAAAACGAAGTACCTTTCTTAGTTTTTAATTAGCCCAAATTGTATTCCGATTTTTTGGAGTGATAGGTTATTTACATAAAATGATACGTACTACATTTTGGGAAAAAAAAATGAAAAAGTAAGTGTTCAAGAGCATAAAATGTTTATACGAGGTCTCTAGAAGATATTTGTATAGTTACCAGATGGGTTACCTCAAAAAAAAATTTTTTTCAGAATTCATCATAAGTAAGAATTGGTGTAACCTCATACTTTTATATTATTTGAAAGAGTTTAAGGGAAATTTGCTGAATATTCCGTATGAAATATTTATGAAATCAGTTATATATCTTTCTATATTATAAAAGATTTTCGCCGCTGCCACTGCCGCTGTCAGTCTCTCAAAATCCTCCTTTAACTCCTTCTTTTTTTACTGATAAATTTAGCTAATTTAGGGTAAATATTACCTAATTTATCGTAAATTTCAGCTAATTTATTGTGAATTTTAGCTGAAAATTTCATTTTTTAGCTAATTTTAGCTGATTTATTGAGAGTTTTAGCTAAAAATTTAATATTTTAGCTAAGTTTAGCCAATTTATTGAGAATTTTAGCTAATTTTTTAATTTTGGCTGAAATTTCAATTATTTAGCTAATTTTAGCTAATTTATTGTGAATTTTAGCTAAAATTTTAATTTTTTACTTAAAATCTGATAAATCAGGTCAACTTGATTTTAATTATTATAAGATTTTTTTTTAGCTAATTTTAGCTGATTTATTGAGAATTTTAGCTAAAAATTTAATTTTTTAGCTAAGTTTAGCTAATTTATTCTGAATTTTATTTAAAATTTTAATTTTTTCACTCAAAATCTGATAAATCAGGTCAACTTGATTTTAATTATTATGAGATTTTTTTTAAGCTAATTTTAGCTGATTTATTGAGAATTTTAGCTAAAAATTTCATTTTTTAGCTAAGTTTAGCTAATTTATTCTGAATTTTATTTAAAATTTTAATTTTTTCACTCAAAATCTGATAAATCAGGTCAATTTGATTTAAATTATCATAAGATTTATTTTTCTTTTTATATTATAAAAGATTTTAGAAATTTACAAAAAAGAAAATATTTGTTTATGCCAGATAAATGAAATAAGAATTGAGTCTTCAGAAGTTAGGAGGTGATTCTTGGAGCATAATGCGAAAGAAAGATCGGTTGGAGATGGTGGCCATAACAGCGTCTAATATACGCTGTATAAATAAATATTTATATCATATGTTATATTTTATATTATGTGTATGTAGAAAAAAGAAATACAATTTTTGCTTGAATAAAATTTGAAAGAATTTACAAATTACATAAATCATTTTGCTATATTTTTATATATTTATTAATTATTTTTTTGGATAGAATAAATTGTGTATTATGTAATTTTGATAGTATGTTCGTATGGGTATGTATACATATAAAACATGATATGGAAATAGAAAGCATTAAGTTTTCTGTTAATTTAAGGAGAATCAGATGTCACCACGAAAATGCATAGTATTTAATAAAACTGGATTTTGAGATTCTTAAGATCATCGAAAATTATTCTGAAGTTTTGAAAAAATTTTTACTATCAATATTTTTGAAAATTTAAATAAATTTTAATGAAATTACGTGCTTTCTTATGAGAAACAGTAATTTTTTTTACTTAACTTTATCAAAAAGTAATATTGAAAATGCAAAAAAGTAATAAATAAACATACCATTGAGTAGGTAATGAATTAAAAATAAATTTTGTTCTTGCATCGAATTTTGTTATCATTTATTTCAAAGAAAAATGCTACAAAACGTAAACAAACCGTTGAATTTTTAGACTATACGAAGAAGAGTACAGTAAGGAGAGTACAGTTTGAGGAGACTCGCGATATCCTTCTTGTTTTGATCGATGACGGGAGTTCTGTTTGAGAGGATTAGTGATACCCCTTCCGCTTCGATTGTTGACACGATCGAACCTTTTTAAATACAATGTAACTTTTTCCCCATCAGATATTTCTACCTGTACGATCGGAAAGCACCTCGATAATAAGTACTCTATATCCTAATACTCCCTATTGAAAATAATGTCGTCATGTAATAACGTCATTTTATGACGTGATTTTATGACGTAATTAAATGACGTCATGATTGAGAAAATTAAGTCTTTGAAAAGAAAATTTTTGTTGAAAAAAGTACTTTTTGTCATGACTACCATTGTTTTCCGCTGCTGGGTATAGTGCCACGTCGGTCGTGAGCGACTGCATTCGCCAGCTTATTGTCATTGAGTGCTTAGGCTGGAAAACATCCTCTTCCAAGTATTAGATGTTCGATTTATCTAAGGTACCCAAATATCTCGCCCTATTAAAAAATAATTACGTAATTTTATAACGTCATAAAATGACGTTATTTAATGACGTAATTTTATAACGTCATTTTGTTAACTTTAACCTTCTGACAGCCGGAATTTTTGCCACTAAAAAAGTGTAACTTTCTCGAGATTTTCCATATAAATGTTTCTTAAGTAATAGTATATGCGGGCCAATTATGGGACGGGCTGACGCCATATGGCGTCATCCCGGCTGTCAGAAGGTTAATAAAGATTATCACATTTCATTTCTCACTGCGAAAACTAGCACATCTGAGAAAGCTCTGACAAAGAGTAACACATTTTAAAAGCTGAACGTTGCTGCAAGGTTGCAAAGATTATTGCAATGTTTCAATGAAAGGTTGCTGTAACCTTTTTATGTCCCTTGTACATACCTTGCAGAAATGTTTTATGAAATCTTGCTGTAAAGTTTAAACGATACATTGTAGCAAACTTCCAATAAAAGATTACTGCGAGGTTGCTATGAAAGGTTCTTGCAAGATTATATGAAACCATGCTGCAAGTTTGCTGCAAGATTCCAATGCAAGGTTGCTACAGCAACTTTTCATTAAAACCTTGCAACAATCGTTGCAACCTTGCAGCAACCTTGCAGCAAGGTTTCAATAAAAGGTTGCTGCAACCTTTTTATGTCCCTTGCACTGTAATGGGAAACATATTTAAATAAACAAATTAAATATATTTGTGGGTTTCACGTGTACTCTCTTTAAGTACACGTACACTTACCGTTAAATAACTGACTTTCGGTTTATAGTCGATCAGCATAATTCAATATCGCTGATCTACTTCGTCTATCTATTTCTGACAAAGAAAATCAGTTAAACAATATTTAATACTATTGCAGAACTTCGCTTTGAAGCTCTGCCTCCTGGACGTCTGGTACGACGAAATCCACGGCGTGTACCTGAGAACTCTATTAAATACCGTTGATTAAGGAAGAATGTATTCAATTTTATTTGTGACGCGGGAATAAGATGATATATAATTAGCAAGGAAATAAGATCATACTCTACTTAATAATTAAATTCAACCTTGATTTAACTTTACTTTATTTGATCAACTTATTGGAATTTAATAAATGAAAAGTAGATATATAAAATAAATAATGACGTATTAAAAGTAGAATTACACATTCTTGGTAAATAAAGAAAATAAGGCCTAACCTAACCTACAACGCAACGCGTCGACGCGGACGACAGTCTCTTACGCCGCAAGTTCGAAAAGCAATACAAAAAGAAAACTAAGACACGTTAAAGTCTGCAGACTTACATTTTATGCCGACGTCTAGGTCAGAGCTTCTCTTCACCTATGGATCACCTGCGAGGTCTATTTGATGCGGCACCGGATGCACACGGTGCAGCTTTCTGTCTCGCTCATGCCCTTTGTAAAGTTCTCGAAAAGAATTTTGTCGAATGCAGCAAATAGCTAGATATTGATGATTGTCTATTCAATAATCACAGTGCAATCCTCACAAGATGGCGATTTTCTATCCAAAAAAATATTAACGGACGCTCAAGCACGCACAGCAAGAGAATTCATAGCGGCCAACCAACTTCTCGACGTGTTCGCTGTCGTCTCCCACTCGAGTCTCCCCGTCATATCTTGCGCGCGCCTTCGCTAACCGTCAGCCACGCAAGACGATGAAATATCCACTCTCTGTCTCACTCTTATACACATAAAGTAAGCATAAAAGCTTACAATAGGCTGTGCGATTCACAACGAGGAGAGAGAAAGAAGTATACTGACATACAGTATATGTATAATTTGCTATCCTCGTTACAGCACATACCTTGCAGAAATGTTTTATGAAATCTTGCTGTGAAGTTTAAACAATACATTGTGGCAAACTTGAAAGATTTCTCCAAGGTTGCTATGAGAGGTTCTTGCAAGATTATATGAAACCTTGCTGCAAGATTTCAATCCAACCTTGCAGCAAGGTTTCATATAATCTTGCGAGAACCTTTCATAGCAACTTTGCAGGAATCTTTCATTGGAAGTTTGCCACAATGTATTGTTTAAACTTCACAGCAAGATTTTATGAAACATTGCTGCAAGGTATGTGCAAGGAACATAAAAAGGTTACAGCAACCTTGCACTGCAACCTTACATGCTGTGTGGGACGTAGCAGGCAGTGGCATCAAACGGGAAGTAATTTTGAAAGCCTGGAAGTTTAATTTACCACCGAAAATTAAAAAGTTCCTCGCGGGCGAGATTAATTTAGTTAATGAAGCAGCTGAAACATGCCGACGAAATTTATAAAAACGAATGTAAGGAAAAGGCCGGTAAAGTAGATAACATAGGTGCAGTAGATTGCGATACAGCTTATGCAGATAAAATAGATATCGACGCGCACATAGAAGCTATTGTAGGTAAAACAATCGATAAGGTAGGATCAAGATTCGATAGAAATAGACTAGATGATAAACGCAGGGTAAACAGTAAGGAAAACCGTAACAGAGTTATTTGTGAATTTCATAAGAAATATGGCAACAGGGCATACAGATGCACCAAACCATGTGATTGGATGCAGTATAGGCAGAGACATAGGTCAGTCTCCCCCATGAATGAAAGGAATAATTACAGGCAGAAATCGCCTGCTAGAAATTTAGTTAGGAGTAATAGCACGAGAGGAAATGCACAGCAACCGGAAAATGGGAAACGTTTAAACTTCCGTACCGATGGGTAGAGGAGGTAACCTCGTCGGATATGAAAAGTATACGCCTCCATTTTATAGGTAGATTGGAAAATGAAGTATTTTTAATCGATACGGGTGCGGATGTTTCAATGATACCTGAAAAGAAAGATAGCAAAAAGAAAGTAACGTCGATTGAACTCTACGCAGCAAATAATACAAAAATAGCTACATATGGCGTTGTATATAGGGAACTAGATCTCGGGTTTACTAATAGAATAAAGTGGACTTTTATCATAGCAGACATTCTATCTGCTATTCTAGGCGGCGACATCATCAAATATTACCGTTTGCTCCCGGATTTAGCAAAACAGAAGTTGGTAGATGCAAAGACTGGTGAGTCGGTCGCAGGTACCACGAAAAAAATCTCGTACGTTCAGGTATCAATGATCAACCCAGAGACAAAATACGCCGAATTAATTAGGCAGTTTCCATCGGTAGTAGGCTTAGAAAAGCCGAAAACCATTAAGAATAAGGACGTATTTCATCATATAAAAACAAAAGGGCCACTAGTAGCTCAGAAGCCAAGACGTCTGGCACCGGACAAGCTGCAGGCAGCTATGAAGGAATTCGAGAAATGGTGCAAGGAAGGGATATGCAGACCCTCTAAAAGCCCTTGGGCCACGCCAATACACATGGTCCTGAAGAAAAACAAATAGTGGAGGATTCGTGGCGATTATAGAAAATTAAATACCGTCACAGTGCCGGATAAATACCCGATTCCGAACCTCCACGATTTTGCGTCCAATTTAGAGAAAAAGACTATCTTCTCCGCGCTTGATTTAGAAAAAGCATTTTTACAGATTCCTATTTATCTGGAAGGTGTACCGAAGACAGCAGTAGTAACTCCATTCGGGCTTTATGAATTTTTAGTAATGACGTTCTGATTTAGGAACGCAGCCCAAACGTTCCAGGTTTACATTAACCAGGCTGTGGGCGACCTGGATTTTGTGTTCACCTTTGTAGATGATATTTTCGTTGCATCTTCATCAGAAGAGGAGCACCAAAATCATCTGAAGATCGTCTTAGAGAGGTTGGAGAAGTTCCGCCTAAAGCTGAACATTGATAAATGTCAGTTTGGAGTAGACAAATTAATTTTTTTAGGCCATCAGAAAGACAAAAACGGATTTAAGCTAGATCCATCTAAAGTCGAAGCAATAAGGGCCTTTAAAAAACCTAAAACGAAAGATGAAATGAGACATTTTTTGGGTATGGTAAACTTTTATAGAAAGAGCTTGCCAAAAGCTGCAGAGGTACAGAAGTCAGTCGTCGCCATGATAAAAGATATAAAAAAAAGGACAAACGACTTGTAGAATGGACAGAAGAAGCAGAGAAGGCATTTGATACAATAAAAGAAGAATTAGCTAATGTTGTGTATCTTGCGTTTCCAGCAAAAGATGCTGAAGTAAGGTTAGTGTCAGATGCGTCTAATTTCGCGATGGGTGCGTCATTAGGATAAAAAATAGATAATGTATGAAAGTTCACCCCTGCACAATCGAGATATTCTACGTATGATCGCGAATTAATGGCTATATATGAAGCGATAAATTATTTTAGTTACTACCTACAAGGAAGAGAGATAAAAATTTATACTAATCATAAGCCACTGATATATGTACTGGAACAAAGCCTTGAGAGTTGTCCAGCTTTAAGAGTTCGTAAGCTTGCATATGTTGCAGAATTTAATGTTAAGATATGTTATTTGCCTGGGGAGAACAACATGGTAGCAGATACGTTATCGAGAATTGACGATTTTAGATTCCCTACGACCTTTTCTCTTGATGAAATAGCTAAAAAGCAGAGAGAAGATCAGCAGCTACAGCAGATCATAAACAATGCGCAGCATCAGCTGAAGTTGATTAGACTGCAATACGGCGCAGAGGATACGCAATTCTATTGCGAAATCGCTCAAGATGTACTCAGGTCGTATGTTCCAGAGGCGCTGAGAACAGTCATCTTCTAGCTCTTCCACAATAAGGCGCACCCATCTGCTCGATCAACGAGTAAGATGATCAGGAAACAGTACGTGTGGCCGAACATAAACAGACAAATAACATCTTGGTGTAAAACATGTATTGAATGCCAAAGATCTTAAGTAACAAGGGAAAACAAGTTTTTGCCCATGAAATTTAGTGAAGATGCGAGGTTCACCCACGTTCATGTCGACTTAGTAGGTCCGTTGCCACTTAGCGAAGGTTACAAGTACTTAGTGACCATGATAGATAGGTATACTAGGTGGTCGGAGGCGGTGTCCGTTTACGACATCGGCTCCCACTGTCGCACACGCTTTTTATGATACGTGGGGGGCACGTTTTGGTGCGCTAGTTATCATTACCACCGATCGAGGCAAACAATTTGAGTCTGCTATGTTTACTGAACTTTTACAACTCATAGGCTGCAAAAGAGTACGTGCTACGGCATATCATCCTGCCGCTAATGGTATGGTTGAGAGATGGCATCGTGATCTTAAGGTAGCACTTACGTATCACATGGAAGGACGCGAATGGACTAAAGTCCTTTCCACTGTTTCGCTAGGGTTGAGAACGCGAATAAGGAAAGACACGGATGCCAGTCCAGCAGAGTTTCTATATGGAACGACTCTAACCATACCTGGTGACATGTGTGATTTTAGGGAGATAGATATAAGAGATGATAACCTGTTTCTATCTGCATTCAAAGAATACATGAATAAGGTGAAGTCCGTACCAGTAAGGCATAACCATTCGATGAAAGCATTTGTGTTTAAAGACCTCGTGAAATGCACACATGTGTGGGAGAGAATAAGAGCAGTAAAACCTCCTCTTGTTCAGCCGTACACAGGACCATCTAAGGTCATATCAAGGCATGAAAATGGCCGTAATTTTGTTATAAGAAAAGGTGATAAAAATGTGACGGTGAACGTAGAGAGGTTGAAACTAGCTTATTTATTAAATAATGAAGTAGAGGGGGAAGATGAAGCAAATAACATCAAGCAAAGGCAACTAGGTAGTAGCAGTGATAGTAACAACGGTAGTAACAGTGGTAGTAATAGTGATAGTAACAGCAATAAACAGATTGTTAATAACAATAGCGATAGGCAATTTTGTAATGATAACGAAACGACGAATGTAGTAAATGAGGAACATAATGCGGTAATAACGCAGGTAGAAATACATAATGAAGCACCACCTGAACAACAAGAAGCAAATTATGACACGATTGATTATGTCAATAAGGAAAATAGTAATAATGACGAGTTACTTAGTAACAATAACGACGTAAATAATAAGCAGAATCAAAATAACGATAGAGTGGAAACTGAAGTAATAAATGATGATAAAGTAAATGATAAGGAAAAAGAAGAAAAAAGAGAGAAATTTATACCAAATATTTTAAAAAGAAAAATGATAAATAGCATATTAATAGGTAAAAAAAGATGTAAAATAAAAAAATGTAAAGCGAGCGTAAAAAAAGTTGGATTTTGTACAGATTCTCACTTCAATTATGTAAATAAATTTAACCTTTAGAGGACGGGGAATTTGGAATTTTCAATTTCTCAGTATTTTCTATAAGAAACACATAATATGTGTCTCTAATATTGGGAAATATTCATATGTAAAATGTCTATCCATGGTCGAGCCACTATAGTGGCTTTCCCGTCCCCTGAAGGTTAAGAAAAAATTGTAAAGACAAAATGTATAAATTATTGTTCTAACATATTTTCTTTTGTTAAAAATAGGTGAAGCTGACTGGGCTCTACTCGATTCTCGAATCTTATAAGAGATTCTACTCAGCCTAACCAAAAGATGCAGTTTCTCGATGATTTGGCCATGGGCCTTTTAGATAAGATACAAAAGACCCAGGACCTGACCCTTAAGGCGGACTATAGATTAGCTGAAATCCATCTTTGGAACTTTATCCCGGTATACAGGGCGCAATGCATGGCCAGAACTAATACTGTAGATCGGGCTGCAGCAAGAAACATCATAAACAACAGGCAGGAGTATGAATTTAAAATACCCGTCATCTTCCATCTCGATGAGCCTGTTAAGGAATTGTTCATTTATGGCATGCCTATCAACCCAGGCTGGAAGAGGCTAGAGGAGTCATTGAGGTCCTGTGGTCAAGAGGGTTTTATTATAAAAAAAAATAAAAACAAATGGGAGAAAGACCTGCGTCAAGGTTTCTTGCCTGTCTTTAGCTTCATCAGTGGAGATGCAGTGTGATGCATTGTTAAGGAGGATTTATTTCGATCTAAAGGACAGGAAGAAATATTGTATCAACGTCTAGCCTCATCAGCGAGCTCTTACTGGCACCAGTCAAGATGTGAAATTGATCGAGCCCTATGTAATGAAGGTGAACTCACCCCATCTGTGATTGCTCTACACAATTCGACCATCACCAGGCAAATCATTGATTTTTTTATTTATTGATGGCACTGGAGGGTATGGGAGGTGTGTAACAATCTAGGGACAATTAAATTGTACATGGACCATCGGAGGTATGAAGGTGAAAGTGGACTGGATAGGCTGTTTGAGGATGCTTGTCAATTCAAGCTCTCGAGCATTGTTACCCATGGATGCAGGTGGGAAATAAATGTTTTCACAATTAGGAAGCTGTTGAGAATTCAACGAGAAGGCAAGGAGCAGAAGGTAGAAATGGAGCGCGTCAATTTCACCGGCGCAGTCATATCAAGGAAGGTATTAGCAGAGCTGTCGGATGGATATGTCACAAAGAAGTTGAAAGTATCGAAGATAAAATCCACTTTCGGCGCTGATATGCGCATGGAGCTGTTGGAGATAGCAGAATTCTACAGGAGTGATTATGAAAGGCTAGGGTTCCTTAAGGACGATAGGTTCAATAGTTTGAGAGTCTTGAATCTAGATACCTGCAAAATGCTAGTCATAGCATATCTATACAAGTTCCTAGAAGCCAATGCAACGCTCAAGGAGCTTTACATACGTAACATCAATAGCATAGACCTAGATATGCATACCTGGAGGATTTTGGAAGCTTTATTCAACGACAATAATGTATTGGAAGTATTTCACTTCAATTACCCCAGAAATTTAATAAGAGAATTAGATTTTGTCCACAGCCCTGTGCTTACTATTAACTTTTGTTTGAAGGAGATCGATATTGAGAATAACAAGATGGTGATACAGAGAGTACAGGAAATAATAGATAAAGCCAAGATACTCCAGCACTTTAACATCAAAGGTCTCGAACCAGTGGGAGAATACTTCGCTAATCATCGTTCCTTAACTACTCTAAAAACGTCATACCACCCTGGTATCCAAAGAACCTTAAATTCTCTTAATAATGCAGGAGTGGAAGTAGTAAAAATAAACAACTACTACAGAAAAATAATAAGAAGAATAGAAGTTTCAACGTGAACTTTGTAATAAGCGTGATAAGGAATGTGCTTAGATTTAATTTAGAAACCACGGATTGTAAAGTCATTGTAAATGCTCCATTGCACAATGCATTAAATAGGTTGAGTGCAAATGTGCAGATTAAAGATGGCAATGTACACTTGGTGGAAAGGATATTTTTCCGAATGTTAACCTCAAATGGCAACATCGCATATTTTACCACAGGCATAAGACAATTCCAAATTATAGAGTAAATTTCGCATCATCGTTACTTAATACTTAATGACATAATTTTAGTAAACAAACAATATTACTTTCTTTTTTCATGATCTGAATTATAATTTTATTAAATAAAATTTTTATTTCTTAGTTCAATAATCATATAGAATCTAATATTGTGAATTTAAATTACATAAGCAATAAAATTTAAGTTGTTATCATTTGAATTTTGCATGAATAACCTATAAGAAAAAACAAAATAATCATGATGCGAAACTCAATGCATAATTCGAAGTTTTCTTATATATGTGGTAAAATATGCAGCGCTGCCATTTGAGATACACATTCGGAAAAATATCCTTTTCGCCAAGTGTACATGTAAATTATAGAAATGATGGAATGTAAGTGTGTGTATGATTTACGGAATATTGTATGTAGGTGAAAGTATGCATTGTAATTGCGCAAGTAACGATAAAGTATGATCAAGCAAAAAGTATGTGATATTAGTTACGTGAGTAATAAAAATATGTATTATTAATTTCGCGAGCAATTATAACTAAGTACAAATAACATGTATCATTAATTGCGTAAGAAAATTGTTAATGTTAATTGCATTTTGTAAAAATAATGTAAATAACCATCCTGGTCATTTAGGGGAGAGTATTGTGAGCGCACACACATGTATGTATGTACACGGCACGAGTAAGTGCCACGCGCAACTAGCAGCGCGCAAGCGAGCGACATAGAGCGCTAAGAGAGCGCTACAAGGAGAGCACGACTCTGTCGAGCAAGTGAGCACAGACCGTTCCCGACCCTCAACAAGTTAAGTACTATCTGTCTTGTACTCTCAGGTAACCAAGCGTTGTGATAAGGAGTTGTGATAAAACTGCAATTATCTGTATTATAGTTTGGTGTTATTTTTCCTTGGATCTCTTCCTCATCCTCATCCTCATCCTTGAGTGTCTAGGAGACCAAAAATCAATTGATTTTTAGAAATAAATTTAATTTACTTACATATTTCGATCCTTTTTTTCTTTTCTCCAGTACTCTATCCATCAAGCTTTTATCAATCGACGAATCTTGTGTTTTTGATGGAAGCGTAATTTTAGGTTTGGATGGCCCATTGTCGTCTTTTTGTGCTTGTACCCGCTGTATTATGCCTGTTCTCTCTAGTAGTGCCTCTAAGACCATAGTTTTCATAATTTCTAGCAATATTTGAAATTTCTGTATAAGCTAGAAGTTGAAAAGAATTATTAAAATTTTTTTTAAATATAATATATAATTTAGACGTATAAAATTGTATTTAATCTTACTTCCTTGAGCTAATATTCGAACGGGGTGTTCAGCATGATGATTTTTCTCAATAATTTTTTTAAAGTAAATTCAGTGACTTTATTTGGACAGTTTATTGGCTATTTAAGGGGATGCATCAGTCCTGTTTTACCATTTTTTAAAACAATTTTCGTTACTATGCGATATAGATATACAATATAACTGGTTGCAACGTTTCTCTTGTTCTCATGCATAGCAACAAACATGGCGATATCAACAAATAAATATAAATTTATTAATTTTTATTTAGCACGAATAAAGCTTTTTGATGAGTTCAGGGACCAAAATAGTTGTCCGCTCTTTATTTTTCAAAATGAAAACTATTTCCAAACGGAAAATCCTATGTGATTCCCCATTTCAGAGAAAAATTGTTTTTAAAAATGGTAAAAGAGGACTGATGCATCCCTTTAATGATAAGTTCTTTACAACTTTGGATAACTTCATTAATATTAATATTTTGATTTTTTAACCATTCTTGGTGAGCTATACCAATAGGATGAAAACCATTCAATTTCTGATCATTAATGAATTCAATCAATAAACATTTTCGAATTCATTTCTGTTGAAAAAATAATATTAACGATTGTGAAAGGTTATGAAACGTGAACATATAATAAATTGCAAAAACCGTGTCAAGATGAAAAATAATATAGAAAAAAGTTTATTATTTTAAATAATAACTAAATTTATATACAATTTTATACATCAAACTTATTAATTATTCAAAAAACAAATTTTTCATACCAATGTTTAATTTCGGAAAGATATTAAAATAAAATAAAATGAAAAATAATTGTATTTACCTTAATAAACTCAACCTTAATTCCAGCAACTTAAAAGTTGTAGTACAATTAAATTGATAGCAGGAAAAATATATTATTTATCGATCGTATATATTACAGCAGCTTTCTAACTCTTTTTTTGAACATTCAATTTTTCCAGAAATTTCTTTTCGTACTATATAGCTAAAAACCAAAACAAAACGTCTAGTTCGATATGTGCACCACAAAACTAATGAGTTAAAACCTCATTTCAATAAAAATTTCATTTGATAAAAAATAATTTCGTATCTTAATTTACACATTATTATATTACTCTCTATATTTTTAAAAAAAGAATATAATTTTAGTTTTATAATATAAAATTAACTTTTACAAAATTAAATCAATGATAAAAAGTTAGTTATCGATTTGACTCATTAATTTTAGCTAAGCTTCCTTAAATTTGATTTAGTTTCTCTCAAACATATTTATGGATATGGAATTCTCGTTATATACTTACACACAATAATAGACGGTATTATCATCGCATATGATAGGATAGCTTAACTTTAACTTTGTGTGTATACCACACTGATGATTCGCGATATTTATTTTTCGACATTTCGCTGTAGTACGAACACAAAGCCTGAGGTAATATCTCAATTTAAAGAAAAAGTACGAATTATTGCCATTTTGAGGTAAGTTTCATTTTAAAGTATGGAAAAAACTTTATAATATGTAAAATAATAACTTTTTATACAATAAACCTTACATTTTTAAATTGGCTATCATAAATAGAAGAAATGGTAATAAGTGAATGAAAATTAAATAAATATTTTACAAACACAATCAAATTCAGAACATCGATTAAAATTTCTAATAAGACTTGCTTGTAATATATGATTTTATTGAAATCAAATTTAAAATGTTTTAATTATTGATGTTATTTAAAGTTTTAAAAATTTCTTAATTTCTTCCAACTTGTAAGAAATAAGTTCCAACTTGTTTCCAACTTGTAAGAAATATGTACCTAATAAAAAGGTTATTTTATAACCTTTTTATTAATGATTGCTTTTTTATCAGTATTGTTTTTTTTAAAAATGCATATTATTTTTTAAATAAACAAAACAAATTAGTGTGTGTGTGTGTGCGTGCGTGTGTGTGTGTGTGTGTGTGTGTGTGTGTGTGTGTGTGTGTGTGTGTGTGTGTGTGTGTGTGTTTGTTTGTTTGTACACGCTCATACAGCAGTGTGCAATAGTTATATTTATTTATATTATATGTAACATTTGAAAAAAAAACAGGTACAGCTTCTGGTAGATTGTGAAGGAATCAGCAGTTATTTATACAATAATAGCAAGGCAGTCAATGTTTATTTATGTGTATATAGTAACAGTTCGCACATTATTATTCCACAATGTTTCATTACAACTAAGGCACTAGATAAAATCATCGTAATTTGAATTAGAATGTGAACTACAGCCATCTTAAGGTAAATTAAGTTGTAGTAAGATTAGACTATGAATCATAATTTTTCAAAAAATGATATTTAAATATATATTTTTATTGAAATGAAATTTAAAAAAATTTTAAATAATTTATGTTACTGTAAATATTTAAAATCTTGAATTCCAATTCTTAACCTGTGCATTTTGTGAAAAATTATTTAATATTCTTTTTATTATGTCCTGGTTTTTTCGGAATTAGATTTTATTTGATAAAATTTACATCATTAAGTAAATAAACGCAATAAAAGGACCACTAACAAATGAGTTTCTTGTACATATATACTCCTATAAAAGAATGTAGTATATTGTATATAATATTTATAAAATAAATATTTACAGCTTCTGTCAACGTTTACAGCCATGTACAATCAATACGTGGCGTTACAAGTTTTGGTTTCAATCTTCATGGTGTAGTCACTCCAACGATTGTGAGGAAATAGAAACCTGATTAAATATATTGCTGCAGATTATAAATTTCAAATCTAGATCAGGTTAGAAATGTTTCACATATAACCTAATTATAAATAATTTAAATTTATTTAAAATTTAATTATGAACTTTACTTTTCAATCATAAAATAATTTTGATTAAACATAAGGAATGTGATTATTTTTAATTTTTAACATTAAATTTTTTTAATTTGTGACTTCTAAAAAAATAGTTTGTTCATAAATTTTTCGAATCATTCCTACTCAGAAGATAATCCTCTTTAAGCTAACAATTTTTTTTTGTAAATTTCATCATGTAGTGTTAATAATGCATAATGTATTTACTTATATTAATAAAGTTGGCTTTACATTTTAATTGAAAAAATATCATATACAGGAACGGAGCAAAATGAACCAAAATAATCATGGTAAATCTTATAAAAGGGGACCTTACATGATATATTTGCGGGACAGTAACAAATCTATACCATACACAACGATGGGATCTCGTGCATCTAGAAAAAGAGTTGCAGAAGTAAGCAATTATTCGTATTGTGGGCACATTCATACAGAAATGTGTATAGTATAGGTAAGCGCCACGCGCATCCTACGGTGCGCAAGCGAGCGACGGCTAGTAAGCCGAGACAAGTAGATGCGTGCGGGCTGGTCAGACACAGCGTGCGCAACCTCTGACGAGATAAGTCTCTCTTACTAAATCCTTGTACTCTCAGGTAATTTCAAGCAGCAAATAAAGACGAGGCATATATTATAATTCCAGAGTCTGATTTATTCCACCATCCTCTACTTCATCTCCTTATATTTTGTGCCAGGAGGCACACAGTGGTAACCCCGACTACCAACGAGAGGAAAGGAAGGGGCGAGGCAGCTAGCAGCGACCGGAAGGAAGCGAGCAAAGGCGCCCGAAGCAACACGTGGTTTTGTAAAAAAAAAGGTAAAGTTCCTTATTACACGTGGCCGCGAGTAAAGAGCTTAGTCTCATATAAAAAATATATAATAAAATAATTTTATTTTTCTTGTAAAAACAGAAACAAGATTTTTCTTTTTAGAAAATAGAAGAGAGGCGAAAAATCTCTCATAGAATTAAAGTTAAAATAACTTGTGATGCTCAGTGCGGTGGAGCAAAAATAATCTAAAAAAAATTTTTGTAAAACTAATCATAGCGGTCGTGCGTTCTCTATTAACATAGTGTGTAATCTAATATATATAACATAAATAACAAGTGAGAAGCTGAATCTTCTCGCGATTCACGCAGGCAAGTGTTAATTGGGTTTTCTTTTTAACCGACTTCAAAAAGGAGGAGGTTCTCAATTCGACTGAATTTTTTTTTTTTTTTTATGTCTGTTACTTCATAACTCCGTCATTTCTTAACCGATTCGAAAAAACTTTTTCTTATCTGATAGAGAATGTCTGCAGGAAGGTCCCATACGTGTCCTATAATTATTGGGCCAATATTCGGTTTGTATGACCCAATTATCAAATTAAGAAAACTGAGAGTTTTGTTTTCTCTCTCTCTCTCTCTTTCTCTCTCTCTCTCTCTCTCTCCCTCCCTCCCTCCCTCTCTCTCTCTCTCTCTCTCTCTTACCTGAGCTTGAATATGTATACATGCACACATAACGACACTGTGCTGTTGAGCCTTCTTTCTTTCCTGCTATATATTGCTTGGTGGTGTACTAATGCATGCGTTATGAATTAATAATGAAAGTTTAATGTAATTAGTGGGCCTACCTATATTTGCGTTTTTAGTAAGGGGATTCACTAGAAGATAAAAAATAAAAATTTAAAAAAAAAACGAACAATTTAAAAAAAAAATTTTTTAACAAAAAACAAAACCGACTTCAAAAAAAAAATTTTTTTAACAAAAAACAAAACCGACTTCAAAAAAATGCACTAAACAATTACAAATAATTTTTGATCTTCAATAATTATACGCATACTACGCATCTAACTCAACACTTGTGTAGCAAACATTTTGTAGATTATCTAATCATTTGTAAACAGCACAAGCAAATTATATTTTTTTTTAATTCACAAAAAAACATTTTCGAAGTCGGCGTCAAATTCTACATCTGTGCAGACCGATTCAACAACTTGACGCCGACTTCGGAAATATTTTTTTGTGAATTAAAAAAAAATATAATTTGCTTGTGCTGTTTACAAATGATTAGATAATCTACAAAATGTTTGCTACACAAGTGTTGAGTTAGATGCGTAGTATGCGTATAATTATTGAAGATCAAAAATTATTTGTAACTGTTTAGTGCATTTTTTTGAAATCGGTTTTGTTTTTTGTTAAAAAAAATTTTTTTTTTGAAGTCGGTTTTGTTTTTTGTTAAAAAATTTTTTTTCTTTCATTTTTTGGGTGGTATAAGCACTTCGGGTAAAAGGGAGAGTGACTACTCCAAAGGACTTGTCCTCTAAACTGGCACTCAAACGGACACCTCGAGGTTGCTCAAAAAAAGAAGCCAATAATAATAATAATTAGTAATAATTAATATTTTTTTGTGATTGCCTGTGTGGATCGGGAAGAGTAGTAGGTTAAAAACATATAAATAACAATCTTTTCACGTGCATAAAGCACGAAAAATATACGTTTCTTTCAAGCGCAAAAGCACGTAAAACAGATATAAAAATACAAGATTTTATTGTGTGCAAAAAGCATATTGAAAAAGAGTAGCCTTGATTGTGCGGGTATTGTGAAAAAAAAAGATAGTTAGAAAATCGCGAATATACGTGTGCGTGTGAAAAATTTTGAAAATCGCGAATATACGTATGCGTGTAAAAAATTTTGAAAATCGCGAGTGTCGTGCGTTGTAAAATATTCAAATCGAAAATTCTGCAAACCGTTAGGACGCGAAAATGAAATTTTTTTTTCTTTCGAACAAAGCAAAGTGATTTAGGGTTAAATGCTGTGTACGCGTAAATAAGTAAAGTCGCGAAAGTAAATAGATAAGTCCTTGAAAAGGATGAAGCAACGTATATTAAAATAAAGAAAGGTAAACATAGCGCACACATCATCGAAATTTAGTATTATTTTGAAAGATTTATTTTAACGGAAATTAATAACCGTAATATTTAAAAAATTTTTAAATTGTACATAGCGAGCTGGACTATCCGATAGTAATTGTTATTTATTTATTAATTTATTTTATTTATTGTAACGTATTAATTTATTATTTTAATTTATTTATTTGACTTATTTATTTATGTATTTTATTTATATTTTTTTTAATAATTTTGTTCTGTGATTTTGTTTTATTTAATTTATTTTGTGAAGTCACATATATTTTTTTTTTAACAATCTAGTCAAAAGAAGAAGAAAATACTGATAAGTGTTAAAAGAAATAGATAGGATAGCTCGCTATAAGAAAATCGTTTATAGGACATAACCTTAAATCACGACAAATGAATAGTAGTAAAAGCAATAATATCGAAATGAAGGACGGTAAAGATAATGATAGCGAAATGAGTGGAGCAGGATACGTGTCAACGGTACGTAGTAGTACGCCGAAAAAAAGTGATAAAGAAAATGAACGCGATCGGTATAGAAAGCAAATAGATTTTAATGGAATGTACACGTTAGAAAACAATAGTTTAAAAGGAAACGACGGGTTAGAAGAGGTGTTAATTAAAGAAACGAGAAAAATAGATAAACAATATAAACGAAAGTTCGAAGAATTAAAGAATTATTACGAGAATAATATGCAGTCGTTAAAGAAAAAAATAGAAACGTTAGAGGGAGATAATAATAGACAAAAGGCGTACGGAAATAACGCGACGCGTACAGACGACAACACTCGCGCGCAAAGGTTAGGCGGAAATATTCAAGCAAACGATAATAGGTTAGAGTTTCAGCAATTAGCACAGGGTAGCTTGTTGCAATTCTGGCAGATTAATTTTCCCTTTTGGAAATACGATTCGGAAACGTGGTTTGAACTGTTCGAAAAACAAATGCAATTACAAAACGTGAATGAGGATAGTGTCGGTTTTATGCTGTTGATCGCGAATTTAGATAGAGACGTAGTTCGCGAGATATCGAACTTAATTAAAACATTGAAAAACGGATAAAGATACAACGGTGTAAGGGATTTTTTATTAGAAAAATACGGACAGTCACAAGAGGAGTGTTTTAATAGATTATTTAGAAAATGTCGCGAGCAAGAAAAACCCTCCGACTTCCTAAGGGAAATGTTAGACGTAGCAGGCCAAAATATAAAGAGACCGGTCATCTTAAAAGCCTGGAAATTTAATCCAACCCCAAAAATAAAAAAGATTTTGTTAGGCGAAAAAAACCTTCGGAACGAATCATCCATGGTAAACCATGCCGATGAAATTTATAAAAATGAACGCGAAGAGGTCGGTAAAGTAGGAACCGTTAACGCAGTTGACTATACGTGGGTAGATACGTCGCATGATAATCAGCCGGGTGTAGGTAAAGTAGATAGGGTAGATAATGTAGGAAAGATTAATATAGATGCGCACATAGAAGCGATAGTAAAAAAAACAATCGATAAAGTAGAGAGGAAATCAAGAGGGCAGCACAAGACGGACCGACCAGCATATGATAGACATAGGAGAGTAGTAGTAGGGAGAGACATAAGAGACACTTATGCATATTTCATAGAAAATACGGCAATAAAGCGTATAAGTGCTCTAAACCCTGCGAGTGGGTAAATTATGAAGTAAAAAATAGATCAGTCTCCCCGAGGAGAAAAGAGGAAGGGTATCGGTCAAAATCTCCTGGAGGAAATGTTTAAAGGAGTAATAGTGTTAAAGACAATCAGTACGCAAAAGGCAGATATAATAATAGAGAACATTTAAACTCACGGACCGGCGGGTAGAGGAGGTGAACTCGTCGGAAAAAGAAAGCATACGCCTCCACGTTGTTGATAGAACAACTAAAGAAACGTTCTTAGTTGATACAGGTGCGGAAGTCTCCTTGGTACCAAAAGAAAAAATTAGTGAAAAGAAAGCAACGTCCGTAAGGCTATATGCAGCCAATAATACGCGAATAACTACGTACGGTGTAATCTATAAAGAACTGGACCTGGGTTTTAGCATGAAAGTTAAATGGACGTTCATAGTGGCTGACGTTCCATATGCTATTATGGGCGGCGATATCATCCAGCATTATCACTTGCTTGCAGATCTAACCAGACGCAGGTTGGTGAATGCTAACACGGGTAAATCGATCGCAGGCACTACAAAGAAAGTGACGTATGTGCAGGTGTCTTTGATAAACCCAGAGACCAAGTATGCGGAAATAATTAAGAAATTTCCAGCGGTAGTAGGCCTAGAAAAGCCGAAAACCATTAATAAAAAAGACGTAATGCACTATATTAAAACAATAGGACCGCCAGTGGCACAGAAGCCAAGACGACTGTCACCTGAAAAGTTGCAAGCAGCTAAAAAAGAATTTGAGAAATGATGCAAAGAAGGCATATGTAGACCTTCTAAGAGCCCTCGGGCAACACCAATACACATGGTACCAAAGAAGAATGGTAAATGGAGGATTTGTGGAGACTACCGGAAGCTGAACTTTGTTACGGTACCGGATAAGTATCCAATACCAAATCTGCATGACTTCGCGTCTAACTTAGAAGAAAAAACGATCTTTTCAGCATTGGATTTAGAAAAAGCATTTTTACAAATTTCTATACATCCAGACGACGTACCTAAAACAGCGGTAATCACTCCATTAGGATTATATGAGTTTTTGGTTATGACTTTTGGATTTAGGAACGCCGCCCAGACGTTCCAGCGATACATTAACCAGGCCATGGGCGACCTGGATTTCGTATTCGCTTTCGTGGATGATATCTTGGTTGCGTCCTCGACAGAGGAGGAGCATCAAAAACATCTAAAGATCGTCTTAGATAGGTTGGAAAAATTCCACCTTAAACTGAATCTCGATAAATGCCAGTTTGGGGTAACAGAGCTTATTTTCTTAGGGCATCAGATAGACAAAAATGGATTCAAACCAGATTCATCGAAAATAGAAGCTATCAGAACCTTTAAGAAACCCAAGACTAAAGATGAGATGAGAAGATTCTTGGGTATGGTAAACTTTTATAGAAAAAGCTTGCCAAAAGCCGCAGAGGTACAGAGGTCTTTAGTAGCCACAATAAAGGATATTAAAAAGAAGGATAAACGACCAGTGGAATGGACAACGGAAGCAGAACAGGCGTTCAAGAAGATAAAAGAAGAATTAGTCAACATCGCGTATCTTGCGTTTCCAGCGAAAAATGCTGAAGTTAGGTTAGTTTCGGATGCATCGAATTTTGCGATGGGGGCATCGTTAGAGCAGAAGGTAGGTAGTGAATGGAAACCGCTAGCATTCTTTTCGAAAAAGTTTACCCCCGCACAGTCAAGGTACTCAACTTACGATCATGAATTAATGGCTATCTACGAAGCAGGAAAATACTTCAGTTATTATTTAGAAGGTAGAGAAATAAAAATTTATACTGACCATAAACCTCTAATATATGCAATGGATCAAAGTTTAGACAGTTGTTCAGCTCTTAGGGCACGTAAATTAGCATATATAGCAGAGTTCAACGTAAAAATATGCTATTTGCCAGGGGAGAGTAACGTAGTAGCTGATATGCTATCGAGAATAGATGATTTTAGATTCCTCACAGCATTTTCGTTGGATGAAATAGCCAAGTATCAAAAGGAAGATCAGCAGCTGCAGAGGATCATAGATGATCCTCAGCCTCAGCTGAAACTGGTTAAATTGCAGTATGGTGCAGAAAATACACCATTTTACTGTGAAATAGCTCAAGAAACTCTCAGACCATATGTACCTGAGACGTTGAGAGCAACCATCTTTGATTTTTTCCACAATAAAAGTGCACATCCATCTGCTAAATCAATTAGCAAGATGGTAAGAAAGCAGTACGTGTGGCCAAACATGAATAAGCATATTACATCATGGTGCAGAACATGCGAAGAATGCCAACGGTCAAAGGTCACAAGGGAGAATAAATTTCTACCCTTGAAATTTAGCGAACCAGATGGGCGTTTTACACACGTGCATGTCGACATAGTAGGACCGTTGCCACCTAGCCAAGGTTACAGGTATATCCTAACCATGATCGATAGGTATACTAGGTGGCCGGAGGCGGTACCTCTAGATGAGATATCAGCTCCTGTAGTCGCACGCGCTTTTTATGACACGTGGGTATCACGTTCCGGTGCTCCAGTCATCATAACGACCGACCAGGGCAGATAATTTGAATCTTCCTTATTCCAGGCACTATTAGAACTTATAGGCTGCAAGAGAATACACACAACAGCTTATCATCCTGCAGCCAACGGTATGGTAAAGAGGTGGCACCGTGATCTTAAGGCGGCACTTATGTATCATATGGTGGGACCAGAATGGTCTAGAGTCCTGCCAACAGTATTACTTGGGTTGAGAACGCGAATCCGTAAAGACACGGAAGCCAGTCCTGCTGAGTTTGTATATGGGACACCTCTCACGATACCTGGTGATATGTGTGACTTCAGGGAAACGGATGTAAGAGATCAAAATCTGTTTCTATCAGAGTTTAAAGAGTACATGGACGAAGTCAGGCCTGTACCAGTGAGTCACAACAGTACCACAAAAGCATGTGTGATTAAAGATCTCGACAAATGCACACATATGTGGGAAAGGATCAGAGCAGTAAAGCTTCCATTAGTGCAACCATATACCGGACCATACAAGGTAATGTCAAGGCACGAAAATGGCCGGAACTTCGTAATAAAAAAAGGAAATAAGGATGTTACGGTAAATATGGAGAGGCTTAAACCAGCGTATTTAATCAGAAATGAAAAGGAAAATAGTGTAATTGATACTAATGGTCGTAGTATAATAGCTGAAGATAGCCAAATAGAAGAAAATCAGAAAGACGAACAACTAGATAGTACATATGTTGTGAACGACGGAAATAATGTTATAAGAACGCACGTGGAAGTGCATAATGAGTCTCCGCCAAAGCAACAAGGAAGTTATGACACAATTGAACATGTCAATGAAGAAAATTTTAATAATAACGAATTGCAAAGCAATTATAGTAATGTAAATGAAGAGAGCCATAGAAATGACATTGGAATAGGAACAAGAATAATACAAAATAGTAAAAAAATTGAGGTTAGTAAAGAAACTAATAAAAGAGAGAAATTTATCCCTAATATTTTAAAGAAAAAAAGCGTAAATAGTATTTTAGTAGGTGATAATAAATGTAGTAAATGCGTAAAGAAAGTTAGATTTTGTAGAGGTTCTCACTTCAATTATGTAAATAGATTTAAGAAAAAAGTGTAAAGAAAAAATTGTATTAATTATTGTATTAATATATTTTCTTCTGTAAAAAAAACTTGTTATTATTGTAACGTTCGTGTAATACAATACACGTGAATTGTTAAATTTGTAAAATGTTAAGTTTTATTGACAAAACTGTTATTTATAAAATATTATTGTATGAAAATATTTTAAAAACATAGTAACTAGATTAAATTATTAATTGAATGCAATATTGTCAAATAAATATAATGAACGAGATGATTGTAAATAGAAGTATTAAAATTGCGTAAAATTACCTAAGAGTGAATATGTAAAAACAAAAGAAAAATATGAAAATATAGGAAATATATGTGTGTAAAAAAAAATGTCTGATATGTATAAATATAATTTAAAAAAGAATGTATAAAATATGTAAAATACCCTGTTGAAAATAATGACGTCTTTCCAGTATGTCTTTGAAAGATGTCTTTGAAGACGTCTTTGATCGTGTCTTAGATTAGAACAAAATAAGACGTCATTTTTCCAATGTTTAGAAAAGTTATTCAACAAATGACGTCTTCTTATTATTTCAAAGACGTATTTTTTTTAATAAAAATGACGTCTTTTCTTACGAATTTTTATTTAAAAAATACGTTTTTGAAATTATAAAAAGACGTATTTTTATTATAAAAAATACGTCTTTGAAAATGTAAAAAGACGTATTTTTATTAAAAAAAATACGTCTTTGAAAATGTAAAAAGACGTTATTTGTTAAATAGCTTTTCTAAACATTGGAAAAATGACGTCTTTTTTGTTCCAATTTCAGACACAACCAAAGACGTCTTTCAAAGACGTCATTTTCTCCGAATTTATGAAAAAATAACGTCATTTTTCATGAATTATGTCATTGAAAAATGACTTTATATGATAATCATTTTCCATTTAAAGGAAAAAACAAAAACGAGGTTAACCTCGTAGTTTGAACTCTTCGAAAAACGAAGAGCTTTTGCGAATGAACTGAGAGAGGTCTGGCTTTATATATCTGCGTCTTTGAAATTTGTATAAGGGATCGCAAAACTTGAAAATCGCCACCTAGTGACTTACAGTCGAATTGATGGTTGATTGCGTCAATTTAATTTTAACTCACCAGGTGGCAATTTTCAAGTTTTGCGATTCCTTATACAAATTTCAAAGACGCATATATATAAGGCCAGAACGCTCTCAGTTCAATCGCAAATGCTCTTCGTTTCTCGAAGAGTTAAAACTACGAGGTTAACCTCGTTTTTGTTTTTTCCTTTAAATGGAAAATGATTATCATGTAAAGTCATTTTTCAATGACGTAATTCATGAAAAATGACGTTATTTTTTCCTAAATTTGGAGAAAATGACGTTTTTGAAGACGTCTTTGGTTGTGTCTTAAATTGGAACAAGAAAGAAGTCATTTTCCCAATGTTTAGAAAAACTATTTAACAAATAACGTCTTTTTATAATTTTAAAGACGTATTTTTTTAAATAAAAATTCCTAAGAAAAGACGTCATTTTTATTAAAAAAAATACGTCTTTGAAATAATAAGAAGACGTCATTTGTTGAATAACTTTTGTAAACATTGGAAAAATGACGTCTTTTTTGGTTCCAATCTAAGACACGACCAAAGACGTCTTTCAAAGATGTCTTTCAAAGATGTCTTTCAAAGACGTCTTAGAAAGACGTCATTATTTTCAACAGGGAAGACGTCATTCGTTTTAAAAAAAGAATTTTTTTTTGAAAATTTACGTCTTTTACTATGAGTATTTATTGGAAAAATACATCTTCGAAATTATTTTACTTATACTAGGGGGCACGCCCCCTGCGCGCAAGCGCGCCAACCCCCATCTTGCTTTTATAATTTAAAAAAAATATCCAAGAATTTGCAATTTTGAAAGAAATATGTAGAAATATAATTGTAATAATCTTACTATGATTCAGCTAAGTAGATACAGGCAGACAGTGAATAAGTACACTTGATTTAATAATTCAATTATAGAGATTTTATTTGATACTTTTATAATGAACTGAATATAGTGATAGTTTTATATTCGACAGTTTTATAATGAACTAAAAATGGAAGGCAGTAATAGATATTTGAAACATTTATGGATTAAGAATAAAAAATTTGGAAAACTGTAATGTCGGTGTTTTTTTACAAAATTAAATAAAAATTTAATTTAATTTATAAAGACTATATTTAAGTGTTAGATATTGATTTTGACTTAACAAAATTTAAATCTTATCATTTGATTATTAAACTTCAATTTAGCTTTTTCAAAATGATATTTTCAACCCTATACTTTAAATAAAATTGTAAAATTGATAATTATTTATATGATTAAACTTCACGATGATTACAGGATAATTAGCTAATTGTAAAAATATATTGTAACCTATCTTTCATCTATTATAAATCTTAAACTTATATGTTATCATATATCGTTATATACAAAACTTAAAATTAGCTATTACCAAGTTGACTACAAGCTTGAAATCAGCTAATTTTCAGTTATTTTAAAGCTCAAATATAGCTTAATTTAGTTATTTCTTAGCTAATTACATGCTTAAATCCAGCTAAATTTAACGCTGTAATATAGTTCTAAAAATGAGGGGCACATTTCTAACGATAACAGCGGTGATATACTTTCAATAATATAGAGAGAATATAATATAAATATATCTAAAATGCAGTTAAAAACAAATCAATATTTACCTGAAATTGCCTAAAATTACTATAAAATCTATATAACTGTTAGCTAAATTTCAGCTAATTTCCAACTAAATTTTGTATGAATTTAGCTAATTTTAACATTAAATTTAGCTAACTTTTGATTTAATGTAGCTAACTTTTGATTGAATGTAGCTAACTTTTGATTGAATGTAGCTAACTTTTGATTGAATGTAGCTAACTTTAATTTAATTTTATCTGACTTCAGCTAACTTTAAGCTAACTTTTAGCTACCTTTTAGCTAATTTCTAACTAACTTCTAGCGAAATTTCAGTTAGATTCTAGCTAAATTCTAGCTAACCAAGGACAAATCGAATTCTTACACACAGCGGCAACGGCGACGGCGGTATCTGTTTATAATATAGAGAGATATAGCTAGCTTTTAGCTAAATTACAGCTAAATATATCTAAATTTTAGCCAACTTTTAGCTGATTTTCAGCTAACTTTTAGCTAACTTCTAACTAACTTATACGTAACTTTTTGCTGACTTTTAGCTTGCTTTTAGCTAAATTATAGCTAAATTCATCAAAATTTTAGCTGACTTTTAGCTGATTTTAGCTGAATTTTAGCTGAATTTCAGCTGAATTTTAGCTAAATTTAGGAGTTAAAAATGAGCGGCGTATTTCAGACGGCGACAGCGTCGACAGCAGCGACAGTGGCGATATCGCATATACCCTAGCGGAAAAAAAAATGCAGAAAACAGTAAATATCCGAAAATATCAGAAGAAAACAGAAGAAAACTGATAAAAACTGCAGAAAACGGAAATTAACTGTTGAAAAATGTCGAGATTGAGACAAAGACAACAGTTATCTTCTGATTTCTTCTGATTTCTTCAGTTTTTATCAGTTTTCTGCAGTTATCTGCAATTATCAACAGTTTTATTCATTTTTCAACGTTTTTCTTCATTTATAAAAGCAATTTGAAAAGTGAAGAAATCCGGAAAAAACTGAAGACAACTGTTACATTCTGAAAATAACTGTTGAAAAGTGAAGAAAACTGAAGAAAACAGTTATATTCTGAAAATAACTGTTGAAAAGTGAAGAAATCTGAAGAAAACAGTTATATTCTGAAAATAACTGTTGAAAAGTGAAGAAAATTGAAGAAAACAGCTATATTCTGAACAAAACTGTAAAAAAGTGAAGAAATCTGAAGAAAAAAGGTAATAACTGTTTAAAAATAAAGTAAAATGAAGAAAATTGGAAAAAAAATATTTTTTTACGAAAAAAGTGAAGAAAACAGAAAATAACTGAAGAAAACTGATAATATCGGCAGAAAACGGAAGAAAACAGTTAATAACTGTTGAAAAATGAAGAAAAGTGAAGAAAATTAAAAAAAAAAAATATTTTTTTACATAAAAAGTGAAGAAAACAGAAGATAACCAAAGAAAACTGATAATATCGGCAAAAAACTGAAGAAAACATTGATAACAGTTAAAAAACGAAAAAAAGTGAAGAAAATTGAAAAAAAAATAAATTTTCTTATATAAAAAGTGAAGAAAACAGAAAATAACTGAAGAAAACTGATAATATCGGCAGAAAACTGAAGAAAACAGTTGATAACTGTTAAAAAACGAAGAAAAATGAAGAAAATTAAAAAAAAATTTTCATTTTTATATAATAAGTAAAGAAAACAGAAGATAACTGAAGAAAACTGATAATATCGGCAGAAAACTGAAGAAAACTGATAATATCGGCAGAAAACTGAAGAAAACAGTTGATAACTGTTGTCTTTGTCTCAATTCCGACATTTATCTGCCGTTATCTTCTGTTATAAACTGTTGTCTTCAGTTTTCTTCAGTTTTCTTTTTTTTTTCCGCTAGGGTATTTTTAATAGTATAGAGAGAAAAAAGACGTAATTTGGTTACTATATTTCCGGAACATTAAAAAAATGACATCTTATTTTTTTCCAATCTAAGACACGACCAAAGACGTCTTCAAAGACATCTTTCAAAGACGTACTGGAAAGACGTCATTATTTTTAAAAGGGTAATAGAATATGTATGATTTGTAGGTATGAATTTATTGTAACTAAAGTTATTAATTGCGCGAGCAATCGTTGAGTACAAATAAGTAATTTAATTGCGTAATAGCATTTTGTAAAATAATATTGTAATTAACTGCAAAATAATAATAAAAAATAACATTGTGATTAAATGTCACTCGCATATAAGTAACCATTTCTGGTTATTTAGGGAGGAGTATTGTGGGCACATACACACAGAAATGTGTATAGTATAGGTAAGTGCCACGTGTATCCTACGGTGCGCGAGCGAGCGACGGCAAGTAAGCCGAGACAAGTAGATGCGTGCAGACTGGTGAGACACAGCGTGCGCAACCTCTGACGAGATAAGTCTCTCTTACTAAATCCTTGTACTCTCAGGTAACTTCAAGCAGCAAATAAAGACGAGGCATATATTATAATTTCAGAGTCTGGTTTATTCCACCATCCTCTACCTCATCTCTACCTCTCTCTCTCTCTCAGCGTAAGTAGCGCCACGCACAATTTTCTGCTCCTGCTATATACGCTCTTTTAACCATTTTTTGCACTCTTGAGAGTGCATTTTTTTTGCAGGAAGCCGTCCAGGAACGAGTCCTGCAAGCTCTGGCTGCAATTTTGCTGAATTTCTGCCGCATTTTGGGACTCAGGACGACTTTCTTTTTTCGCACCATTCCACGGCCATTTTTTCCACGGCTCTGCTGCTGCGCTGACTGCCTGTTCTGCTGCTTTGCTCTATTTTTTGCTCGTTATTTTATCTGTGGTGCAGACTTAGTGAAGTGCATTAGTGGTGTAGTGCTTTTGTGTTGGTGAGTGGGGGCGTTCCTATTGAGTGCATCGCATTGTGCATCTTTTTTCTCCTGCCTGCTATCTCTGCTGTGGCGCCAATATACTTCCACCTCTTTTCCACGCATTGTCGTCGTGCCATTTTTATTTTTATCTGTCCTTCTCTCACGCACGCTTTGGTGCTGCCATCGCACCTTGTCTAATTTACTTCTATTTGCTTCTGAGCGTCGTCAGCTGTTATATTGCTCTCTGTTTAGTACTTTAGCCGCCATCTCTTGCTTACTCAACGTACTATACTACATACATTTTTATCTCTCTATCTTATCTACATTTATATTACTGTATAATCCAGTATTAAGGTTTTTCTCCACTGCTTTTTCACTTCTCTGCTGCTTATACATTACTAACGCTTGTTCTTAGTGAAATCCGATATTAAGGTTGGTTTCCACTTTACTCTTTTCTCTTTACTCTACTCTTAATACTTTCACTTGTAATTGCTCTACTGAAGTAAAGGTTGTTCTCCACTTGCTTCTGCACCACAGTTCATAATGCCTAATCAGTGCTTTCTTTGTAGCAAGGCTTTCACTCATACATCCAAACCTCAAGTCTGTGCGCGATGTAAAAATTCCTTCCACAGTACATGTGATAAGCTCAATCATGTCCGTCACCTTGACCAAACTGTGAAGGTGTGTAAAGGTTGTATTGTTGCTTCTAATCTGGATTGCTCGCGCGCTCGCTCCAGTTCTGTAAGCTCTGTTTCTGGACTTTCTTTTTCACCTTCCACTCCCTCTTCTGCTGCTAAGTTACCTGCTCCTGCTGCTCAGTCACCTGCTCCTACTGCTCCTGACACCTTGGCGTTAATTCTTTCTAAGATGGAGAAACTTGATAAACTTGATGTCTTGGAGGTGAAGGTGAACAAGCTGGATGCCATGGATGAGAAGATTACTGCCATCGGCGCGAAGTTTTCTGCTTTTGATACCAGGCTTGTTGCACTTGAGGATCGTGTAGATACACTGTCTTCCTCTATTGAGGAGCTCTTCGCTGCCTGTGATGCTAGAGTTGGTCGAGTCTCTGCCGATCATTATGACCTTTTGAAGAGGCTAGAGAGCGCACCTGTGGTGACACCTAATTCATCTGTCCTTGAGCCTGTGTCTGGTAAGCTTCAGGAGTTGGAGACCTTGAATAGGTCTCTTTTGCAGCGATGCGAGGCATTGTCGGCGCAGCAATCACGCCTTGAGCGTGCTTCTGATCTGGTACTCGGGGGGCTGGTGCCCGAAGAACTCAAAGACCTCAAGTCTGGAGCTTTCGCTGTACTGGCCACTCTGGATCCTGGTCTCTCTCTAACAGATATTACTTCTGTCCGTCCGCTTCGGCGATCCAGGGTCACAGCTGATGCTGCTGTTGATGATGCTTCTGTGGAGAATGTATCTGAACACCAACGTGTCTTAACGTCTAAGGTTCCTCTCTTGGTCTCCTTAAAGTCACCTTCGCTCGCCAGGTCTATCATCGCTGCTAAAATCAGGATGGGTAATCTGCACACTACTAAAATCAAGGAGCACCTTCTCCATGGGGTTAAACTCGTCGATACTCTTACCTCTGGATTCATCAATGTAAATGAGTTTCTGCCCTCTGCTCTGTACCAATTGAAACTCCGGGCGCTAATCAAGTCCAAGGATGAGCATTCTGATTTCATTACTTTTGTGAGAGATGGTAAGCTGTTTGTCCGCAAGAAGAAGAGTGGTGTTCCTATCCGCATTACCACTGATGCGGATCTGGATGCTTTTTTAGCGAAGATTTCTCAGGCTCCTACCGGCAATCTGACAACGTCTTAGCTTGTGATGCTGAGGTAAGTCCAATCTCTTTTCCAATCGCGCCTAACACTCTACTCTCTGCTAACAACATCGCTTCATCTTCCAATAATCACTACTATACTGCTAAGGATGGTCTAAGGGTTTGTCATTTCAATGCTAACTCCATTAGAGCACACATTGAGAAGATTAGGCTCTTTCTGGCTTCTCGCCCTTACTTCCACGTGATAGCTGTGACCGAAACCAAATTGGGCCAGATTGTTGGTGACTCTTTGATTGCTTTGGATGACTATACTCTTCATAGGCAGGACCGCAATACCAGGGGTGGTGGCGTTGCCTTATTTATTCATAACTCTCTTTCTTCAGAGCGCTTATGTTCCTCCAAGGGAGGATGGTGTGGTAAGCCTGGTTTACCAGAATATTTATTCTGTGAAGTCAATTCTAATGACTTGACCTCGCCTGTTTTTGTTGGTGTCGTCTATAGGCCCCCACATGCTCCGTTTCTGTTAAACACAGATTTTATTCCTGACTTAACTTCTTTTATTCATAATTATAGTACTAAGGTTATTCTGGGTGACTTTAACACTAATTTATGTACTGATTCTGATGATTCTGTGTTTCTCAGGAGTTTGATTGCTGAAAATGCTCTCTTTTCTGTGCCATATGGACCAACTCACCACACCTCTACTTCTGATACATGGCTTGACCTTTGCCTTGTTGATGCGAATGACTTGCTGCTTGACTACTGGAAGACTGATGTTCCATTCATCGACGGACATGACTTCATTGCAGCTACTGTTCAGTCATCTCTCTCTAAGCCTTTGCTCAATGACTTTAGCTTTCGTGATTACAGTTCCGTTGATGATGCTGTTCTCCTTGATTACTTTCGTTCACTGAATTGTTCCGTGTGTGTCGGTGATTCCTCCCTGTCAGATCGCCTTGAATGTCTCTATTACCATCTGAATGAGGCAGTTGCACTATTTGTGCCTCTCAGGAGGGTCCGTCAGGGGGGCCGTCGTCGACCGTGGTTTACTGCTGAACATCATCATCTGATACGAGAGAGGGATCGGCTGTACAGACGCTATAAACGCTCAAGACTACATGCTGATTTACTTTGCTACAGGGTTGCTCGTGATCAGGCTCATGAGCGCATTGAATCGGCTAAACTGCTCTACTATCATGACAGACTATCTGGTATCACTGACTCTCGACTGATCTGGAAGGAGCTCAGGAACCTTAGTATGTGCTCTAGTGGTGATAGATCCGGTCATACTTTTTCAATTGATGAACTCAATAAATACTTTGGTGGGGTCGCGTTTGATCCTTTGGTACCTTCTATTTCTGCTTACTTACAGTCTTTATCTGTAGATGAACCTTTCATGCCCTTGTTCAAATTCAATACTGTTACTTTGGATGAGGTTGGAATGGCTATTAGACGTTCTGACTCTCAGGCTAGAGGATTTGACGCTATCCCCCAATCTATCATAAAATCTGCTTTTCCTGTCATTGGCCCTCAGCTCTGTCGCATTTATAATGATTCGCTGCGAGAGTGCGTTTTTCCTTCTTGTTGGAAGACTTCGCTGGTTACTACGATCAACAAGGTCTCTTCCCCGCGCACCATGGGTGATATACGACCCATCTCTTTGTTGTCTTTTATGTCCAAGGTTCTTGAGCGCCTTGTTTATGATCAGTTGTATAATTACTTGACAACTAGACGGTTACTGGACGCTTATCAGACTGGTTTTAGAGCTGGCCACAGCACTCAGACTGCTCTACTTAAATTGACAGAGGACATTAGACTTAATATGGACAGACGGTACGTTACGATGCTCCTGTTATTCGACTTCAGCAAGGCATTCGATACGGTGTGCCATGTCACCTTACTTCGGAAACTACATTCGCTCGATATTTCGCACACCATTATCAAGTGGATCGGCTCTTATCTCTCTGATCGTCGTCAAGCTGTCATTGATACTGTTGGTAGGTCATCAGATTTTGTCTGTCTTAACACTGGTGTTCCTCAGGGCTCTGTTCTGGGTCCTCTGCTGTTCTCTATCTATATCAATGACATCTCTTCTGCCTTCCATCAGAATGTTCAGCACCTCTTATATGCTGATGATTTGCAGCTGTATGTGCACTTTCCGATTGCTGAGCTTGATCATTATACTTCACTAATGAGTGAACATGCGTCATTGGTCGCAGATTGGGCATCCAGTAATCATCTTAAGTTGAATATCAACAAGACAAAGGCTATCATAATTGGCTCTTATTATTATATCAATATTCTAACCTCCATGCCGTCTACTGGTATCTGCATCAATGGTGAGACAATCGGTTTTGAGTCATCTGTTCGTAATCTGGGTGTGTATCTTGACAGCAAGCTGAACTGGAAGGAGCATATCACACATGTGTGTAACAGGTCGTTCTCTCTCCTCTATCGACTCAATTTCTTTAGACGGAGCACTACTTTTGCTCTACGTAAGCACCTTATTCGTACACTGTTGTTTCCGATTCTTGACTATTGTTGTCTTGTGTTTACTGACCTTTCTGCTGAACTCGACCTTAGGCTTCAGAGGGTTATCAACGCTGGTATTCGTTACATCTATGGTGTAGGTAGGCGTGAGCACATCTCTCCTTATAGGCTCTCTCTGGGTTGGTTATCTACTGCAGGTAGAAGGAACTACTTTGCCTCTACTTTTCTTTTCAAAATGTTTTTATCATGCTCACCTTCATATCTATTTTCTAGATATCAGTGGAACCGGCCTGTTAGGGCTCTGAGGGGGGATGTGAGGCCATTGACCATTCCTCATTCTTCCACCGAATACCATCAACGCTCATTCACTGTTTCATCCTCGCGACTGTGGAATGAACTTCCATCGTCGCTTAGGACTTCATCTTCACTCTCATCTTTCAAGTTGACCTCTCATGCGCACTTCCTCTCCCAAGAGTTTGGACCTCTGCTCCCAGCTTAAAATTTTCTTTGCTTTTTGTTTTGATTTTTATTTTGTTTGTATTTTTTATTTTTGTAGTTATTATTACTATTTTTATTTGTATTTTATTTTTATTTTATTCTATTGTTATAATTCTTTGTAACCTATATTTTGTTGTACAACATAATGTACATAAATAAATTAATTATCTATCTATCTATCATCTCCTTATATCTTGTGCCAGGAGGCACACAGTATCACATTTTAAAATGTGTAGTAAGTATTTCAAATATATCAGAAATTCAAAATTTTGAAAATAAACAATAAAAATTGTAAATCTTTTCTCAATAACTAATTATTCAATTGTTTCAACAATTTGAATTATTTTATGATAACGATTAAGTAATTAATATTAGACCTAAGAGTTGCTAGTATCATAGACTTTATCACCATTAAGAGATACTTGAAAATACAAAATCGACAAAAAATATAATTAAAATAAAAATTTATTTAATTTTTTAATAAATTTATTTTATTTTTTCTTATTATTAAAAATTAGAATTTTTGCAATTACAATGCTTGTAGTAAATGTATCAACAGAAAGGAAATGGAAATATCAGAAACTTAACAGAATTGTTGATGAAAAATCTGAGATTTAAATCCCGAAATTGAAATTTATTGTGAGAAGTCAATTTTTAATTTAATATGAAATAAATATCTTAATAGAGCTTTTTTTTGTAAAAAACATTCAATCTATGTGATAAAATGTAGTAAAAAACTCTCAAGATATGTAACTAAAAATGAATTCTTTTTCAAAAATTGATTAAAAAAAAAATAATTTATTTTTAATACATTAAAATATTTATCATAAAATAATCTAAGGACCTTCATATTTTTCGGGTATAAACGCTCAAAAAACAATCAAATCATACATTTTTTAAAATTTAATCATTTCTTTTAGATGTTTTGAAATTTTATAAAATAAAAATATATTCTTGTTCGTTCACATTTTAAACATTTAAAATTGTGATTAGTATATTTTGTACTTCTAATGATTAAAATGCATATCGAATTTTTCCACGCAGATTTTTGTACTTTCGTTCATTAAAATTTGGTCAATTTATATTTTACAGTTTCACTTGTCATAATTTATTAAAAAAGTAAGATCACCTTAAGTAAAACAAGAGCAATAAGAGGTAGCTCAAAAATCTTTTCTGAATTATTTAAAAATAAAAGTACTTTAATAATTTGTATGTACATTGAATAAATTTAAAAAATTATTAATCAGCTTTCATTTCATAGAAAAAACAGAAAAATAAGTTTCATTAGATAAAAATCAATTGATCCATATCTTAAGATATAAACATGCATAGTACCACAGAAATTTTAGCTTTTTTAAAATAAAATTTTGAATCATAATTATTTAAAACACAGATAACATTTTTACATGTATTTCGATCGAATGATTTTGAAAAAACGGCATAACTGCAAGTAAATGTTAAAACATAAAGTCCGACTATTGCTTTGTTTTGTATGCAGTTTCTTCAAGTTCGTGATTGTGTTTTTAAAAGTGTAAAAAAAAGTTAAATTGAAAATTAAATGTTGTGCTGCAGACAAAATCATAAGATTTGCAATATCTTTTATTTATTTTAAGTAAATAATTAATTTTAATAAAAAATGTTAGATTAATGTTCAGTTAAAGAATATTTATAATCATAAAAATGCATTCGCAAAGTTGCTGTTTTTTTTTTAAGCACTCAATAAAAATACATGCAATATGTTACTGTTGAAAGTACGTTCAGGTTAAGTACGATTTTTAATAGATTATATTCTTTCTTTTCCTCTGGATTTGAAAAAAATCTTTCAGTAATAATAGGATTAGTAGACCGAAGAAATTATACTTATTTTAATTAAAATATACATTTTCTGAAATGAGTAAGAATAACTAAAAAATTTTTGCAACTAAAACAAAAATTATTGCTTTTGATTTTCATTAACCTTTTTTTTTTAATTAAAAATTCTGTCTAAAACATTATATTTGTTATTAGCTTTTAATCTCAGATGGACTATATTCATTTGATAAGAAATATTTCAAATGCATATGTATGTTCGCCCTTTATACAATCTTTAGATTGACGATTTTGCAACTTTTATGTAATAACATGAAATTGCATATTTTTCTAGGAATTTTTGTCAGACGAAAAAAGTTCAGGGTCTTCTAATTCAGAAAATTTTGAATACGAAACAAACATCGAAGTTGATATAGTCCATAATAGTAAAAATATTTTGTCTGAAGCATCTGATGATTATAACGAAGAAACTGAGAAAAGTGAAAGTTCTGACTGTACTTATGATGGCAGTGATGATGATGAAAACGAGATCGATAGTAATGATGATGATGAAACTTGCAGTATTGATGAAAATGATTCCGATTATAACGAAAAAAATGATGATTTTAATGATATCAATGAACTGCACTGTTTACAAAATAATTATGATTATTATAATGATGATAATCAAGAATCCGTTGATGATAGAAATAGTAATGAACATTATAACGATAATGATGATGATAATAATAGCAATGGTTATTATGACGATAGTGTTGGGGATTTTAGTGAAGAAACTTCGAATGGCAGCACTAAGGTATAACGATAAATATAACATTGTTTAATTATAAAACATAGCTCATCTGTAAAGAAAAGAATTATCATTCATATAAAAAGTAATTTTAAGAAATAAATTGTTTCTAAATAATTTTGATTTATATTAGATGAGTTTCGAATTTAACTTTGATACTAGTGTGACATCCCATGGAACTAAACCCTTATAAATTGTTAAATGAATTATATTAAGGATTGGAATTATTCATTAACCTATTTTTTTCAATTCAAACAGAAAGTAGTTCCATGCGATGTCCCGATTCAGCATTCTTAAAAATTGCGAAAACTTCAAATGTAAAGAAGAGACGGAGAAGAAAGTACAAGAATGCATTGGTAAGCAATCCAATGAACTCTAAAACAATCGAATGATTTTCTGTTCTGAAAATTTCAGCTGCATGTCAGGTTTTGATTGGATTTTCCATCTTTCGATCGCCCGGCGCAAGGCAATACAAACAGCCCCCTACGTCACTCTTGGCCTTTTGTCATAATACGATAGCAACCGCCAAGGTCGGCTCTGCTGGTCCACTGAGATAAAGTCAGTGTTAGTTTTAAATCAGTTTATTTATCATAAAATTCATTAGGAAGTAGCTTAGAAACCTACTTCGCTAATAGCAAAAATTATAATATAGAAAAATATAAATTTGCAACTTTTGTATAAATAGATTAGAAACCTATTTATATAAATAAATATTTAGTGAAAAAGACAAGCAAGTGCAAGTGACTACATAAACAAATAAATTAGCTGAGTGCTAGACGACCGAGAGTTGAAGAATCTAACCTAATCTGGCCATGGATAACTTAACCGTGTAGGAATAAGTTAATTTAAGCGGAGATTAAAGGACGGAACTTCAAGGGATACATTTATATATCTACTCCTTCTCTTCTTGGAATATTTAATCGTAAGAAAAATTATTATATATAATAAATAACATGTGTATTAATTATTAAATAAAAATAAAAGAAAACACAAAAAGAGGAATTTATTTAAGTAATTAAAACTTGATATTAACTTTTATAAAAATTTGATTATTCTAAAAACTAAATTAGAATTTAATTTTAATAAATATTTAATTAAAAGGTGACAGGTAAGTCCTGGGACTACAAGCTGGTTCCCAATAAAAAGAAATTTATTTCTTTTTGTGAACTCAACGACCGAACCAAATCCGGTCGTAACAAATGGCATCCCTTGTGGGGAACCAGTAAGACCTTTCACCTGTTAAAGAAATTTTGTAAATTATAACTTAATTATAATAAATAATACTTATTTAAAATAAATAGAAAATTCACAATTTCGCCATATATAACTGTTATATAAAGAAATAACAAGTTATATATATTTAAAAAAAAAAAATTTTTATACATTATTATTTTATTTGAGATAAAAAAATATTATATATAATTAATTTAAAATAAATTTTCTTTTTATGAATCAATCTGAATTTTTGGCTAAATTCATAAATTATATAGCTGAAAGGCTACATTTATGAAATACTTAGAGCGCCGAAAGGCACGAAAAGTTTATTAGCATCCAAAAATCTAGATTTCCTTTCTTTTGAGTCAACATTTATAAGATTTCTAGCTGCAAGGCTGAACTTATAAATGCCTTAATTGCCGAAAGGTAAGAAAAGGGTATTGACGATAAAGAGAGGTTTCATAAAATAAAGAAATTCAATATTAAAATATATAAAATAATAATAAAACATTTTGTTTCAATTGTATGGTCAACGACCATCTACAAGTCAAAAGTTAAGAGTCAGCATAATCTTACAACTTGTGTGTTTCTATCGTTTACCTATACGTACGACTTCGCGACGTTAAAAGTCAAACAGCAAAACGCTAAGTCAGCGTTTCACTGACCCAGATTCATAAAGTAACTTGAATGAAAATTCTTTTGACGGAATTTATATTAAACTTTAATAAAATATAACCTTTATGACAACCAAATAAAAATTACAATATAATAATTAATATAAATTTAAAGTTTAATACAGATAAAGCGAGCAAATAATTATATTATATTACAACAGTTATTATTCGACACATATTATTATATTGCGTTATATGATAATATACATATAATATAACATATTATTATCAAGTAAATCTCTGTGGTAACGAAAATTTTAAATATCAAATAAAAATTTATTTTTTTTTTTTTGCATCTCATCTTAAGATATCTAATCATATACAATAATCAAAATTTTCATCATGACAAATAAGCAAGAGATAATGGAAATTCAAGCCTCTGGAGAAAGATATTTAATCATTTCAATTAACTACTTCCAAATTCTATGAATGGGAAAATAGGGTAAAAGAATCAACGAAATGCATGAATAGAAATTATTCAGAATCGAAACATGGCCTATTACCAAGATTTGAATAACATCAATTTTCCGTACACTATCTCGGACTCACAAAGGCCGTACCCATTCGGACATCAACAATTTCTATCACCTCAACCTTATTTCTATCCTCCTAGGTTTCCTTATTACCCTCCTTATCCAATTTATCCTCCTTATCCAATAAGTCCTAAAATTCTATCCGAAGTATCGAATACCAATCAATCACAAACTTACGACTCTGAAGATTTACTTACAACCCAACAATCGTACCATCACGAGAGTAACCTAAGTTATAAATGCTCGCAAAGAGAACGTATCGATGAAAAATATCTAATCGATTCAATGAACAAAAGTTCTATGTACGGAAACAAAAGCGCACACCGTGTACAGAAATCTATACGTCCTGTAATATGTTTAAAAGTCTCAGCTCTAAAGAACGAAGAAGGAACCTTCGCACTATACTCGGCTGCTAGTATCAACGCCGTAAAAGGTAGTGCTCTTAAGGATAACATTATCATCAACTCCAAAAAGGCAACAACAGTATCAGATATATCTTCAACACCTATAGAAACACTAGGTACTGTAGAATTAGAAATACTCGGATTTATCCATGTATTTCACGTCTTACCACCTACAACATCATTCTCACAACATGCCATACTGGGCTTACCATATTTCGAAAAGGAACGTCCCGCGATTTGCTACAGATCTAGAACTCTCATAATAAATAGCAGTCCGATTGATCCAATACCTTTCCTCGAAGAAACCCAATTACAGTTTGATAACAAGCGCATGGGAGAAATTAAAAACCAAAATTCTTGTGTAACACAAACTGACACCGATACCAAACGAAGAAAGGTAAAGATAATAAAACCACAAATAAATTTTACGCACGAATCCCAATTGAATTATGAAGACATAGAAACTTTCTGCAATTGTTCTGATTCAAAAGAACAGAAAGCCCTGACATATTATTCAGAAAAACTAAAGAATTATAAGGTAATCAACAAAAAATCAGCTAATTTATTAAACGATACATTTATAGTAAGGTCTGCACAAGAATCTCAGATACAATATGAAACAACGGAAATATTTTATGTATCTGATCATGATTTTGAACGGATAGAAAACATTACTGAAACAGAAGATCTCAAGAGCGCAGAAGTACATTACGCGAATGTTGTTGATGATACAACTATCCAATTAATGCAACCTCAAACATTAGAAAAATTAAAAATTTCAACTAATTCAAAATTTAGCGCATGCTTAAAAATTGGCCTGAAAACTCATAATAAATTAAAAAAATTTTTTAAATACAAAGATGTCAACCAAAAATTTCCGACCAGAATTATAAAATCTTTTACTACCCTAGCGGAAAAAAAAAGAAAACTGAAGAAAACTGAAGACAACAGTTTATAACAGAAGATAACGGCAGAAAAATGTCGGAATGGAGACAAAGACAACAGTTATCAACTGTTTTCTTCAGTTTTTTGCCGATATTATCAGTTTTCTTCAGTTATCTTCTGTTTTCTTCACTTATTATATGGAAATGAAAATTTTTTTTTTAATTTTCTTTATTTTTCTTCGTTTTTTAACAGTTATTAACTGTTTTCTTCAGTTTTCTGCCGATATTATCAGTTTTCTTCAGTTATTTTCTCTTTTCTTCACTTTTTATATAAGAAAATTTATTTTTGTTTCAATTTTCTTCACTTTTTTTCGTTTTTCAACTGTTATCAACTGTTTTCTTCAGTTTTTTGCCGATATTATCAGTTTTCTTTGGTTATCTTCTGTTTTCTTCACTTTTTATGTAAGAAAATATTTTTTTTTTAAATTTTCTTCACTTTTCTTCATTTTTCAACAGTTATTAACTGTTTTCTTCCGTTTTCTGCCGATATTATCAGTTTTCTTCAGTTATTTTCTGTTTTCTTCACTTTTTTCGTAAAAAAATATTTTTTTTCCAATTTTCTTCATTTTACTTTATTTTTAAACAGTTATTACCTTTTTTCTTCAGATTTCTTTACTTTTTTACAGTTTTGTTCAGAATATAGCTGTTTTCTTCAGTTTTCTTCACAATTCAACAGTTATTTTCAGAAAATAACTGTTTTCTTCAGATTTCTTCACTTTTCAACAGTTATTTTCAGAATATAACTGTTTTCTTCAGTTTTCTTCACTTTTCAACAGTTATTTTCAGAATATAACAGTTGTCTTCAGTTTTTTCCGGATTTCTTCACTTTTCAAATTGCTTTTATAAATGAAGAAAAACGTTGAAAAATGAATAAAACTGTTGATAATTGCAGATAACTGCAGAAAACTGATAAAAACTGAAGAAATCATAAGAAATCAGAAGATAACTGTTGTCTTTGTCTCAATCTCGACATTTTTCAACAGTTAATTTCCGTTTTCTGCAGTTTTTATCAGTTTTCTTCGGTTTTCTTCTGATATATTCGGATATTTACTGTTTTCTGCATTTTTTTTTCCGCTAGGGTATTAAAAGAATAATTAAAACTAAAAATAACCTTAATAAAATTAAAATTATATCAAAAAACGTTCATAAGCGCAATATAATTAATTGTCGGTTAAATTTACTAAAATTAAAGAGTTTACTTAAGGACCGAAGAACCAATTACGTGAGTTCAAAACCAGTCTATAAGGAAAAATGTACCAGGTCCGGTCAAGCCGAACCCACGGCCTCTGAAAGACTATCAGACTCCTTGGAAACATCAAACTCAGGCCACGAAATATCAAAATTTTCTTATATGAGTCAAAAAAATGGTTTTAAAACCTATTTAGAATTTTACCGAAAACCTGAGGGGGAAGGCAGAGAATACGAAATTGAACACTCCGAATGGAATAACTATCAACTCGCCTTCATCGATTCAATAGACAACAAGATAAAATACAAGCTTTACTTGACGCTGAAAGAAACAAATAGTACTATACATTTCGAAAACCCTCAAGAAAATACTTCTCTCTTTTTAAGGAAAAATGTCAACGAAGTAGAGTCTCTTGAGATGCAAGATGAGGAAAAATACAGAAGGGTATTAAAAACTCGCCCAGCACTAACGGGATTAACAAAAATACTACCATACATCTCATTTGTAAAATACAACATCAATCGTATGGCCTGTGATTGAAGAATAGCCATCTCACTCATTTATTAACCTTTTATTAATACGTTGAACCTCAAATTGCATAATTTCATTTTTTTATTTTAAATTTATTATTTATTCGTAATTTTGAAATGTCTAATTTTATTTTAAATTATGTTTTAAGAATATACAAAAATCACTTTAGCATAGATTTTATTCTGAATAACGTGAAGTTTTTTTTATAATCTCTGTTATTTTACTAAAATAATTCTTTTATATTTTTGATGGTATACTTAACAAAGATTTTATGCATATAAATATAAAATTATATATATAAGGTCTTTGTATGTGAGATATACATAATTACTTATGGGTATAAACAAAGGGTTAAACATAGATTACAAATAATTTTTCCCTTCCCTATGATTAAAATATTACACTCTTAAGACTAACGCTTCATCATCAACACTACTATTTTATACTAAGGTTATGGTCATATATTTTTAATTTAATTTTAATCTGCTTATTAAATTATTTGAGAAATCAATATTTTTCTTAATATAATAAGAATATATTCATCAATTTTTTTTCCTCTTGGACGTAAATAAAAGCAGACAATAGATTGCAGTCAAGGAGTTCGATTTTAATAGCACAACCTGCATCGACAATTAATTTCTTAATAAAAATAATTCATTTGAAATCCTTTATTTTTTTTTCATAAAATATAACACTGTACATATACGTATATACTTTCACTTATACATACATGAGATAGTCATATAAAATAGAAATTCATTTAATATGATTGTTGCAAAATATAATATATTTAAATAAAATTTTTAAATTAAAAAATTATTAAATCTAATATAATGAAAGTTAGATTTAATTATTTTATTGCAAATTTTAATAAAAATTAATTGTGTAAAATTTATGATTTTCTTTTCCAGAACTCTTTTTGTTTTAAAATTCTTTATTTTGGGTTGTTCTTGGACATAAGTAGAAATGAAATTTAATAAAATAGAATGTTTAATCATAAATTATGAACTTGTTTTATCATGTTAAAGAGTAATTTCTTGATGCAAAACTCATATCTTTGTATTATCCTCACTATTAATCATCAATATACAGATTTTAACAAATTATTGGTTTGATATAAAATATATGAATATTTGCATGATTCATTAACTAACAATAGTAAGTAATTATTTACTCAATGACATCCTAAATTTTCTTTTCTTTATTCTACAATAGTACTAGTATGACTTTAATTTTACTTAATTTCAAGTAATTTGTTGAGTAATTGACAAGTTAATTTTACAAAAATTAACTTGTCAAAATCAATCTGATACTTAGCTCAAAACGCAATTTTATTATATAAATATATATAGTAGAAAAACATTTTGTAATTTTAATAGTTACTTTTAAAGTAAATATGCTAAATTTTTATTATTTATTATTTTCATTCTAGTAAATAATAAATTATTATTCTAAGATTTTTATTTTTCAAGTCAAAATAAATTGAAACATTAGGACAATAATTTTCCTTCGATTAAAACAAATACTGAACTAAATCCTTTGTGTATTGATTAAACTAAATTTACTCATAACTCAAGTTGAGATTAACCAGATGATCATCAAACTTAACAAATTTAATTGTTTTAATAAAACAACAATTTTTTTTATTATTGCTGAAGAAATAGAATACAATATATGCGTATACATTTAAACGCACATGTATGTATATGTTTATATATATGAGTAAACTTGTACAATTAACAACATTTTAGAACGAGTCTTTATAATAATAAACTAATTATTATCATAAGGATTAAACAAATAGTAATTCGAATAAGAAAACACTCCTATGCTTTCCTGATATCTCCACCTTCAAACACCCCAACTTGTGAATACCTTCTTCACACTATCCAAGGAATTAGATTCAGAAACCACTATTGAATTGAAGAAATTAACACAAAATAACGACATAATTTCACTAAAGGAAATAGAAACAAAATTTAAAGAAATAGCCACACGCCACTACGAACGGAACCGTACTTACACATACATAGCCACAGGATTTTTTTTTTTTACAAACTTAATAATAGGAACATCAATATTCATTCTCATCTAGAAATGTAAATCCTTGAAATGTAAACAACGAACTAAACACAATCGAAAAATAAATAGTATAGAATTGCAAGAATATTCTTTAAAACAACCAGAATCAAATCGCCATACTACTTACGTGACCTTACAACCTCTTCAACAAAACCACTCCAACCATCAGATACTGGAAATCTCCGAACTTTCTAACCTGTGCAATCAAAACACAGAGGTCACACCTCATGAAAATCGAACTCTAGAACGATCGTTCTCTGCAGCCTCCCTGGATACTGATTTACCACTGCAAAACATCACCTACGCCTAACCTTAATAGAAGCAACCACGTAACAATTCAATCATCACTTTTCAAGGAAGATTTCAAATAAACATTCAAGAACTTAAATCATTAACTTGAAACATTAAATTTAATAATTTATATACTATAACAATATTTCTTTTTTAGTTTAACTCACATGAAGTTTTGTAATATTATAAGCACCGATACTATATACATTCCAAAACCTTACAAATTAACGACAATCTAAAATCAAAATAATTATAAAATAATTGAATGGTATATTTTCTTGTAATTAATAGTGTATTTCTTTCAGTGACCTATACAAACAAAAAAAAGAAAAAAATTTTTTTTGCAATTATTACATTTATTTTAAAAATTTTCTCATCTTCAATTTACTTCTTTTCTACTGAAACAAATACAATATTAAAATTGTTTCCAACCGATGTATATAATTTTAATTTAACGATTAAAAAAAAAGAAGAAAAAAAAAATATATATAAATACTACTACCTATACATCCATATTTAACCAATGTATTTTTTTATTATAGAAACTATAGTTATAGGGTAACCAAAATAAAACAGCCAAATTATGACTCAATTCCCAAATATCTCGAAAATCGTTTTTTGTTTATATATACTACATCTGTAAGATTCGGTCCGTTCTACAACTCTCACGCTGATTGTCGGGACGACAATCGACCTGAGGGGGAAGGTGTGGCATCCCATGGAACTAAACCCTTATAAATTGTTAAATGAATTATATTAAGGATTGGAATTATTCATTAACCTATTTTTTTCAATTCAAACAGAAAGTAGTTCCATGCGATGTCCCGATTCAGCATTCTTAAAAATTGCGAAAACTTCAAATGTAAAGAAGAGACGGAGAAGAAAGTACAAGAATGCATTGGTAAGCAATCCAATGAACTCTAAAACAATCGAATGATTTTCTGTTCTGAAAATTTCAGCTGCATGTCAGGTTTTGATTGGATTTTCCATCTTTCGATCGCCCGGCGCAAGGCAATAAAAACAGCCCCCTACGTCACTCTTGGCCTTTTGTCATAATACGATAGCAACCGCCAAGGTCGGCTCTGCTGGTCCACTGAGATAAAGTCAGTGTTAGTTTTAAATCAGTTTATTTATCATAAAACTCATTAGGAAGTAGCTTAGAAACCTACTTCGCTAATAGCAAAAATTATAATATAGAAAAATATAAATTTGCAACTTTTGTATAAATAGATTAGAAACCTATTTATATAAATAAATATTTAGTGAAAAAGACAAGCAAGTGCAAGTGACTACATAAACAAATAAATTAGCTGAGTGCTAGACGACCGAGAGTTGAAGAATCTAACCTAATCTGGCCATGGATAACTTAACCGTGTAGGAATAAGTTAATTTAAGCGGAGATTAAAGGACGGAACTTCAAGGGATACATTTATATATCTACTCCTTCTCTTCTTGGAATATTTAATCGTAAGAAAAATTATTATATATAATAAATAACAACATGTGTATTAATTATTAAATAAAAATAAAAGAAAACACAAAAAGAGGAATTTATTTAAGTAATTAAAACTTGATATTAACTTTTATAAAAATTTGATTATTCTAAAAACTAAATTAGAATTTAATTTTAATAAATATTTAATTAAAAGGTGACAGGTAAGTCCTGGGACTACAAGCTGGTTCCCAATAAAAAGAAATTTATTTCTTTTTGTGAACTCAACGACCGAACCAAATCCGGTCGTAACACTAGCAGCTTCGTATTAAGAGTGCTCTGTGTGACAATCAGAACGCCACCGCTAGAGAAATCGTATTTTTGTAAACTATTATCTTTTGTGAGATTTTAAACTTGCTAAAAATGATTTCCTACGCACAATAAATTTTTTATTTTAATTAGAAAAAAAATTTAATATTAAAATTTAACATATAAAGCTGTAATTTGCAGAGAAAAATGAAAATTAGTTCATATAATCAACAAATCACGCTTGAATTTTCCCTACAACTTATTCCTTTATCTTTATTGATTGATTCATAAAATTTAACACAAAATAATCCTTAATGCTTATTATACATGGGAAAACTCTAATTATACTTATTCAAGTACAACAACAGATAAATATATACAAAAACAATTTTTTGTGGCGCTATAATCAACTACAAGTAGTGAGAAAAGTATTAAGAGTACTCTTAGGAGCAGACCGGATTCGCTGTCCTTGTCTAATTGAGATTTTTGTTATTTACTCAAGTATTAATCAGTGCATCTGCAAATTGAAGGTTTTTTTTTTTTTTAAAGATAATTATATAGAGGATATTGTCCTCTATATAATTAACTTTTTTCATATGATGATATCAGATAGGTTCTAGCCCGGTTCCCGTTTAACACATTACATCAGGCTAGCTCATCTGACCCCCCATACCGAAATCTTTGGCTACTGATCGATGGTCAGTCATTTTTATGACCAACAATCAACTGATACCCAATGAGATCGGATTTTTTTAAGAGCCGCGCAATATTATTAGCACATACACTAATTTTTCTTTTGAAAATAAAAGTCAGAGGTACCTGGCCAGGATTCAAACCCATGCCCACCGCGTTGAAGTCAAGAGCTCTATCCGTTACGCCACTGTGCTCTCTGCAAATTGAAGGTTGAACGCAATAGATATTATTATCACAAATATTTATGCACAACAAAACAAAACCTACTGCTTCGTTTTTGAGAAAAGTAAGTAACGCGAAAATATTATAAACATAAACTTTTACTTTGGCGTTACTTACTTTTCTCAAAAATAAAGCGGTAGATTTTTTTTTCTTGTACATAGATGTTCATAATAATAATATCTATTGCGCTCAACCTTAAATGTGAAGATACACCGATTAATACTTGAGTAAATAACAAACAACTCAATTGTTACTCGGTCGATATCAGGTTCTACTTCGGCCTGGTCTTAATCAATAAAATTTGTCGTTCATGTATTTTAAAAATCCATATGTTTTTAGACATACTCAACTTTATATGGCAATAGTGATATTTCTCGCCAAGAGAGTGAATTATTAATAATGACTTTAATTTTGAGACATAAAATATCTAATTTGGGCTTAGAAAATATTTTAAAAGTAATATATTGTCATTTACCTCAAGCAGAATTTAAAAGTAAATATTTATTTCTTAAATGGTTTACCCCCAAAGAAATAAAAGAATATTATTATTGCGTCGATTGTTCTAAATTATTAGAATTTGAAATTTTAATAGATACGACGTATTCTTCTTGTAAAAAAGAATATATCAAATCTTTTTTGAAGGATATTGGTCAATATTTTATATATATACCATTAAAATTACAACTTATTGAGATGGTTGAAAGTCCACTTTATACAAGTTTCAGAAAACAAACAGAAGAACAGGATATTATTAACGGATTAGCTTATCAATGGTTGAGACGCAATACAATAATCAGTGGTGATGACATCACTATTCAATGGAACACGGATGGCGTACAGCTATTCAAATCGTCGAAGTATAGCTTTTGGGGAGTTTGAAACAGAAACATATTTTTCTGAAAACCCAATCAATATTAAAGTACATACACTTTAGCCCCAGTAGATTCGGTAGCAAGACTTCTTATTCAAAGTATGCGTCAGTACAATAGCGTACATGGTTGTTCATATTGCTTACATAAGGGAGAAAGAGTAGAAGTTGGAAAAAGATATGCTCGTGTATATAGAGGGAATGAAAAAATCCAGAACACAAGAAGAACAAGAAAAATTTGCTGAATGTGCTTATTGTACAAAAACAAATGTCAAAGGTGTAAAAGGTATCTCTGCAATTGTGACAACCTTGGGGATCAGGAGGTTGTACTAATTCATTAAAATATATAAGCTGTAATTAAATCAGTAACAAAAAAAAGAGAAGTTTTATTTCAGAAATTTGTACACAGTAATCGTACGCTGGATTAAAATGGACGCCAGCCGCGTATAGTGTACGCGACGCCGCTTGCACTAATTAAATAACTATTGGCACGGTGAAAAGCAGATATTAACAAAAATGCAAGTTAAAAGGGATACGAGCAATAAACACACAAAAAAAAGAATTAGAAAAGCCCGAAGGGAATATATGCAATAGAACGCGCACGCGATCGCCCAGCACACATGTCACAAAAGAAAGAAATAAATTATATTATTTTAATTAGCAATCGTGCACTCGCAACAATTTTAAGCACAATAAAATAACTTAGAGAATAGTAAATTTATCTATTCTCGCTCACTCAAGCTCACGATATTCGCACACACAAAATTAATACTGCGCAATATCGCAAGTCGCTCGCGAGTCGTAATGGCTCTATATTGGACGCCGGCGACAGAAGGAATAATGCAATGCCTTTCCTTTTTGTCTATGCTCAGCTTCATCTCTCGTGCTGTACGCTGCACACGCCGCAAGAGAGAGACAAATGATCCTAAACGGACCCAAGCTCAGCTACTCCAGTCAAGCTGCTCGCTAGCTATATCAGTGCACATTATACGTGCTTTATAAATTCGCGCATGTGTGCCAACGATTTTGGGTTATGCTTTTAACTATTTGACTCGCGTGGTCTGCTTTCCGTCTTACCAGAAGTTAGATGCTCTCTTCTGTCGTCTATATGCGCTACAAATAACAATATAAGTAATATGGCCAATCTGCCATGTTACACAATAATGCTAATTCCTAACCATGATATAATAAATGCATATCCTCCAGATTATATGCATGGATGTTTATTAGGTGTTGGCAAGATGTTCATAACAGAGTGGTTTGGTGCTAAGAATAGCAATGAAATTTGGTATTTAGGAAAAAAAGTAAAAGAATATATAATAGATTGCAATCTATCAAGCCTCCTTGTGAAATAATGCGAACTCCAAAATCAATAACAGATTCGCATTATAAAGCTAATGATTGAAAATATCAAATTTTATATCATTCTCTTATTTGTTTAATGGATTTGATGCCCAAAAAATACATACGCCATTGGTTTCTTTTTGTTTATAGTATGAGCATTTTCCTTAAAATCAAAATTAGTGAAGAAGAATTTAAATTAGCTGAAAAAGTTTTGTACGAATTTGTGCAAGATATAGAACCGTTGTATAGTAAAGAAAAGATGAAATACAATGTACATATTTTATCGCTGTTGAAAATAGTGGGTTCTTTTATCAAATAAATAATACTTTTATAAATTATTAAGTTTATTTCTTATTAATCTAAATAGACATTTCAATGACTACACTTTAGGATTATCGTGATAATTACAATATATATGGTGCGTGACTCTCACTCTCGTACCTTGCCTTCTTAGCCGTCATTGTACAACAACTAGTACCTCGCATCGCCGCATCATGCTCAGCGCAATACACACACTCACTCATAAGTACATTCACTAGAATGAGATGGTATATGTAGAAAACAAAATTACGCTATTCTTAACACACCTCCTTAATTTTGATTCTACAATAATAGGGTAATAAATAAGATAATATATAAGATGCTACAATATAATACTTTTTAAAAAAGTTACAAAATATTTAAAATTAATCTAAATACTTCAAATTTATTTCTACCTAGAGCTTTTGTTGTGCCGGTAGTAGATTTCCTATCTACTTTATCTCCAGCACAGTCAGCATCTACAAAGCAATCTAGTATTTCAACATTTACATTTTTTTTATAATTCAATTGTAAATCCTTTGTTAAATATAGATATTTTAATATTTTTAAGGCATGTTTATAGTGAGTATCATTGTAGTTATTTTGGAAGCGAATTAAATAGTTTACACTATAACTAATATCTAATCTTGTTCCAGAATTAATTTATAGTAAAGCTCCAATTAGGTTTCTAAATTTAATATCAGCTGATGCTGATTGTACTGGCTCTAAACTTAAATTTTGTTCCATAGGTGTATAATTTAATTTACTACCTATAATATTATATTTTCTCGCCAATGACTCAATATACTCACTCTGGTTCAATTTCATTTCACCTTTTTTATAATTATAATCAATATTGATCCCTAAATATGTCTTAACTTCGCCTAAATCTTTCATTGCAAATTTACATGATAAATTATTTTTTATCTCGTTAATTTTATTTACATTACTTTCACAAATTAATAAATCATCTACAAAAAGAATTAAGTATATTGTATCATTATTTTCATACTTCATGTACAAACAATAATCACTTTTGCTTCTTAGAAATCCTAAGTATTTTATGTATTTATCAAAACACTCGTACCATGCTCTTGGACTTTCTCGCAAGCCATAGAGAGCTTTATCCAATTTATATACTCGGTCACTTTTATCATCATAACCTATTGGTTGTTTTACAAATACTTCTGATTTTACGGCACCGTTCAAAAAGGCTGTTTCTACATTCGTTTGTTTAATTAATAAAGCATTTTGACAACAATAAGATAACAGTAATTTTAAAGTTTGAATTCTAGCTACTTGGGAGTACAAATCTTCCAGTACTTCTTTTTGTTGATAACCACGAACTATTAATCTCGCCTTTTTCGGTTATCAGACTTATTTGTAAAAACCCACTTAAGATCTAAGAATTCTTTGTTTTTTGGTTTTTCTACTATATGCCATGTTTTATTTTTTATTAAACACCCTATCTCTCTATCCATGGCTTCTTTCCATGAATCATAATCATTTCTTTTTAACGCCTCTTCATACGTTGTAGGAGTATCAGCGCTAATTATATTTACGTATATATAATTGGTATTTACTTGACCATATCTTTCTGGTTTACTTTTATTACGAACAGATCTTCTCAATTCGTTTTCGTTACAATCATCATACTCATAATTCAATTTTTTCTTTTTTTCGTTTTCTGTTATTTCAGTTTCCTTTTTATCATCTATTTTTCCTTTAATTTCAGTAGATTCAGAGTTTTCATCAATAATAGGTTCTTCCGTTTCATCATCACCTTTAAAACCTACTAATTTTTCATTTTCATTTACAAAATATACATGTCTTGCGATTACTATTCTATTATTGATTAAAACTCTGTATCCCATTTGCTCATAACCTACAAGTATACCAATATCGGCTTTGCTTGCCCACTTTGAATTTCTTTTCACCTCAGGTATTCTTATAAAAACCTTACTGCCGTATACTCTTAAATTTTTAATATTCGGTTTTCTCTTAAAAAATATTTGAAAAGGTGTTTTACTTTCACAATTGTTTGTTATTATTCTATTTTTCAGATAAGCTGAGGCTTTGACTATTTCAGGCCAATATTTAATATTTAAGTTTGAATCAGATAGTAGGCATCTAGTTGAATTCATTATTGTTCTATTATAACGCTCGGCAGTTCCATTCAGTTCATGTACGTTTGGTGGACAAGACTCTAAACAAATTCCCTTTTCTTTAACTAAACTTAACATTTCTTCATTTAGATATTCTTTACCATTGTCGCACCTTAATCGTTTTATCCTTTTACCAGTAAAATTTTCAACTTGGTTTATATAATCTATGAAACAATTAAAAACTTCATGTTTTGACTTTATTGTATATATCAAAGCGCATTTACTGTAATCGTCTATAAATGTCAAAAAATATTTAGACCAATTATATCCTATATTATTATGGGGACCATTTAAATCAGTGTGAACTAATTCTAAAATGTCACTTGTACCGCTACGGTTATTTAGAAAAGGTAAATTGTGCATTTTATTTTGGACACAAGTTCCACATTTTAGAATTTCATTCTCAAAACTTTCTGGTATTCCTACAACTAGCCCTTTTTCACTCATAATATTTAAGTATTTGAAATTCGCGTGTTCCAACATTTTGTGAAATTTTTCTTTTAATGTCATTTTCTCGACAGTTTTAAAATCAACCGCGTTTGAATCTCTAAATAACTATTCATTTTATATAAACCAAATTCCTTGTACACGACTGCAATAATTTTATTTTTATTATTGAAAATTTTTTATATTTTGCCCTCTGAAAATATTTTATTTTTATCTGTTACTTTCACGTAACTAATCAAATTTTTATCCATTTCTTTGACGTAGAATACATTGGATATTGTAATCCCAGTTCTTTTATTATTTACAAAAAAATAAGTTTTTACTTTACCTACTTTTGTCCCCTTCAAAATTCTACTATCACCTACTTTTACATTAATCGGTTTTTGTAAATTTACACATTCAGAAAAGTAAGAATCATTGTTAATGATATGATCTGAGCACCCACTATCCAATATCCAATCTATTCTACTCATATCGCTAGCATACACATTTACATCATCGCATTCTACTTGTGTTACAAAGCATCCAGAATCTTGAGCATCGTAGCTTTCATTGCATGAATATTGCGCATTATGTAGTCCTTCACGGTGTTGCTGCCAGCTTCTTCCTCGATGTACATAACCTCTTGTGTATCCACGACTACCACACCCCCTATTTTGCTGAGGTAGTTCTGATGATTGATATTGTTGCTGTTGCCGTGTACAACGTGCACCTCTTGACCATTGTGGCACTACACTTGATCTACTTCTTCCTATGCCACGTCGCCATAAATTTTGGCAATTTTTCTTTATATGACCGCGTTGATTACAACCGTGACACAATATATCTTTAAACTCCACCTTAAATACACTTGATCTTTTCTTATTATTTTCTATTTGTCCATGCTTTTTCCACATATCAATTTTATTTTTTATAAATTCACAAGTACGATCACTATCTTTTACAGAGTCAATGAAGTCACGAATATAACTAAGTGAGTCCGGTAGTGTTTTAAGCATATAATCTAGCTTTTCTCTTTCACTTACTTGTGCACCAGCATTTTTTAACTCGTTAACTAGCTTTTCAAACTCTGAGAAAAAGGTGCTTGAGTCCTCAAAATCTTTTAGTTTTATTCTGTCTAGTCTGTTCCTAATACAGATTTGTAGTGCTGTTGACATTTTTTTATATAAATCATCGAATTTTTTTAATATTTCCATAGCCGTGTCTTCTTCTCCAACGAACTCCAGTTGTTCGTTCGATATACTACAGTATATGTAATTCATGTCTTTTAAAATTTTTCTCATTCCACTCTGTTTCACTTTCAGTATTCAATCTACTTCTGATAGCTGGTTCATCGCACTTTTTCCACTTTAAATGTAATAAAATTCTTTTTTTCCAAATATTGTAGTCACGCCCATCAAAAACTTGAAACTTTATTTCCTCTTTGCGAAACATTTTCTTTGTATTTTCTTCCTCAAAAATTTTAGCTTTTAACCCCCCTGCGTATCAATTATCCCTGACGAAATCACTTCCAAATGGACGAATTTTTTCGGACGAATTATGAGCCCTTACTTTTGGACGAGTATACTCGTCAAGGTGCACACCGCGACAGTTTCGTTTGGACGAGTATACTCGGGACAGTACGCAGGGGTGTTAATATTAAAATCCTTTCAATTTGTTTCACTAATAATTCTTGTAAGTAACTTTTTTCAAATTTCAATTCACTTGTTTCTTTAACTTTTATTTTTTCTTTTTCGGTTACACGTGGCTTGAACATAATCTCACTTTACTTAGAACCAACGGACTGCTACCATGTTGAAAATAGTGGGTTCTTTTATCAAATAAATAATACTTTTATAAATTATTAAGTTTATTTCTTATTAATCTAAATAGACATTTCAATGACTACACTTTAGGATTATCGTGATAATTACAATATATATGGTGCGTGACTCTCACTCTCGTACCTTGCCTTCTTAGCCATCATTGTACAACAACTAGTACCCCGCATCGCCGCATCATGCTCAGCGCAATACACACACTCACTCATAAGTACATTTACTAGAATGAGATGGTATATGTAGAATACAAAATTACGCTATTCTTAACAATCGCATATACCGAAATTCATCAAACTTTATGGAGCTTTATGGGCGTGGTCAACATTCCCATTCGAACACTACAATGGAGTGATAAAAAGTTTATTTCATGGAACCCAGTGTGTACCTCAACAAATTTCAAAAGCATATTTTCGTTTAAAAAAAATAAAATATAATTCTCATATTTTTTAACAACCCTGATTGCAGTGAGAAGGCTAAAAAATACATTTATTTCTCTAATGACTGAATGCAGAGTTAAAAACTGTATTGAATATGATGATTTGAGAGTTTTTGGGAAAGGTAAAACTACAAATTTATCAGTAACACAAAAGCTTGTGATTGAGAATTCATCAAGTGAAACAATACAAGACATAGCTGAGACATATCAAAGATTTATATATAAACATGTTCTTTACCATACAAGTAAATATAAGAAATTGAAAAAAAGAAATAACAGCTGTATTTCAACCAATGATGGACTATTATTAACTATAACTGACCTTTTGCAAATAAGAATTTCAAATTCAAGAGATTATGTATATGTAGTATTGGGACAACAATTATTAGTGCATAATGAAGAATTTTTGACAATAAGTAGATTTTCATCAAAAACATTTTACTTTGTTGCTGGGCAAACATCAACTATTGTATCTTGTAAATTAGAAGACATTAGAAGTAAATGCATAAATATTGATTATAAGGATGAAAAACAAATTATTTTTCCATTATGTAAAAATTTAGAAACAGATTAATAATATGAATTTTTATTTTGTTATAAGTGTTCTAAGCTTTGCATATATTCTTGCATTACATAAATAATAACAACCTCAAGTGACTTCAGCGCTTTTTTTAATAAGCTTCTTATAGAAGTATTGAAAATATGAGGTTATTGTCCAAACAAAAGAAAAAAATGCTAGGAACAATACTTACAAGTTGGTAATAAAAACATTATTATTTATAAATAAAATTGTAATTATAGATTACTCTATTGCGAATTTCAATCAATCAATAAAATACTAACTAGGAAAGGGTCTGACCTCCGGATCACGGATTTCGCTCAAACTTTGGGATGAGTTTTTAGATGTCAAAATATGGAAAAAAAACAAAATATTAGACCCTAATGCTCAATATTTTCCTAATTACAGATAAATAGAGAAAATCACTCGAAAAGTTACTAGATTTTCAAACGCTTATAGTTCTTCAGCATTAATAGCTAGAAGCTTGAACCTTTTTTTTAAATGAAAGCTGAGCTCAAATCCTTTCGAAATATCACCTACAGCATATCAAATATTAATTTTTCCCTTAGTTACAGCGTTATTAAAATTTGACCTAAATTTCCCTTTAAAAACATTAATCAATAATAAATGCTGAAATGTAGTATAATTTTTAAAACGATGTAACTAAGGGAAAAATTAATATTTTGATATGCTGTAGGTGATATTTCGAAAGGATTTGAGCTCAGCTTTCATTTAAAAAAAGGTTCAAGCTTCTAGCTATTAATGCTGAAGAACTATAAGCGTTTGAAAATCTAGTAACTTTTCGAGTGATTTTCTCTAATTACCTGTAACTAGGGAAATATTGAGCATTAGGGTCTAATATTTTGTTTTTTTCCATATTTTAACACCTAAAAACTTATCCCAAAGTTTGAGCGAAATCCGTGATCCGGAGGTCAGACCCTCTCCTAGTAAGTCGACGATGTAATAAAGAGATGTTTAAAAAATTGACTAAATGTTATGATTAGAATTTTAGAGTCAATTATAAATATTTTTTTGTTAAACAATGTAATATAATTAAAATTATGAGTATAATAACCCCTTATAATTACTTTAAAAAAAAATTATTGACAATAAAGAAAAAAATATTTTATACATACCTCAACAATAATGACTACTTCATTAACTACAAAAGTGGGCCGAAAGTAAGATATTACAACTGCCTTTTAAAATTTAGTGGAAATAAAGTACTTTATTTCCGCTAAATTTAAAACTTATAATGTTGAATAAATTGTTGAAATTTTTATAAAATATGTTAGAATATTTATTAAATAAACTAATAAAATTAATTAGAAAAGTATTAAATTTCAATATAAAATTAATATATTTTAAAATTCACAAAATTTAACTTGAAAAATTTGATTCCAATTTTTTTTTAATTGGACGCGCTTTTTTTGAGTTAAGGTATCAGGCCTAAGATTGAGCCTGAAAAAAAATCTAATATAATATAAAAGTAGTGATCATTTTTTTTCTAATAATATTAATTGATAAAACTTCTGTTTACCTTAAATATATATTGAATACAAAACTTTTACCTAAGAATAATTTTAAAAAACCTCATGCGATACTTAAAATTCTTTTGATTGGTCAAAGACTTAATTTTTTAAAATTTTGGTATTTGCTGTAGACTTTTTCAGCCAATTAATTGATCTCAAAATTTCCAGAGATCTTTAATTTGTATATATTCACAAAATAACAGTCTTAGTTAAAAAAAAAATTTAATAGTTTGGTCTAGAAAAAGTTGAAAAAAATTAATATTTTTGTGATTTTCATGCAAGTAATTAAATTCAACATTCACTAAAACTTATAAAAATTCCAGGACTGTTATTTTGTGAAGATGTATAAACTGAAAATCTTTGAAAATTTCGAGGTCAATTAGTTTAAAATTGGCTGAGAAACTTGGTGGCAAGTACTAAAATTTTAAAAATCAAGTTTTCGACTAATTAAAAGAATTTTAAACATCGGATGAACCAAAGAACTAAGACTCTTATAAAACAATGCATAAAAGATAAAATAAAGCATGAATTAAGTGCTTCAATTTAAGCTCTGTTGCATTAAAAAAGCTTTTGTAGTCCGAAAGTTATTCTTAATTAAATATTACCACGTATTTACTTAATATTTTTAGCATACAAAATATGATCAATTTTCTACGCTATTTCATTAGAATATTTTAATCTCCTGTAACTTTTGAATTACAAAAGCTTTTTTAATACAGCAAAGCTTAAATTAAAGCATTTAATTCGTGTTTCATTTTTCTTTCAAAGCATTTTTTTGAAAGAGTCTTAGTTCTTTGGTTATTTAAGTTCTTATAAAGACTCTTAATGACCTTATTTTCGAAAAAAATGTCTATATCCTTGTCTAGGAGGCCCATTCGACGAAAAGGAAAGACACGGGTTAATTTTTTTTTTCATCCAAAAATCATTTATCTTTCAAAGATGTCTTTCAAAGACGTCTTAGAAAGACGTCATTATTTTCAACAGGGAAGATGTCATTCGTTTTAAAAAAAGAATTGTTTTTTTTAAATTTACGTCTTTTACTATGAGTATTTATTGGAAAAATACGTCTTTGAAATTATTTTACTTATAAAAAAGACGTAATTTGGTTACTATATTTCCGGAACATTAAAAAAATGACGTCTTATTTTGTTCCAATCTAAGACACGACCAAAGACGTCTTCAAAGATGTCTTCAAAGACATCTTTCAAAGACGTACTGGAAAGACGTCATTATTTTCAACAGGGCGTGCACAATCTCGAGAAACATTTGGAACAAAGTCGATGTATTAGAAGAGTACGAAAAAAAGATACTCTTGTGTCTTTTGTACCAGACGATTCTGAGGACTTTGATGATAACGGATCTTACTTCGTTAAAAATCACCATTGTCAACTTCAATGTAATTTAAAAAGATCTCACGTGAGATCTCATGCTAGATCTCATATAAGATCTCGTTTCATTTTCAATCATGAGAGCTCATGTCATTTTTTTCAGTAGGGAATGACAACATTTAAAAGTAGGAAAAGAAATTTAAAAAATGGTTCTTTGACAGGCACAGGTGGTTACACTCTATTCAAAAGCGATATATCAATATATTTCTTAGTTTTTAGTGACACATTAATGATTTAAGGATGGGGAGCAAGGTTTTTTTAACTTTTGGAAATAAGGGACACCCTAATATATATATATATATATATATATATATATATATATATATATATATATATATATATATATATATTAGTAGTATCGATACGTATATATATATACGTATCGATAGAAAAAAAAGAGAAAAATACAGAAGCACCAAGTACTTACACTGGGTCCAGCCATGACAAAAGAAATGGAAATACGACAGAAATAGATCAGCAGCCAAAAGTAAACTGTAGAAAAAAACAAGAACACACGCGACTTAAATACTAAAGGATAGAACTGGAAGGTAGAAATTAAAATATACTAGTAATGATTAAATGAAGTTAGGGACATATAAACGAAGAAATTAATTACAAATGATAACCGAAAATAGTCAAGTCTTTCAAAGATAAAAAAAACTGACACATATATTTCCTTATTTCCTTGAGATGGAAAGAAAGACTCTCTATACAAGATTTAGGCAAATAGCAAATTTCGTAAAGATGTCACTCTTTTTTCAAGGGGGGGAAGAAAATAAAATTTTAAAATTTTATTCAATTTGAAGTGCAGAAAGAAAACGTACACGGTAGCAAGATAATGATTATTATAAACCAATATGTACAATTTTTTAATTTTATGATGTATGCAGAATAAAAATGAATTTAAGTATGATTTTTAGATTAACGACAAACGTTGAAATAAAAAAAAGAGAAGGGAAATAATAATAATAAACGATTACATTTTTGCTGTTGATAAGAAAAACAAAGAAATATTAAAAGCGAGGGGAACGTTCCCATACTAAGCTTTAAAATCAATCATTATTATTATTTAACCATAATATAGATACGCACATAAATAATAATACAAAAAAATATATAAAATTTTTTAATATTCTTACGTTACACCATACAGGAATGGAAAAGTTTAATAAATAAAATGTTCCCAAGGAAGGAACCATAGTAAGAATAAAAGAGAAAAATTCATTAAAAAAAAGAAAGGGGTAAGAACAAGAAACAATTAAAAGGTCAAAATGGGCTAGAGAGGACTTGTAAGATTAACAAAAGACTTGTCAAGAGAAATAAAGATACAGCTCGTTGCTTAATCAAATACGATAGCCTTAAAAAAAAGAATAAGAGATAGATTAATTATAATAACAATAAAGAATATTTCTTTTATAAACAACAAATTAAGTATAGATTTAAAATAATAACCCTGGTAACATGGGAACAACGAAATTCTGTTGCAATTTTGCTGTAATTTTCTTGAAAATCAAAGAATTGCAGCAGGATATGTGCTGTCTGTTTCCGCATTTCATAAAGTTTTTGATATAAAAAAATTACAACAGATAAGTACAACAGGATTGCACGTTTCTGGCAAAGATAAAGTGCAAACTATGAAATGAAAAGAATGCGCAGAAACTTGAAGATGTTTTGCAATAAACGTGGGAAAAAACTTATTACAGACCCTAGCAACAGAATTGAGTAAATTATTTTCTGCAGAGTTTTGCAACAAAATTACGTAAGAATTGCAATTTGTTATTTTGTAACGTAGCGTGCTCGCGTTTTGGGGTTTAGAGGACATGCTGCACGAAACTAATTTTTTATTGACTTTATTATTTTATTCACTATAAATCTTGAAAAGGTTTTAATCACTACGAACACCCCATTCTCCGACTTTAGCGAGGACGAGCACACTATGATACAAAAAGAGTGAGAACTTTCTCGCTCTTGCTTCTGCTAACTGAGTCGTAGACCAAGCGACTCCGAATATATGTATGATTTAAATATTAATTATATTTTTTCTAGGATGAATCCTCAACCCTGATATTTTCTTATAAAGAATGAAAGAAGGTAATAAAGGAGCATGCAGGATTATGATTTGAGGTTATATTGAATCTTTAACATCCGATTTATATAAAAGAATCTTGAAATTATATTCTAAATAATGAAATATTTACAATCAAAATCTAATACTAAATCTTTACAAAGTATTGTGATTCTTTTCTCGATTTTTCTCTGATAAACATTGGACCTGATTTTTTTTTTTAAAACATTAATTAATAACAAAAGCTGAAATTGGGTCTAATGTTTATTACGTTATAACTTTGGGAAAAAATAATATTTTGACATGCTATAGCTACTAATTCAAAAGGATTTGAGCTCAGCTTTCATTTAAAAAAGTTTTAAGCTTCTAGCTATCAATGCTAAGGAACTATATGCGCTTAAAAATCAAGTAAATTTTTTAGTGATTTTCTTTAATTGCTTATAACTAGGGAAATATCGAGCGTCGGTGTCTAAAATTCTGTTTCCTTTCATATTTTGATATTTGGAAACTTATTCCAAAGTTTGAGCAAAATCCGTGATCCGGAGTTGTGATACTCTCCTAGTTAGTTGATCTCTCTCTTTTTCATCATCTTTCTTTCTCGCGTTTTCGCGAATACATATCTTTCGTTCTTTATTTACGCGTGCGAACAGCGCGTCCTGGTACTATTTAATTTTACCTGAATTAAAATAGTAACCATGCTTTGGTACATGGTTACAATGTGTTATTCCGGGAATGGAAATAAGTACAAAAACATACAGCAATATCGAAACAGTCTTGGATAAGAAACTTGTAGCAGCACTTTACCCTAGATTTACATAAAAATGGCAAAAGTTAAGTGTGACTGTATTGTGGGAATACGCTCGTTCACATACAGCAGAATTAAAGCAGTCTTGCATAAGAATCTTGCAGCAGCAGTTTTCTCCAGAATTACATCAGAATTGTGAACAAAAATATTTGTTATCTTTTATTAACTTTCTCGTCACAATGAAAATCTAACTCATTTCCAAAAAGAGCAAATCATGAATGTGTTTTTTTCTTATCGCATTTAGTGAATATTGGCAACGAATATAGATGCTTATGAAAGCGTACTTTTAAAAAATAAAATAATTTTTTTGAAATAGCTACGAATTTGGCCGTTCTCAACAGTCTCTTATCAAGAATAGCTTCCAGACCTTTTCGGCTCAAATCAGTAGTCTTCGGTCATACCTATCACGCGTTAATACATTGTTATGCATTAGACTATTCTGCTGTACACTTTTATTCCTATCCCAGAATCGCACTTAACTTTTGTTAGTCTTATGTAATTCTGGGGTAAGGTGCTGCTGCAAGTTTCTTACGGAAGACTGATTCAATTCTGCTGTACGCTTGCGTGCTTATTCCCACCTCATAATCACACGTTTCATTTGGCAACCTGACACAAATCTGACGTACGTTACTGTCGCAATTGAATTCCAGCAGATATGCATAAAAGTGCGGAAACAGACTAAGCAAGTTCTGTGCAATCGTGCTTACAGCAGATTGTGTTACCAGGGAAATAATATTTAGTTATTAAATTTTAAGAATATATAATTAAACATTTTTATTATAATGTTATTATAATGTGCATGTAAATAAAAAAAAACGACAATGTGCCCTTTAAAAATTTATATGAAGAGAAACAAAAAAATACAAAAAGGTTTCGGGATTAAAAATAACGATAAATAAAAAAATCTTGATATGTCCACATGAGTTACACAAAAATAATATTAAAATTTATGTAAAATAGGAAACTAACTTCCAAACTGTTCATTAAAAAGAGTAATTTTACTGTAACATTAATATAAAATTTCATTGAGGTTAATAATTTTATCTTGAGAGTAATATACCATTGCATCAAATGTAAAGTACAAATTCAAAGTGCAATAATGCATTGGAAGTAAAATTCAATGTTTTTTTAACAGCATGGAAGCTGGGCACAACTTTTTAGATTATCAACTACTGTAGCTTTAAAATAGAATTAAGATAGAAATGGAATAATAATAATAAAAATAAAATTTTTTTTGGTTATTCTTATAGAATGTGATGTTCTATAAGAAAAACTACGATTCAGTATATACACAATTATTAAACAAATGTTATTGATTCAATTTACATAATCAAGTCTTATTATTATTATTATTATACCATAAGAACAATATGATTTAAAACATAGGGAAAAAGAAGAGGAGTAGGTCATTATTGTTTGACAATGTAGTAAATAAGAAAAATAATTTTTGGAATGAAACTTCTTTCCCGATACTATGCACTTCCCACAACAGACTTATAAAAAAAATTATACGGGAGTGAATTGATTTCATGACGGTACATGCAACGAAACTAATGAAACAGAAGTGTATACATATAGGAGGAGCGTCTTCACCTCCTATATGCAAATCAAGGTACTAAATACGCATAAAGAAACATTCGTGGGACTGACTTGATGTCAAACACACAGATATAGTATATCTATACATGCATACTATACATACAATACAAATATCTGAATCTGATCTAAATAAATAAAGAAAACAATAGCACGCGTTTTCTCTTTTTCTTTCTTTCTCTATAATGATTTATGGTGAACCCTTCTCTTCCCTATATTTTTTAAAATGTATTTTTGTAAAATAAATATTAACAAAAATTTTATACACTATTTCATTTAAAATAAAAAAAAAAATTAATTCCTTAAATAAACTAAATTATTTTTATTTTATTTTATTTTATTTCATAATTATTTAGTTTAAAAATTATTTTAAAATTAAATAAAACAGTGATAGAACTTAAATAAACATTTATGAGTTCTATAATTTTATAAAGAAGTTTCACTTTTGTCGGCCAGTTCCAAAGACTGCCACACCAGTTTTTTTATTTTTTTTTATGTAAGTAAGTAATGCACTCATAACTTATGTCTTTAACTCGATTGTAAAACATTTCTAAAAATGTAGTAAACAAAGACTAAGTTTTAACATTTTACAACGGAGATTTAGAAAGTGAATAAAAAACATGTAAACATCAGACGAATGAATAGAGCCAGAAAAAGAAAGGAAATAAAGAGTAATAATTCCGTAGGAGGTCAAGATATGTTATGGACCTTAGAGTAGTAAAAAAAACAAAAAAGAAAGCAAATCATAATTTTATTAAATGCATGATGCAAGAAAAACATATAATCAAATTATAATATGGAGTGTATAGAATAGGAATAGTAAATAGACATATAAGTAATCAAAAAGTAGAAATACCGTAGGGAAAATTGCATGTAAACTAGTATTTTAAAAGAAATTTGATAAAAGGTCAAAATATATTATAGACCTTAGAGTAATAAAAAAAAAGAAAAAATTAATAAAAAAAATATGATACAAGAAACATATATAATCAAATTATAATATTGAGCGTGTGCAATAAAGATAGTAAATATACATTGCATCGAGAAGTGGCCAACTGTGCTAGTCGGTAGTAAGTCGGTAAAAAAATTTTCGAACGCTCTCATTTAACTTGCGCGTTCTTTGATGGGTGGGGAAGTGTAATAAACCGAGTTCATTACCATTAATTTTTTCAAAAAAATAAAAAAATTAAAATAATAATAATAACAGAGTAAAAATAAAATTAATAAATTAATAAATAAACGAATGCAAGAGACAAATAGTACGACGTAAACAAATTCAGGTCAAGCGGTGGCTGAATTAAACAGTGAAAGAAAGAAGTATAAGCTGAATGAACCAAGTTCATTACCAATAAATTTTTCAAAAAAAATATAAAAACTAAAATAATAATAATAATAAAAAAGTAAAAATAATATTGATAAATTAATAAATCAACGAATGCAAGAGACAAATAGCACGACGTAAACAAATTCAGGTTAAAGCTGTGGCTGAATGAAACAATGAAAGAAAGAAAAATAAGCTAAAGGAACCGAATTCAATACCAATAAATTTTTCAAAAGAAAAATAAATGAAAATAACAATAATAATAACAAAAAAAGTAAAAATAATAATAATAAAATAATAAATAAACAAATGCAAGAGACGAATAGCAAACAAATTTAGTTGACTTTAATGAAGATCCAGGTTCGGCGGCCGAATGAATCGGTGAAGGAAGGAGAAGTACAAGCTGAATAGGATGCTAAAAAAAGATGCGGACAGGCGGCAAGTTTAGAATAAGCGATGAGCTTGACAACGATGAACAACTTCACAGAAAACTGTGAAGTAAACATAGAGAAGTATGAAAGAATTTCAGCGAAGCGGTAGGGGAATAAAATAAAGAATAAAAATAGATAAGGCCATCCCTGAAGAAATACAGAATGGAGCGACATTAAATCCAATTTGTGTGGAGCAATTATCCGAAATCAGTGCAAAATTGGAAATAAAAGCTTTGACGAAGTCCCAACAACAGGAAGTCTAATTGATAACAGTAGATATTAATTACACAGGCCCACAAAATGAAAAGAAATGTCTGAACTTTTGACCGGACATACATATTCCCATGTATTTTTCGACGCTGAATCCGAATCTGTAATAAAAATATAGGGTTTTCCTACCTTTTCTCAGAGTTTTATTGAAAAAACCTCATTTTTTACGGTTTTTTTGCGGTTTTTCGAGTCTAGAAAAAACAAATCATGAGATACGGTTAATTGGACTTCAAAATCGAATTCTACGGGAAAAAATACACGGGAAACCATACCTTCAAATTTTTTTAATGCGATTCTAGTCCTCTGTATGGGGCTGAAAAGATGAGGAAATCGGTAAAAGTCGAAATTTTGCCTAAAATGGGTTTAAACAATATTAAAATTTAATCATGCGTCTTTTGAAGAGTCGATAAACATTGGAAATACTATCCTGGGGTTTTCAGATTGCTGATCATGAATTTGAAGTCAGATTGTGTAAAAACTACTTCTAGAGGGCGGTGACAAGAACTGTATATGGTAAATTTATCGATTTTTTAAAAATTTTACGTCTGAAATACTAATTTTAGAGTCTTTCACAGCATTGACTGTAAATTCAAGATATTAACTTAGCCTATTGTGTACGTTAAACTTAACATTTTGTCTATGTTTGTCTCTCTCTCTCTCTCTCTCTCTCTCTCTCTCTCTCTTCGATGATTTTTTTAAATTGGCTTACGCTTACGTACACGTTTCTCTTCGAATGACCGATGTAGTGGATTTCTGACACGTTTTTGTCCTTTTTCGCAGCTGTTTCTCTTTTTATCATCCAGCAGTAATCTGCTAACATGTTGATACCCCAGTTTCCTTGAAATCTACGTTCAAACTCCTTTAAATCTTGGTGAAATCGTTCACCATGCTCTTCACTAAAGTCTCCGTTATTTTCAGGAAACTGATCAACGTGTGAATCAAGAAAATGAAGTTTTAAGTTCATTAGACAACCCAATTTTTCAAAATTACGTACCATTCTTTTCACAATAGCTTTATAATTCGTGTCTTTGGCATTACCCAAAAATTTCGTCGATACCTCTTTAAAACTTAACCATGCTGCCTTTTCAACATCAGTCATGCTTTGTTCAAAGTTTTCGTCTCTAAATAAAGTTCGGATTTCAGGACCATCAAAAATACCTTCATTTAATTTAGCATCAGATTTATGGGGAAATACTTTGCTTATATATTGGAAGCATTGACCATCCTTGTCCAAAGCTTTAACTAATTGCTTTATCAATCCAAGCTTTATATGCAGAGGCGGTATCAAAATTTTCGAAGGATTAACGAGTGGATCTTTTATAACATTCTGTTTTCCAGGTTCAAACGATTCTCTTGATGGCCAAATTTTCTTTTCATAGTGTTTTTCTCTATCTCTGCTATCAAACATGCATAAATAACATGGGTACTTCGTAAATCCAGATTGTTGTCCAAGTATCATAGATAAAATCTTTAAATCGCCACATATTTGCCATTTATGTTCTCTATATTTTATTTTCGTTAAAAGTAGTTCAAGATTGGAATACTCTTCTTTAAGTACTGTTGAATGTGCTAATGGTATAGGAGCATATTTATTTGTGATATTGAGGAGTACTGCTTTAAAGCTGCGCTTTGATGAATCAATGAATAGTCGCCAATTTTCAGGTTTGTATATGTTGGGTTTCAATTCATTCAATAAGACCTTTCACGTCCGTGCAATAAACCATATTAGAATCATTCTTGAAATAATTTCTAAAGCGCTCTTCTCGATTACGATATGCACATACTTTAGTACCCTTTGTCAACATATTTCGTCTCTTAAACTCTGAAGCCATAAACTCTGATTGTTCCTTAGATAAACCACTCTTTCTAAATAAATCGTTCAGACTTTTTTGATCAAACTTTTCAACAGTTCGTTCTTCACCCTTAGGAATATACTCTTCATCACTATCCAGAGAATGTTCTTCAGGAGAACTTAGATCTTCTTCATTTGGTGTGTTTGTGTCAGAGACAATTTGATCTGTCAATTTTTTATTTATACTTATTCTGTTGTAAAACTGGGTACTGTTGTTTAGAAATGAATTCGGTTTCATTTTAAAGCTCTGTTCAGTTAATCACTGTTGTACACTGTCATTGATCTTAAAGCATTGTTTATAAACGAATGGGACTTATGATCTTTTTCCAAAGCTATATATATATATATATATCAGTACTCTATAAGGGTACCTAAAAAAACCTGCTGCTGCGAAGTATTGGTCACGATGACAACTGCCCTGAAAATGGGATGTGTAGAATGATTCGGTGTACTCAATACTTTGCAGTAACGAACCCAGCGAAGGCGCGCTGTCCTGCAGGGGAGCACTAGGATGTGAGAATGATGCCGTAGTGTGTCCGACGACGAGTTGACATTGTCCTCGTCAAAGTCGGAAAGCTCTCATACTTAGGCCTGGGGAGGTATGAGAGTTATCACCCCTAGGACGGCGGACTCACCTGCGATCGGAACAGGATTCCTAGTGTGTGGGGTTTAATTCAACAATATGGCTAATTCAAATTTTCAACCTTTTTTAAACTGCGCTGGTACATCCAATAACAGTTTTAACCATACGTGTAATGGATCTCAAGATAATTTCTGTTATGTATGTTCAGAATATATTGGACAACGAAACAAAAGAAAAATCACAGATAATATTAATTTTATTTATCAAAAATGTTTTGATATTGAGATTTCTCAACAGGATAAAATTTGGGTTCCTCATTATATATGTGCTTCATGTTATGCCATGATGAATCGATACAACACCAGTCAGGCTAGGTCCAAATTAAAATTTACTATACCTACAAAGTGGAAGGAACCAAAAGATGAAAATGATTGCTATTTTTGTTTAACAAAGATACAAGGTTTAGACAAGATACAGAAAAAAGGAATAGTATATCCTAATACTTCTTGTATAGAATTTCCATCCAAGAATTTTATAGATATTTTTGAAAATAAAGATTCGAGAGATAGTTTTACAACAGGCTTAGGGAATCTAAATGTAGATGAAAACTCGACAGATGAAACAACTGAAAATGTGATTGCCGCAGACGGAAGCTCATCAAATGAAGAAGATCTAAGTTCACCTGAAGAACATTCTCTGGATAGTGATGAAGAGTATATTCCTAAGGGTGAAGAACGAACTGTTGAAAAGTTTGATCAAAAAAGTCTGAACGATTTATTTAGAAAGAGTGGTTTATCTAAGGAACAATCAGAGTTTATGGCTTCAGAGTTTAAGAGACGAAATATGTTGACAAAGGGTACTAAAGTATGTGCATATCGTAATCGAGAAGAGCGCTTTAGAAATTATTTCAAGAATGATTCTAATATGGTTTATTGCACGGACGTGAAAGGTCTTATTGATGAATTGAAACCCAACATATACAAACCTGAAAATTGGCGACTATTCATTGATTCATCAAAGCGCAGCCTTAAAGCAGTACTCCTCAATATCACAAATAAATATGCTCCTATACCATTAGCACATTCAACAGTACTTAAAGAAGAGTATTCCAATCTTGAACTACTTTTAACGAAAATAAAATATAGAGAACATAAATGGCAAATATGTGGCGATTTAAAGATTTTATCTATGATACTTGGACAACAATCTGGATTTACGAAGTACCCATGTTATTTATGCATGTTTGATAGCAGAGATAGAAAAAAACACTATAAAAAGAAAATTTGGCCATCAAGAGAATCGTTTGAACCTGGAAAACAGAATGTTATAAAAGATCCACTCGTTAATCCTTCGAAAATTTTGATACCGCCTCTGCATATAAAGCTTGGATTGATAAAGCAATTAGTTAAAGCTTTGGAAAAGGACGGTCAATGCTTCCAATATATAAGCAAAGTATTTCCCCATAAATCTGATGCTAAATTAAATGAAGGTATTTTTGATGGTCCTGAAATCCGAACTTTATTTAGAGACGAAAACTTTGAACAAAGCATGACTGATGTTGAAAAGGCAGCATGGTTAAGTTTTAAAGAGGTATCGACGAAATTTTTGGGTAATGCCAAAGACACGAATTATAAAGCTATTGTGAAAAGAATGGTACGTAATTTTGAAAAATTGGGTTGTCTAATGAACTTAAAACTTCATTTTCTTGATTCACACGTTGATCAGTTTCCTGAAAATAACGGAGACTTTAGTGAAGAGCATGGTGAACGATTTCACCAAGATTTAAAGGAGTTTGAACGTAGATTTCAAGGAAACTGGGGTATCAACATGTTAGCAGATTACTGCTGGATGATAAAAAGAGAAACAGCTGCGAAAAAAGGACAAAAACGTGTCAGAAATCCACTACATCGGTCATTCGAAGAGAAACGTGTACGTAAGCGTAAGCCAATTTAAAAAAAACATCGGAAGAGAGAGAGAGAGAGAGAGAGAGAGAGAGAGAGAGACAAACATAGACAAAATGTTAAGTTTAACGTACACAATAGGCTAAGTTAATATCTTGAATTTACAGTCAATGCTGTGAAAGACTCTAAAATTAGTATTTCAGACGTAAAATTTTTAAAAAATCGATAAATTTACCATATACAGTTCTTGTCACCGCCTCTCTAGAAGTAGTTTTTACACAATCTGACTTCAAATTCATGATCAGCAATCTGAAAAACCCCAGGATAGTATTTCCAATGTTTATCGACTCTTCAAAAGACGCATGATTAAATTTTAATATTGTTTAAATCCATTTTAGGCAAAATTTCGACTTTTACCGATTTCCTCATCTTTTCAGCCCCATACAGAGGACTAGAATCGCGTTAAAAAAATTTGAAGGTATGGTTTCCCATGTATTTTTTCCCGTAGAATTCGATTTTGAAGTCCAATTAACCGTATCTCATAATTTGTTTTTTCTAGACTCGAAAAACCGCAAAAAAACCGTAAAAAATGAGGTTTTTTCAATAAAACTCTGAGAAAAGGTAGGAAAACCCTATATTTTTATTACAGATTCGGATTCAGCGTCGAAAAATACATGGGAATATGTATGTCCGGTCAAAAGTTCAGACATTTTTTTTCATTTTGTGGGCCTGTGTTACCAATAAACTTCAAGCTGATCTCTTTCTATTTAAACTGAAATTATGGTTTCCAGAAAAGAATCATACATGGAGGGCTGACTGGCAATCAATCGTATGGCTACAAATCATACGAATGGGCAAAAAAAAGATACCACCTTTAGCAACAACGAAGCTTCTAGAATTGAGAATTAGAGTATAAAAGCTCCAAGCTTGCAAGCGTAGGCCTTCTTTTTCCCGACCAATCTCTTGCTGGCTACGTCGATTTCGCCAAGCAGCCTGAACGTCACCAGACTTGAATTGAGAGTAGAAGTTTTTGTTTAAACTCAAGGTTTTCAAGAAGCAACCTTAGCAACAAAGGAGAAGGGCTGACGTTGTGGGGTAGCGGCGTTTAAGACACGAAAAATAAAGGTAGAGAGTTTTTCTAAATTTTGTATTATAAATCTCAAGGGGGGAACATGGCGCAAAAACGGGCAGCTTTTATTGCTCAGACGCGAGTTAAAGGTAGAGGGTTTTTCTATTGTTTTAATTAAAGTAAAATCCAGTTAATATCATGAAATTATATGCAAAGAAATAGTTTGGCGAATGCTAGCGTAGTTTTGTCCCGGAGCGAAATTGTAAGAAAGAAAAAGAGGGAAACAATAAATGTATGAAGCAAAGTTACTTGTCTTGATTATAAAAAATAAAAAGTAAAACTGTGTAACCCTAAAATTTGCATGTGTGTATAAGTCTTTTAATTTATTTAACCCATCCTTGCTGTCTCTTTCTCAGACTTCCAATCCCGGAGACATAACGCTCGCGCGTAAGTCAAAAGGAAGTCGATAGGTGGCTAAAATTCAGTCATTCATTAGAAAAAAAAATTATTAACCTTTAGAGGGCCGGAGTTTTGAAAAATTTGAAAATCGAATTTTTCTATAGGAATGTGGTCTAAGGTCCCTGAGTTAGAGCCAAACTAAGTTGCGATGTTGGTGAGTCAGACCCCTTACGCCTAGAGGCGTATTCCGGCCCTCTAAAGGTTAAGAGGCGGTCGAAACTATTTACCACATGAGGCGTTGCGGTCA